>JACEEZ010015863.1:484378-516878 GCA_016584305.1 Chionoecetes opilio
TACTTCTTAGAAGCTGTTTTAGCAAGAGATGAGATGTGAGATTTCCAACTCAGATTTTTAGTAAAGGATAGTCCTAAAATGTTCATTGTAGAAGAAGGAGACAGTTGAGTGTCATTGAAGAAGAGGGGATAGTTATCTGGTAGGTTTTGTCGAGTAGATAGGTGAAGAAATTGGGTTTTTGAGGCATTGAACAAAACAAGGTTTGCTTTGCCCCAATCAGAAATTATAGAAAGATCAGAAGTTAGGCGCTTGGTGGCATCTCTCCGTGAATCACTTAGTTCCTGTTGAGTTGGACGTCTAATAAATGACGTTGAAAAATGCAGGGTAGAATCATCAGCGTAGGAGTGGATAGGGCTTTGAGTTAGACTTAGAAGATCATTAATGAATAATAGAAAGAGAGTGGGTGATAGGACAGAACCCTGGGGAACACCACTATTGATAGATTTAGGAGAAGAACAATGTCCGTCTACAGTAGCTGCAATAGAACGGTTTGAAAGGAAACTTAAGATGAAGGTACAGAGAGAAGGATAGAAACCGAATGAGGGTAGTTTGGAAATTAAAGATTTGTGCCAGACTATCAAAAGCTTTTGATATGTCATGGGCAACAGCAAAAGTTTCACCGAAACCCCTAAAGGAGGATGACCAAGATTCAGTTAGGAAAGCTAGAAGATCGCCAGTAGATCGCCCTTTACGGAAATCGTACTGACGATCAGATAGAAGATTGTGAGCAGATAGATGCTTAAGAATCTTCTTATTAAGTATAGATTAAAAAACTAGAAAGGCAGGAAGTCAAAGCTATAGGACGGTAGTTTGAAGGATTAGAACGGTCACCCTTCTTAGGAGCAGGTTGGATGTGAGCAAACTTCCAGCAACAAGGAAAGGTGGAAGTAGATAGACAAAGACGGAAAAGTTTGACCAGGCAAGGTGCAAACACAAAAGCACAGTTTTTGAGAACAATAGGAGGGACTCCGTCAGGTCTGTAAGCCTTCCGAGGAACTAGGCCAGAAAGGGCAAAGAAAACATCATTACGAAGGATCTTAATGACAGGCATAATATAGTCAGAGGGTGGAGGAGAAGGAGGAACAAGCCCTTCATCAACCAGAGTGGAATTTTTAGCAAAGGTTTGAGCGAAGAGTTCAGCTTTAGAAGTAGATGAGACAGCTGTGGAGCCATCTGGGTGAAGCATAGGAGGGAAAGATGAAGAAGAAAAATTGTTAGAGATGTTATTTGCTAGATGCCAGAAGTCACGAGAGGAATTGATTCAGAAAGATTTTGACATTTCTATGAATGAAAGGTTTTTGGTAAGTTGAAGTAAAGATTTGGCATGATTACGGGCAGAAATATAAAGGGCATGAGTTTCAGGAAATGGATGCTTACAGTACCGTTTGTGAGCCACCTCTATATCCTGGACAGCATGAGAACAAGCAGAGTTAAACCAAGGTTGACGGGCTTTAGGATTAGAGAAAGTGTGTGGAATGTACGCCTCTATGCCAGAGACTATGACCTCTGTTATGCGCTCTGCACAAAGAGATGGGTCTTTGACATGGAAGCAGTAACCATTCCATGGAAAATCAGAGTAGTACTGCCTTAGGTCTTCCCACTTAGTTGAGTTGAAGTGCCAGAAACACCTCCGCTTAGGTGGGTCCCTAGACGGTACCGGAGCGATAGGACAGGTTACAGAAATAAGATTGTGATCGGAGGAACCCAACGGAAGAATAGTTTCACAGAGTAAGCAGAAGGGTTAGTAGTTAGGAAAAGATCAAGAATGTTTGTTGGGTCGTGTCTCCAAGGCGGTCAGGAATACGGGTAGGGTGCTGCACCAGCTGCTCTAGGTCTTGGAGGATAGAAAAGTTGTAGGCTTGTTCACCAGGTAGGTCAGTGAAAGAAGATGATAGCCAAAGCTGGTGGTGAACATTGAAGTCCCCAAGAATGGAAATTTCTGCTAAAGGAAAATGAGATGAGATGTGCTCACTTTTGATGTTAAATAGTCGAAGAATTTTACATAGTCAGGACGAGTTAGGTGAGAGATATACAGCACAGATAAATTTAAATAATACAGCACAGATAGCAGGTAGTTAGGTATATATTGCATGATACAAAGTTATCACATCCCAGCTAGTTGTACCCTCTCTCAGTTCTCTCTCACAGCTGCGTCCTTACCCTGTAGAAGAAATAGTTGGATGTGTCTCCGTCCGCGGCAGACACCTCAAGGATGGTGGTATCGTTGGGTGGTCCTTTCCCCCACGTTTCGTCCACCTCCAGCTCCCATAGTTGTCTTGCCAGGCGGGGAGAGTTGTCGTTCACGTCAGCCAGTCTCACAACCACAGTGCCTGTCCCTGCGGTACAGTCAGAAAAGAATTGTGAGTGTGGTGGTGATGTAGCGCCAATGATAACAATACAACTAAAACCCTTTGGTGATAATATGGAGAAGATGGAAATAGGTTTAATTTTCATTTATATTTTCTGCGTTTCCTCTTAAATATTCGGGCAATATTTGTCAATCAACAACGAGATAAGAAACGGCCCGAACATAATGCTTATTTACAAAAATTTACGTTGCGTTAAAAGTTGAAGGGAGTTCGTGTTAGATGTGTGTCTTCCAGATGTGAATACTGAATAGATGACATTATGTAGCATTATTTCACTATATACTATAATATATATATAGGATACATATATATATTATATATATATATATTATATGTATATATAAGTATAAGGATATGTATTATATGTGATATATAATGTATATACTATATATATGTATATATATATACATATATATATATACGTATATATATATATATGTATATATATATACATATGTATATATATATATATATATATATTATATATATATATATATATATATATATATATATATATATATATATACTATATATATACGTATATATATATATGTATATATATACATGGGAATAACAAATAGAAACCCATTGTAACGGATTGCACTGCGCGGAGCGTGTTACCCTGCTCATGTACACCTATTTTAGATGCTCGTCCACCTGTAACACCCACGTGTATGTGCGTGGTATCCTTGTCAATTTCATGAGCAGCAGCGAGCGTCCGCTATACCCATTACCATAAAATTGCCCATATCTTAAAAATCAATGCCAGATTTACAGTCACATTCAGCCAATGTTTTCGTCATTGACATCACTGCCTTGGAACATGATCCCAGTAAGGAAGTTAAGAGTGCAGCAGCAACAGCGACACTTCATACGAAACTGTTGATATTTTTCAATAATTCGATCAGTGTCACTATTACCCATTTCCTTCATCGGTATGTGTCCTTAACCAGTGTTACCCCGTCACCCCTTACGATGCATATGTTCCTATAATTCCTCGTACCTGTCACTGGTGTTTTGCTCTACTCACCTTTGAGGCCACCCCCGTCAGTGGCAACCACTTGGATGTGATATTCTGGCGTTGTTTCCCGGTCGAGGCAGCAGAGCGCCGTCTGGATAAGCCCAGACTGGTGATTCACGCGGAATATGGCTTCACCAGTTCGCTCATGGATAACATTCTTCTCGATGGAGTAAATAACCTTGGCATTTGTTCCCTCTGAGGTGTCGTCTGCGTCCCAAGCGGCTACCACTCCAACTGAGAGATCTTAGAGGTGGAGAGGGGGAAGAGAAAATGATTATTTAAATACGGGAAAGTAAGGACCTATCATGAAAAACTGAACTGGAAATATACACCAACTTTGCAGTGAATGGAAATTCCAAGATTCTATTTGTTTCATCAGTTGATGCCATGCGACGCTGAAGTTTTGTTTTACTATGCTATTACGAACATGAGAAAATATCTGGTGACTTTGGTGCACACATTGATGATTCAGCTCATCTCCAATGCAGTCATGAATATGTCTATGCTTGTATATTTCTCTCTCTCTCTCTCTCTCTCTCTCTCTCTCTCTCTCTCTCTCTCTCTCTCTCTCTCTCTCTCTCTCTCTCTCTCTCTCTCTCTCTCTCTCTCTCTCTCTCTCTCTCTCTCTCTCTCTCTCTCTCTCTCTCTCTCTCTCTCTCTCTCTCTCATTCAAAGCCTCGTCATTAATCATACTTATTTACTTGTACTGTACTAACCTTCCCTCATATCCTCCGTAACTGCATCCTTGTATAGTGTAACCTTCTGATCTATTATATAATTTTACCTTCGTTACTCCAACCTGCTCTTATCGAGTGACGCAACATGACTGACGGTGTTGGTGGTGAGGTGTATAGATATGGATACTAAGACCTCTACTATCCCTTATGTCATCCTTATTCTTGTTATATTTGTTGCTTGTGATTCCTTGGTGGTTGTGACAGCCATGCTTATTAAAGTGGAGCTTCGAGGGGTACGTTTTGTGTCTGAGTGGGTTTTTTGTTGTGTGTGTGTGTGTGTGTGTGTGTGTGTGTGTGTGTGTGTGTGTGTGTGTGTGTGTGTGCAAGTGTGTGTGTGTGTGTGTGTGTGTGTGAGTGTGTGTGTATGTATGTGTGCAACTGTGTATGTGTGTGTGTGTGTGTGTTTGATGTGCATGTGTTTATGAGCGGTGATGTGACTAAGTTTTTGGTATTTTGTGCCGCAGGTATATTGCGTGAGTGCAGGCTTTGTACTGTGTGTGTTGCTTGCTTCCTGTCCCTTGTCACTGTTTATTTATTCATTTATCTATTTGTTTATTCATATATTCATTTATAATTATATGATATTAATTTACGTTGTGTACGCATTTCATATCATCAAGGTAGGTCTCCGCGAAATAGTATTGCTATTGATGGATTTGGTCACTTTTCATAATATTTGCTAGAATTGCTCGTCAATACCAGGCTTTCGGAAGAATATTGTTATATGCACCATTACGGACACTTGGTATGATACAAAAAAAGTATATTTTTTTCATGAAGCAAATTATGACTTCATTTCATGCAAGAAAAATATTTTTTCCTCGAGTTTTATGATTTACTATTGTATTCTTGTGAAATATGCCTTTTTTCTAGAGCGGAGTCTCTCTCTCTCTCTTCTCTCTCTCTCTCTTTCTCGCTCTCTGTATTTTAAAGACTTCTGTATTTAAATACTTGCTTCTGATTTTGCCCATACCCTGCATCCACTTCACGGAAACTGTTATATTTTAGTAATTAATTTCCACTCTTCATATTTGAATTCGCTCACCCATCATGCTTACCAAACATGCAGTATACATATACGGAACATAACCTACAAATAGCAATATCAGTCCATCTATAACAAAAGTAGTTAGGCTTTGTTCTTCGGCCAGCTGTAATCGGTCATTGCTAAGCGAGGCGTAGTGTGTTTGGACAGATCAGCTCGTACAACCCCATATGCGAAATTTTGTTTGTATAAGCTCTGTAAACATCACCAGCCGCCGTTGTTTACGATAACTCGCGAGTGTGCGGCCGTGACGTGGACGAAGCCGACGTGGTATACCTCGGTGGTGAGGGTGGCTGCCTATGTGATTCTGTGTTGTTGTTTTCTCAGTGACGACGCAACTTAATACAGTTTAAGTTTAAATATTATCATACAAATGTGCTGAATTACCTTCCTTTGATCAGGCCTGTTTCCCAAGACTTATCGTTATTGTGAAGAGTGTTTGTGTGTGTGTGTGTGTGTGTGTGTGGTGTGTGTGTGTGTGTGTGTGTTTTGTGTGTGTGTGCATGTGTGTGTGTGTGTTTGTGTGTTGTGTGTGTGTGTGTTTGTGTGTTTGTGTGTGTGTATGTCATTCACCAATGGTTTTGTGACTCTTGTCCACGCGAGACGGACTCGCGATTGCCAGTTTCACCCTCCCGGAGCAAGCTTGGAGCTCATTATGATCGATCTTTTGGTAATGCTAGGACCTCACACACCCCTCCCCTTGCTAAAGGAGGACAGTAACCTCCCGAATTTATCATTGAAAAATCCTTGGGAGCGAGCGAGGATTCGAACCGGTTAACCACAGAATGGCGTGCCAACCCTGTATTCACTGTACCATCGTAGAATGTGTGTGTGTGTGTGTGTGTGTGTGTGTGTGTGTGTGTGTGTGTGTGTGTGTGTGTGTGTGTGTGTGTGTGTGTGTGTGTGTGTGTGTGTGTGTGTGTGTGTGTGTGTGTGTGTGTGTGTGTGTGTGTGTGTGTGTGTGTGTGTGTGTGTGTGTGTGTGTGTGTTTAGAGATTATTATCAATATTTTCAGTTACATTTGAGGTAAAGTGAACACTAATACATATTACATTTAAGGCAGCAGTCTCAAAGAATACCCCATACAAATAAAATAAAAAATCATCTAATTAATAGCTGCACTGGCACATCAAACGCTGGCAGCGGTGGCACATCACACGACAATGACGCACCTGTGTTATAATGGCACACGTGCACAGGCATATGTTGTTAAACGTTAACGCCGATGCATCCTTTCTATACAGCCGCAGCTACTTAATGGTGATCAGCTATGTTTATTGTTTAATTTGTACATTTAGACTGCTACTCCTTTCTGATAGCCCCTCTAGAACCAGGCTGTTGAAACGGGTATTATTATGTGCACATGATGAAATAGCGACTACTCCTGAGCAGAGCCGTAGATAGGGCTCTATCTACGGCTCTGGGGCCAGATGCTGAGAGTGAGCTAGGGCGCCCTATCCACTAGGGCGCCTGTGGTAAGGCGAAACGCCCTCCCACCGCAATGCTCAGTCGAGACTGCTGCCTTAGTGGCACCGCTAAAGGCGCTGAAAACTAAGGCATGGTCAGACCCTGACTTAGTGAGCTGCTGTGGGCCTTTGACAGACATTCATCTTCTGTTTATAAAGCAAATACAGCCTTGTTTCAGTTCCTACAACGTAACAATTGGTGTTTACGTATTAATAGTGTTGCAAGGTGTGTATGAATTGATCGTGCAAGACTAATGCGGCATTATAGGGTGTTATATGCTGGTGATAAGAAATGTTGTGTTGTGTGTTGGTTAGGGGCGGGCGGCGGGCGGCAGGTGCTCCGCCCGCACTAAAATGTTGTGCTATTACACGGTATTATCATACTACCAGATGATATTTAGGACAGCTGAACATAGTATCATCTTCACGAGACATTAGTGCATATCATGAATGCATAAAACTTGCAGTAAACTATACCTATAATAAGATAATGAGAGCAAAATGAAATCGTGTATAAACTTTTTTTTCACCTTTTTTTATTCATCTTCTCCTTATTCCTGGAATGTTGCTTGCATTAAATTTTCACTCACTGTCCCGGAATCGGCACACCTTAACGATTATCATGGTGTATGGCACGTCCTAATGCAAAAATATATAAGTGGTCAAAACCTGCGTTGAACGTCAAACTTGTGATGAAACAGCTTTTGGCGGGGGAGAGCGGTGTGTCCTTGCCATAAGTGCTTGGTTAGGGAGGGAGGGACAACATTCCTTGCTTCAGCAGAGACGTGTTCAAGCCTTGTGATTGGTCGAAGCTGCCTAAGCAGTGCTCAGATAGGCAACGTGATTGGCTAGTAGGATTCTCGGACCACGCCCACGCCATAGGCTTTGGAGGTGTAAGGCAGTGCAAAAGCGCCTGAACTTTCGACTGTACATGGGCTTTAGTCAGTGCCTTAGCCGGGCCGTTACAAAAGCGCCTGAAGACGGGTAAGGCGCTCTTTTCGCCTTACCTCTATGGCACTTCTCAGCATCTCCCCCTTGCTCCTCAGCTTCGCGCGCGCGCACACACACACACACACACACACACACACACACACACACACACACACACACACACACACACACACACACACACACACACACACACACACACACACACACACACACACACACACACACACACACACACACACACAATCACTCCGGGTACTCCGTAGTGTAGTGGTTAGCACGCTCAGTTCACAACCGAGAAGTCCCGGGTTCGATTCCCGGCCGAAGAAAAATAGGCGGTCTCCTTAAAACCCAAGCCTCTGTCCACCCAGTAGTGAATGGGTACCGGGTGTTAGCGGAGGGGTTGTGTCCCGCCTACCGGGTTGGTGGCTTCGGCCAACAAGCACTTAGGAAACAAAATAAAATGTATATATGGTGACGGAACCATACGGGTGTAGCTCATAGTCCAGTTCCTTATGTACTTTCGTTGGAGTTTTTAGGAGATTTGCAAAACTATACATATTCAGAAAACTTAGGACCTAATGAACCAGGAAATCAATGTTTACATTTTTTCAATCACAATATGGCGGCCATCTGGGATATTCAAAATGGCGGCCATTTTCGCATGGATTTCACGATATCTCTGCTTCTAATGGTGGTAGACATCTGATCTTGGTGTCTAAATATACATTTTCAAGGGCGAGGAATATAATGGAACAGTGTTTTTGCAATAAATCATTATACTTGTGCTCGTATTCGTAGTCACATACCATGATTGCTCGTGGTAATTGCTATGATTTTGTTCCATTTCTACTCAGTCAAAATTATTCACTTGATCTTGTAGCTGCCATGGAAAGTACTAGAGCAATCATATAGTACTCCTATTGCAATCACAACAGAGCTGGCATGACATATTGATTTAATTAGGGCAAGACAAAAAGTGAACAATGACCACGTACAATGATGGTATGTGACTACGAATACGGGCATTAATCAAGAAAATTTTCAAAAAGTATTATCGGCACAGTAATAGTACATATTCAATTAATTGTCACTGTCGATCTCATCATCAGAATCACAGTAGTTGTACACAGCATCATCGTCATTGTCACACTATGCGCTGCACAAACACATATCTGTGCAAGGTAAGCCTTGGACTTGCACGAACAGTTTTTTTTGCAATGACATCTCACCATCTCCAGAATGGCCTTGGGTGCTGGGGGAAGGCTTGTGGTCGTTGGTTTTAGCTGGCCATCATCACCCTTGTGATACCCATTCTGAAGCGGGTCCAGCAGATCCTGGGAAGAGAAGCCTGACCCCAGATTTGTGCTTGCACATGTGTCCTCATGATGTGCTGCTTCAAGGCACCCATTGTAGGTGGCAGCTTGTCACTTTCTGCCATGTACTTGCAGAATAGGTGCCAGCGTAGATCAGGAATGCTTGAGATCTGAGTGCCCTTCAGACAGTATGCCTGGCACACAAACCTGGCCAAGGTTTGCAGGACATTCTCGCTCACACCTGTGTCATCACATAGCATGGATAGAGCCCTGATGATTGCATTGTCAGCATCTAGCAACAGCTTGAACCAGGTCAGTTTGCCTATTCGTGCAAAGCGACCAGTGTTGTCGGCCCCAGAGAATGCGTGCAATGCTGGCAAAGCTTTTGCATTCGCTGGTCCCAGAGCTGTCCATATTGGCTTGATGTGAAGCATCCCTGAAGTCATGGAGATTGAGGTGTTCTTTGGCAGCACATCATAATTCGCTATGAGCAGGACAAGAACATCGGTATCAGGAGAGAAGAACGTCATTTCCACATTCCTTGAGGAGTGGGCAGTTGCAGCGACTCCCAGGCTTATCATCAGCGTGTCTGCTTCCTCGTGGTTGTTGTGAGGGAAGTGACCGACATCCTTGTTGCTTCTTGTGTGGCCTGTGGCAGATGTGATGATCAGCTGGTACGAATCTTTGTTGTAGTCCAGTGTTTTCTGAGCCAGATACTCTGTGAAATCGGCCTTTGTCTGGTCATGTGACAAGAAGCGACTCATCATGATGTGTTTGATTCTGGTCTCATCTTGTACTTGATACTGTACTGGGTCCCTCCCTTGTCGCCTCTTTTGCCTGGTTCTGTTCTTCAGGGAATCGGCCTTGTAGGTGTCAAACACAAGAATAATTTCATCAAAGTCTCTGGTGAGGTTCACAAGTCTGTCATTAAAGTAAACACTGAGATCCTTCACGGTCACAACAGATGCATGTGTCTTAGTCAGCTTCTGGAGAAGAACCATCCCGTCAACCACTGCAATTTTCCAAATGAGGTTGTCAAAATCTGAATCAGTCTCCTTGGGGTCTTCTTCTAGTTGTTCCCTTACTTCTGTAAGTTCTGGCGTTGCCAATTTGTCCAGTGCGTGAATAAATTTGGACTTGTCACTGCATGGCAATGTGAGGACGAAACTGCCTGGTATCGAACCCGGGTCCACCTATACGGGTGATGCCACACTGCTTCGATCTCGTTGCAGAGTGTCTAGCATGTAATATGCAAGTTGCTTCTGTTGGGCAACACACTTCACTCATGGATCAGGTACTCTTTACTAGTATACGAACCTGAAAGCAGAGAGAGCCATGTATTGGAAGTGGACAATTTGTTTTCTCTTAAAAATTATATTAAGCCAATCCACAGTGCCAGAGGTTATGTGTAGCCCATTGTGGGTTGTTTCATTGGATTCCTTGCCCCTGGAAATTTATGGTTAGACACCAAAATCATAAGACTATGAGCATTAGAAATGGAGATAATGTGAAATACATAAAAAAATGGCCGCCATTTTGAATATCTTAGATGGCCGCCATATTGTAATTGGAAAAAATGTAAACATTGATTTCCTGGTTCAGAAGGTCCCAAAGTTTCTAAAAATGTTTAGTTTTGCAAATCTCCAAAAAATTCCAGCGAAAGCCTTTTTTTGTACATTGGGAACTGGACTATCAGGCTCTGTAAGATCATCACCGTCTGCGACTGTCGGCCAATCGGTCGGCAGAGTTGTGGTTGTCGTAGACATGACGTCAGTTAAAAATATGACCAGTGAGACTCGTCTTGAGACTAGTTGCCAGCATGTCGCCGACATTCTGGCAACTAGTTGGACGAATGTCCCAGACAGGCGACGACCGTCGGCTATCATAATAGCCGACACCAAGACACCAAAAACACATCCCCCCATTCTTGGAGCGTGGGAGCCGATTTGTCAAATCCGAAAGTTACTAGGTTGTTGTGGTCCAAAATCGGCACAGTGATAAAGGGGCTTTAGGCAGCCACCCTCACCACCGAAGTGTACGTAGGGTTCGTCCACGTCACTGCCACACACACTCGCGAGTCATCATAGGCAACAGCGGCCGTTGATGTTAACAGAGCTTATACCAACAACGTATCGCATATGGGCTTGTACGACCTGCTCTGTCCACCAGCCATGACACGATGGTCCAGTGGATAGAGCTTTGGTGCGCCATTCTTTACTGTACTGTAGTGGATATGGAGGGCTGGTTACCTCCGTGGGCTATGGTCAGCCCACCTCAATCTTGAAACAATTGTTTGTTCGCGGGTCTTGATTGTACTTGTGTCTGTAGGGTGAAGTCTTGTTCGTCCGAAATTAGGGCTAATGCGACGCTATGTGTTGGTCGGAATTCACAGCCAACTTCAACTTCTTCGGCTTTGCTCTGCAACTGGCACATGTTCTTTAACAGGGCACGCATATAAGGGACCGGGAGAGTCACTGCCTGTTTGTCAGGGTGGAGGTAAGGCGTCTCTACACTTGTCTGACAGGCAGCGTCGGCAGTTGATGTCCATTTAGGTGGTGGCGTTGTGTTCGTTTGAGTGAACAGCTCGGCAGTCGTGGTGTGTGGCGTCTATGATGCAACCGTGGAAGCAACCTTCGGCCTCTTCTTCTTCCTCCTTCTCCTCCTCTTCTTGGGTGATTCCGTGTGTGCAGTGGCAGATATCAGGGTTGGAGCAGCCTCGCGCTGGCATATAGCGTGGAGGCTTACCTTTGCAGGTACTGCTGGTAAGGGTTGGGTGTCACTATTATCTTGGTGGTCCTCGATCCGCCCCGGGAAACGAGGAGGAAGCCTCCTCAGTCGCTCAGGGCAGAGTTTAGACCACACATGGTGACCCTTACCACAATTGGGGCATCGTGCAGGGCGGCTTTCACCAGACTTCAGAGCGCTGACGCTTTCAGAGGTGGGATGCCTTCCATTGTACATATAATATATCACAGAGCTCCGGGCGCCTGCAGTGCTTCTGGACATGCACGAAGGACTGACAATTGAAGCACAGCATAGGTTCGGGAGTGAACCTTCTGACG
The DNA here is from genome assembly GCA_016584305.1 of Chionoecetes opilio. Taxonomy (NCBI): domain Eukaryota; kingdom Metazoa; phylum Arthropoda; class Malacostraca; order Decapoda; family Majidae; genus Chionoecetes; species Chionoecetes opilio. Next base: position 496,343 of record JACEEZ010015863.1, read on the forward strand.
GAGTACACACCCCACAAACCCAGATCAAGTGAGTAAGGGAGAGACGCCTTGAATCTGACATTGAAATTGGACCTGGCGCGTCGGTTCCCTGCGCCCGTGACCCACGCTATATGTACACCTTCTGGCGAAGGCGACACGTGGATCATCCAAGATGGGCTCAAGTCCGAAGCTCAAGGGATATCGCATAACGACACCCCGAGCCTCAGGCAGAACCTCACCAAGGGTGATGCCCAAATGTTCGTCACTCGCAAGGCGTGGGAGTAGGAAGGCAGACTCCTCGTCCTGAGGTATGAGAATAAACCCAGACCTCGTTGATCCCGTGACCCTGACGGAAAGTGCATGGTAGGACCTCATCAGGCATTTTACTGCCTGAAAGTTATTCGCCTCCTGATGGTGCAGGAGGCGATACTGCCGGTAATGCGGAGGTAGTGGGGGCGGCGATGCCTCACGGCGCCTCTTCACCACCCTTTCCAACGAGCCACCCTCATCCACCGGAAAGGAGAGGTCAAGGCGCTTCCTCAGTGCGCGTCTCGGTGCTGCCATGGAGAGTTCAGTATAGACGACCGCCCTCTCCCGCCGCTGAGCCGTGAGTCCCTGCGCCATTCTGTGGTTAGCCGGTTTGAATCCTCGCTTGCTCTCGGGGTTTTTCCACTGACAAATTCAGGCGGTCACTTTCCCCCTTTAGCAAGGGGATGAAGGGGTGTTAGGTCCCAGCATTACCCATAGATCGCTCATTATGAGCTCCAAGCTCGTCCTGGGAAGATGAAACTGGCAATTGCGAATCCAGCTCATGTGGACAAGACATAAGAACATGAGAACATAAGAACATAAGAAAATTTGTGAACCAGTTTTTTCCTATTTCGTTTTTAAATCTACGCTTTTCAGCTTGAATCCGCTACTTCTTGTTCTACCCTGATTACTAGCCATAAGAAGCTTTCCTACATCTCCATTGTATCCCTTTATCCACTTAAAACTTATATCAGGTCGCCCCTTACTCTACGGCGCTCGAGTGAGTGTAAATGTAATAGCTTCAATCTCTTCTCATAACTAAAGTTCCGCACCCCATGTATCATTTTGGTCATCCATGGGTGAATGACAAACATACACACACACACACACACACACACACACACACACACACACACACACACACACACACACACACACAGGCACACACACACACACACACACACACACACAGGCACACACATTCACGCACACACGTACACACGTATACACACGCACGCACACACACACACACACACGCACACGCACAGTGCGGAGGGTATTCCGTAGCCTAGTGGTAGTACGCTCGGTTTACAGCCGAGAAGTCCTGGGTTCGGTACCCGGGCGGAGCGGAAATAGATGGGCTTTTTCCTTAAAACCCAAGACCCCGGCCATCCAGCAGTGAATGGGTACCGGGTGTTAAGCCGGGGGTTTGTGACTCGCTTCCAGGTGATGGGTGATGGTTTCGGCCAACACTAAGGACTAAAGATGAATGATAAAATGTAGGAATGGAGACGGGGCCATACGAGTGTAGCTCAGGCCCTGTAAAATACAACTAGATGAATACAACTAAATAAATACACACACACACACACACACACACACACACACACACACACACACACACACACACACACACACACACACACACACACACACACACACACACACACACACACACACACATTTAAATGATAAGTAAATGAAACAAAAAAGAAAATATAGGTAGAAAGTAGGAGCGGTGAAAAATCGTTACTTGTTTCCTTGGGTAGAGCATGATGTGGAAAGTGTGATAATGTTCGTTTGTAGTAATGTATGAGAGCACAATTTACAGGTTATTGCATTAAAGTAATTTTGGTAGATGAATAAATACTTATATATTAATTATATCAAACCATTTGTACGTGTTATAGATTTAATTTCAGAGGTGGGCATTCCGCAATTTTAGTCCGCAATTCCGCAACTTGCGGAATGGTAATTCGGTTGCGGAATTGCGCAATTACAGATGCCTGAAAAAATTGCGGAATTGCGAATTGCGGACCGCCAAAATTTTGAAGCGCAATCGCAATAACTTGCGGAATGGGTAATTCGGTTGCGGAATTGCGCAATTACGGATGCCTGAAAAAAATGCGGAATTGCGGGTTGCGAACCGCCAAAATTTTGAAACGCAATCGCAATAATTGTGACGATCACCACCTTCAAAATGGCAAGTGCCCGCGTGAACATAACTTTCCACCAAATATGGTGGAGACGACACTGCCAACTGCCAATGAGCCGTGTTTTTGTCGTCCAAGCACCGTCTTGGATTACGAAGACCACTCCAATAACACTTAATGAAATGTGTGTTATACTGCTTTGTGATATTGTTTGCAATGTTTTGGACTGATTTTTTTTTCGGCCCCTACCAAGCTTGTTGTGTTTTTGTCGCAGAAACCAATCCGTTTTCAATAGAAACCAATCCGTTTTCAATTGCGAGAAAAAACGGTCTTCGTACCAAGACCAAGCAAGCATCGTCCAAGCATCGCTAGCTAGTGTTGTAGCTAGTGTAGCACAGTCACTCACTCAGTCAGTGCGTTCTGGGACTTGGGATTGAGAGCGTGTACGCTCACTACGCTGGCCGTGTGTGTGATTACTGATTTATCCTACATATACTGTTGTTGTGTTAGTGAAGTACTAAGATTGCACAAATTAGACAATAGACACTGGTTACTGGCAGTGGTTAGTGGTTAGTAACCACTAACCAGTGTCTATTGTGGTTAATAAACGGGTTTATTAACTTATATATAGGATAACAATAGGCTTAATAAACGGCGTTTAGTAAAATAAACGGCTATTTTTGCTTCTTGTCTAATTTGTAATTTCAATCATTTCAAATTTGTCTTATATTTTGCAGATAATGCTCATATAATTAGCGTTTAGTAAACGCTAATTATATGAGCACAATCTGCAAAATATAAGACAAATTTGAAATTGCTGAAATTACAAATTAGACAGAAGCAAAAATAGCCGTTTATTTACTAAACGCCGTTTATTAAGTATTTTTGCTTCTGAAAATTAGCACATTTAACCAGAATGGACAAGTTTTTGTCGCCATCTCCGTCTCCTAGGAGTAGGAGTAGGAGTATCAGTATACACTGGATACTGATAGTGTTAGAAGTGGGGATTGTGTCAGAAGTGACTTGGAGGCTCAGGATGATCTCCCCAGCACTCAGCCCCTCAGCCAGAGCACTGAGCGTGAGAGCAGGGCCAGGAAACAGGTGGAGAGAAGCTTCCAGCTAACTTGAGTCACTTGGACAAGTAAGTTATTCCTTATCTACTGAGTATTTAGTAAATTTAATTTGGTAAATTTATAGTTTCACCCAACCAACGATTTTCTGATGCGCCTTATTATATACATAAGGCGCATCAGAAAATCGTTGGTTGGGTGAAACTATAAATTATCCTTTAATTTACTAGTTAAAAGTTAAAACATAGAAAAAATGTTATTAAGGCTGTATAAAAGGCGATATATATCCAATATAGTATTTGATTATTTGTGAACACAGTCATCACAGAGAGCGGCCTGCGCGGCGATTTATTTAGTTAACGCTCATTTTTGCAAGGTACTACTGCATTTATCAGAAAACGAAATATATCAATGGAAAGCTAATACAATGCTACTTCTATTGATATCCTCCATGTAATATGTTGTCCCACAAAGTTTTACATGACGATGCGTTTAAGTGAATTTTAAGTTCATGCATATTTCTTCAGAGTCTCATAATGGCCTTTATTTAATGTGTTTTACGGTGTTTTATGTGATAATCTTATAGAACAAACATTTCCGAAGATAAGTCTATCTTTTATACATGTATAACATGATAAACTGCGGGGTAATGCCTTGAGAACTTCTCTGGGTCTAGAGTGAACGAAGAGGCCCTGGCGCTAAAATGGCGCCCAGTAGCGTTTAACAAAGGGCCTATGAATGGCGTTTCCCTCTTACATATAGATACCCTAATCACCTAGGGATTACTAGCCAGTAGACTGTGAAGTGTAAAAGTAAAGAAAAACACTAAAAGAGACAAAGACTTAATTGTGAATGACAAGTAACAAGTATAGACAGAAACAATAGGAATACAGAAGTATTAAAAATAAACACTAATAAAAAGTCTTGAGACATTTTTTGTTTTAATTGTAGGTGTTTAAGAGTCTAAAGACATTTTTTGTTTTAATTGTAGGTGTTTAAGAGTCTAGAGATGTTTAAGAGTCTAGAGACATTTTTTGTTTTAATTGTAGCTGTTTTGTTTTAATTGTAGGTGTCAAAATTAGTTTGCGGAATTGCGGAATTGCGGAAATGCGATTGCGAAAAGGCCTATCTGAAAAAAATTGCGGAATTGCGATTGCGGACTGGTGCAGGTCGGAATTGCGGAATTGCGATTGCAGAATTGGAAAAAAAATTGCGATGCCCACCTCTATTTAATTTTGATAGGTGACTGCCTATTGAGGGTGAGCGATGACCAGCATAAGTTTGTGCGGGTTGTTAACTTGACGCCACAGGTGCGGCCCAGAGCTGGTAGCTTTGATGTATTTTATGCAAATACGTCAAGCTATAATTACATTCAATAAAAGTAATGAAGTCGTGTAAATTTCGTTAAGGTTTTGTATTAGCTTTAACAGAACAATAAACTTTAGAACGTGTCATATCAAATCTATGATTTTACTGCCAAGCATGTGTATAAGTAAATAATCAGATTTATAAATATATAGTTAGATAGATCATTGAATAAAACAAAGGACAAAAATATCATATATATATATATATATATATATATATATATATATAAGGTTGATCCATGTGCGACTATGTATACCTGAGGCCACTTAAAGATGTTATTGATGGGAGTAAGCTTGTGGCAGTGAAGACAAACTGCCACCACCTCACCATCACCTTCAAGACCATCAATGGCCACAGGTATTGCCACCCGTAAAGCTGACAATCAACACGGGAATGACGGACAGCAGACGTGAAGGAGAGAGAGAGAGAGAGAGAGAGAGAGAGAGAGAGAGCTAGAGAGAGCTAGAGAGAGCTAGAGAGAGCTAGAGAGAGCTAGAGAGAGCTAGAGAGAGCTAGAGAGAGCTAGAGAGAGCGAGAGAGCGAGAGAAATAATGCATAAAGATGAAGTGGGAAGAAGTAAATAGTTGTGTATAATTGCACCGCCTTGCTTACTCCCCTGCTATTGCCACCCTCTCACTACCACGCACTTCATCGTCGGTACGCTTTTAGTGCCTTGCGTTCATTGCGGAAAAGTGATTTCTCACATCAACAGAAGCATTAATACCTGTTCCCCTTCAATGTCTCTCCTTCCTCCCCTTCCTTCCTTCCGTATCTCACCGTTTACTTCGTCTCGTTCTCCTCTCCTTCTCTTACTATTAAGCATGGAATCGAAGGCACATGAACGCCTCCAGTCTTGTTGGTATGCAGATCGGTTAGAGGGGAACGCTAATGGGTCCGGTTCTGTGATGCATTGGGCTTCCATTAATGGCTGAGTTGCCACCTAAATATCGGAGTGAATGAAAATATATAGACGGTTCAATTTCCCTTAGCTGCAAGTCATGTTTGCAACAGGCACGGGAAAGGAAAATGTGCCCCATGGGAATGAAGGAATGACACAGAGAGAGAGAGAGAGAGAGAGAGAGAGAGAGAGAGAGAGAGAAGAGAGAGAGAGAGAGGAGAGAGAGAGAGAGAGAGAGAGAGAGAGAGAGAGAGAGAGAGAGAGAGAGAGAGAGAGAAGAGAGAGAGAGAGAAAAAAAAAAAGGGACAGGGAGAGAGAAAGGATGGAGAGAGAGAAAGACAGAAAAAATAGAAAAGATGATAGAAAAAGAAAAAATGATGCGCAACATATATATATATATATATATATATATATATATATATATATATAAATATATATATATATATATATGATATACATATACATATATATATAAATATATATATATATAATATATATATATATATATAGATATATATATATATAGATATATAGCATATATATGTATATAGCATATATATATATATAAATATATATATATAATATATATATATATACATATATATATATAGCAATATAATAGTGACTATATATGTAGTCTATATATGTAGATATCACATTGTTATATGCTTCCCAATACATGACTACTATATATATCTATATATAATAAAATATTAGATAATGTATAGTATATCCATCATTATATATATATAATATTATACATATACCGGCAAACCCCTTCACACTAATTAATTAGAATTACCAACACACCATATATACTATTACATACCATATTATACATACCCCCAACCCATTCACCCACACCCATTACCATCACCCCACCTTATCATCCATTCCATCACCCCCACTATTCCTCCCCATCACCCCAACCCATCACCCCACACCCATTCCCCATCCCCCCCCCCATTCACCCCCCATTACCTCACCCCCCACCTATTCCCCCCCCCCATCCCCCCCAACCCATCCCCCCCCACCCATTCATCACCCATCCCCCACACCCATTCCCCATCACCCCCCCTTCATCACCCATTCCCCATCACATACATCAGGTTTTCCTCAATTAAGAGAACTAAAAACCGAAAAATGCCAGGGCCGGGAGTTTTAACTCAAAGGTTGGTCACTGTGTTTTCCTCCGCGACTAATTTTTTTTCATAAATCATTTCGCGAAAAAATTTTGATGCACCGCATCGAATCAAAAAAAGAACGTTCTTCTGTTGTTCTAGTAATGTAGCATGACAGCATTACGATTGAACGTTCTAAGATAGCATTTAATGCAATTATCGCCTCGAGTAGAAAAGTTAATATTTTTTTTACATTATATTGGCTGTAAAATTTTTGGGCGATGTTACACTTTTTTCAAAGACAGTCTGCTGCGTCTGGAAAAACCTTGTAAAAATACAATAAAAATGTTTGGAAAAAAAAAGAAGAATAAGGAATCCAAAATCGGTTTGTTGCTGCGACAATGTAGTTAAATTGTGGGGCGATACGCCGCGGCGGGAGTGGTGGCGGGGATTGTGGCGGGAGATGAATCAAAAAATTTTCCACTTCACGCGTCGACCATTGCACTTCCCAAAGGTTTCTATCTGATTGATACACAATTAAAAAAGGAAAATTGACTCTAGGTAAAGAAAATTCTAAAAATTCGTTATTGACTATATAATATCTAGGTAGCATTTACCTCGCCCCCTCAACTATAAACCCAAATTGGGTTTTTTGGTTTATACAATGTTTTACAGAATCAGGCTTCTATACAAATAAAATTAGAAAAAAATCGTTCTTAATTATATTTTTGTGTTTTTAAATGCAGGGAAAAGCCCCTATTTTTTTTTTTAAGTTTAAACCCAAATTTTCACCAATTTGATTAAAAATGCCCGCGACCACTGGCATTTTGGAGTTGCAGTTCTTTCTAATTCTCGCAACCCACTTTTGTTTTCACAATTCTCGCTAATAGGCTGCTAAAAAAAAGAAAAAAAAGTGATCGGATCATCTCATAAGTGGGCTTATGACCTTCCCCTGGTCAACCTGATTCCAAAAATGTGCCATATGAGGTGTTTGCGCCACGGGGGGCGGAACCTATACCACACACACACACACACACACACAGACAGACACACTTTCGCTTATATTATTATATATTATATATATATATATATATATAGCATATATATATATATATATATATATATATATATATATATAATATATATATATATATATATATATATATATATATATATAGCATATATATATATATATATATATATAGCATATATATATATATATATATATAGCATATATATATATATATATATATAGCATATATATATATATAGCATATATATATATATATATATATAGCATATATATATATATATATATAGCATATTATATTTTATATATATATATATATATTATATAAAATATATATATATATATAAAATATATATTATATATATAGAACAATAGGAGGGACTCCGTCAGGACCGTAAGCCTTCCGAGGATCTAGCCCAGAAAGGGCAAAGAAAACATCATTAAGAAGGACCTTAATAACAGGCATAATATAGTTAGAGGGTGAAGGAGAAGGAGGAACAAGCCCTTCATCAACCAGAGTGGAATTTTAAGCAAAAATTTGAGCAAAATGTTTAGCTATAGAAATAGATGAGACAGCTGTGGAGCCATCTTGCTGAAGCATAGGAGGGAAAGATGAAAAAGTATAATTGTTAGAGATGTTTTTGGGTAGATGCCAGAAGTCACGAGAGGAGTTTGATTCAGAAAGAGTTTGACATTTTCTATTGATGAAGTAGTTTTTGGTAAGTTGAAGAAAAGATTTGTCATGATTACGTGCATAGAGGGCATGAGTTTCAGGAGATGGATGGTGTGTGTGTGTGTGTGTGTGTGTGTGTGTGTGTGTGTGTGTGTGGTGTGTGTGTGTGTGTGTGTGTGTGTGTGTGTGTGTGTGTGTGTGTGTGTGTGTGTGTGTGTGTGTGTGTGTGTGGTGTGTGTGTGTGTGTGTGTGTGTGTGTGTGTGTGTGTGTGTGTGTGTGTGTGTGTGTGTGTGTGTGTGTGTGTGTGTGTGTGTGTGTGTGTGTGTGTGTGTGTGTGTGTGTGTGTGTGTGTGTGTGTGTGTGTGTGTGTGTGTGTGTGTGTGTGTGTGTGTGTGTGTGTGTGTGTGTGTGTGTGTGTGTGTGTGTGTGTGTGTGTGTGTGTGTGTTGTGTGTGGTGTGTGTGTGTGTGTGTGGTGTGTGTGTGTGTGTGTGTGTGTGTGTGTGTGTGTGTGGTGTGTGTGGGGTGTGTGTGTGTGTGTGTGTGTGTGTGTGTGTGTGTGTGTGTGTGTGTGTGTGTGTGTGTGTGTGTGTGTTGTGTGTGTGTGTGTGTGTGTGTGTGTGTGTGTGTGTGTGTGTGTGTGTGTTGTGTGTGTGTGTGTGTGTTGTGCTTTCACATACATATTTGAATGACATATTTGAATGCCCAATATTCTTTCGATATGCCATGAATTTATTCGTCTGGGTTATTAATCAATGTTTTTTTCATTATTTGCACCTTATCATTAGTTGCTTCATTATTTATAAGGGTTGAGCGGCGGCACGACACACTTTTAGCCTTGCCATTAATTATCTTGGTGGAAAGAAGTATGCAGGAGCGGCCGCGAAAGTGGCTTCTGAAAAGATGTATGAAAATGTTTCAGTTGTTCAGTCTCATTCATCATGACGTGTACTGATTTTTGTTTAGATTTTTCTTCATGTAAATAAAGTTAGAAGAGGAATAATCAGTAAATAATCAGAAGAGGAAAATTATATGAATGTTTTCTTTTTAATGTGGCGAAGATCGAGTAAGGTTTTGATACTTGGAAAGGGGATAGTTTTGTAATCGATGTACTGTATTATTATTCAGCTACCCTTCTGAATCCTGCTATAAGTTTTGTGTGAATTATACCACATCCCAGTTATCAAGGGGGAACTAAACGGTGTATTCCGACTGTATTATGATGTTGTGCGTATATAATGCACATGGGCTGGGTAGTATAACTGCATATATGGTAAAGAATTTGCCTCGTATATCTACTTATGTTGAACTTAATGCTTATTGCTCAAAAATATAAATTGATTCTTATGTGTATAGGTCTTTATATTTTCATCGTAAATAAAGTTGCCATGAACTGTGACTTACTAGAATTCACTTGCATGCTAACCACCGCAAATTATATTATTTTGTTGTCATGCCCGACTCAAATCATAAGAAATATCTTGAATGACGTTCACAATGACCAATTACTCACAAGTGATCCATTGTTTTCATGCGGTATACATTTGTTTGGTGAAATACGATCATGAATAGGTATAAGGGTACACACCACACACACACACATACACACACACACACACACACACACACACACACACACACACACACACACACACACACACACACACACACACACACACACACACACACACACACACACACACACAAATACACATACACATACACATACACATACACATGCACACACACACGCACACGCACACGCACACATACACATACAATACACATACACATACACATACACACACACACACACATTGCCGGCGATGGTTAAGATGCGAATGATGAAGATAGAAGTGGATAAGAGCGCCAGATATGGCAGGTCATTCTGTGGTAGAGCGTTCGATTCCCGCCCGATCTCGCTCCCGGGGATTTTTCACTGACAAATGTGGAAGGCTACTGTCCCTCTTGAACAAGGAGATGGAGTGTGTGTGGTGTGAGAGGTCACAGCATTACCCAAGGGTCGGGTCACTATATGATCTCCAAGCTCTTTCCGGGAGGATAAAACTGGCGATCGCAAGTCCAGCTCGCGTGGACAAGACCGTGGGTGAACACACACACATACTCTCTCTCTCTCTCTCTCTCTCTCTCTCTCTCTCTCTCTCTCTCTCTCTCTCTCTCTCTCTCTCTCTCTCTCTCTCTCTCTCTCTCTCTCTCTCTCTCTCTCTCTCTTCCAACACACTCACACAAATCGTTTCTCTCGCAATTTTTTCACAAGATTGCAGTAGCTCTGTATAAGTCCATGAAATCTTTAGAACACACACTGGCATTGTCTACGTTTGAATCTCTCACCTTTACCGCCTCGTGGCTCAGTTTTCTCTTCCTCTCAAATTTAGTGGCAATTTCCTGGCCGAAACCCAAAGATCCATTGATTGCTCTGAATGACCCCTCTAGACTCCATCCCCATACACATTACTGACAACTTAATCAGTCGAACTTGACTAGCCCCTCATCAATCTTCAAGTTCAGTTTTTGTACATCATAGTTTTGAGAAAGAGAGAGAGAGAGAGAGAGAGAGAGAGAGACCTTGTGTGTGTGTGTGTGTGTGTGTGTGTCAAGTTCCAAGGAGTTACAAAAGTGTACATTGAGGGATCTTGGAAATACGAATCGACCAAATTAACCTACTAGGCGAATCACGCTTGTGAATTGTGGATAAACCCTAAATCTAGAGTTCTAAATATTTGTTGATTTAGATTTAAACCATGACACGGCCTGGGTGCAGTGAAACGACCATTGGAAGTCTCAAATTTAGGTCAAAATACTCACTTGACACTGTAAAGGACTGGACCAATAGCGTATGCTACTATTGTCCTTATATGAACTGTGCAAGAGAGTCATATCCTGTTTATGTGCACTAGTAACTGGTTAAAGCAGGCAGCAGTGAATAGGGATAGCAGTGTTGTGGAGTATACTCCATGAGGGAGGCTAGATCCATTTAGGAACTACTATAAGTGTGGCAGAGAAACCCTTATTATCTTAACAGCTGGTTCGTGCAAAGTGGCCCTTGCCTCCAGGTGGCTTCCAGAGGCAGCTTACGGGCCCTGGACTGAAGGTAAAACATTAAATTATAGAAATACTAGCCTCAAAGCCGCCCTCCGGGCGGACTTTTTGGCTAGCTCCTGCGGAGGGCTATTGGTGGGCCTTCGGCCCACCACCTGTGTTAGGTGGGCCCCCACCAAACACAGACTCTCCAGATAGCCCCTTCTAACTTTCCTGAAATCATGGATGTAGAAATGTATGTACTAACGCCAACCCATTCACATCACCCCCAACCCATTCACTCACCCATTACCCATCACCCCCCACCCATTCACTCACCCATTACCCATCACCCCCCACCCATTCACTCACCCATTACCCATCACCACACACCCATTCACTCACCCATTACCCATCACCCCCCACCTATTCCCTCACCCATCACCCCCAACCCATTACCCCCCCACCCATTCACTCACCCATTACCCATCACCACACACCCATTCACTCACCCATTACCCATCACCCCCCACCTATTCCCTCACCCATCACCCCCAACCCATCACTCCCCACCCATTCACTCACCCATCACCCCACACCCATTACCCATCACCCCACCCATTCACTCACCTATTACCCATTACCCTACATCAAGGTTTCCTCAATTCTCGCAACCCACATTTTTTTTTTACAATTCTCGCTAATAGGCTACTAAAAAAAAGAAGATAAAAAGTGATCGGATCATCCCATAAGTGGGCTTATAATGTGCCCCTGGTCGAGCTGGTTCCAAAACTGTGCCATATGATAAGATTGTGCCACGGGGGGCGGAACTTAGCGCGGACACACACACACACACACACACACACACACACACACACACACAGACACACACACACACAGACAGACACACTTTCGCTTATATTATTATAGATTTTTTACCATAACGGGGGAATTAAGAAGGATTTCGTGTGTGTAAGTATGTGTTTCATTCCATGTGCACGAGGCTGTAACTAACTTTCTTAAATCATTGTAACGTTAATTATTATGACTAAATAGTGCAAAGCTACTTAAATACTATATAAGTTATACGTTTCTCCAATTACAAATTTCGTGAAAGTCTTTATCGAATGAGAATAATATGCAATATGAGTGAGAAATATGAGAGAGAGAGAGAGAGGGGGGGGAGAGAGAGAGAGAGAGAGAGAGAGAGAGAGAGAGAGAGAGAGAGAGAGAGAGAGAGAGAGAGAGAGAGAGAGAGAGAGAGAGAGAGAGAGAGAGAGAGAGAGAGAGAGAGAGAGAGAGAGAAACAAAAAAACCGCATTAGTGTTGTAATGGAGAAACTTTACCAACAGTAAAAAATATAAATGGACTCATTTTGTCAGCCACTGAAACAGTGCAACAAAAAAATCACCACTGCAACAACATCAACATCAAGGTCGCTGTTTGGCTTACACAAGTATTGGAAGACGAGAAACAGCAACACAAACTTAGCCCCTGAAAGTATTGTTGAATTTTCCATGGCAAAGCAATAACAATTGGTTTCAACTTACAATGGCCGGTGTAGCTATCTCACCAGCTACTTTGATCTCAGTAGCTACACCCGCCACTGCGCATGCGCGGCAGACGACGTCACACAGGTAAACATTGGCCACCAGGGTTCCCAGACTTGCTAAAACATGGTGGAAACATTGAATGTAGAGTAGTAATTAAAGTAAACATAGAACATTTCACGCGGATGTGCCTTTGCCTAGAACACTACGTACCCTTGTTTGACAATATATACGTTTTACCCAAGATAAGAATGTACTATATTATCAAACAAATATTCACCCAGGGAGCAGTGTTTCAGTATACGGGTAGGGTAGTGTTCCAGGCATATTCGCTTGAAATGTTCTATGTTTTACCTTAATTACTACTCTACATTCGATGCTTCCACCATGTTTTACCCAGGATCAGAATTGGTATACATTGTCAAACAACTATTCACCCAGGGAACAGTGTTTCAGTGCGTATTTGTGCAGTGTAGCTACTCGGGCCAAGGGTAGCTGGTGAGATCGCTACAGTAAGATAAGATTTTCATCCTATCTAGACACTTTGCAAGTACCAACTACAAAGTTATTGACTATACAAAGCGCCGCCACGTCAGCACGAACTAGGCGGACTCGAACCGCTGACCGAATGCACAGGGACGCTGCACATTGCGAACTCACGTCTCTACCAACCTTGCCACCCTGACGGGCAGATCGCTACAGTAGCGATCTCACCAGCTACCCTTGGCCCGAGTAGCTACACCTCACATATAATGTGAGGTGTATATATGTTTTGCATATAAATATAAAAGTCCATTTTTGCATAGCAAGAAGTGCTCAAACCAAAAAGTTGAAGTGGACAAACCACCCTTAAAATTCTATTTTACATAAGAAAACACCCTGCCAAATTCGAAATAATCTATATTTCACTTTTCATTGGACCTACGGCGTACCCTACTCTACATTCAATGTTTCCACCATGTTTTAGCAAGTCTGGGAACCCTGGTGGCCAATGTTTACCTGTGTGACGTCGTCTGCCGCGCATGCGCAGTGGCGGGTGTAGCTACTGAGATCAAAGTAGCTGGTGAGATCGCTACACCTCCAAACGTTGTGGTGGTCTGCGCGGGTCGGCATGGTGCACCGGCCGCCAAATTAATAACCTTTCAAATGTTTTTTCACGCAACTCGAGCAAGCGGGATTAAAAAATTGATGACATGGCAACAAGACACTGACACTTAGCAACACCGCAGGGGTATCACCGTTAAATTTAAGCAAGTCAGTGCAGTCTAGGAGGACAGTGAGAGTGCACGCACTGGTTCACTTCTTTCGTCATTAGTTACGAGGATATTTTCAAACTGTGCAATCGTTTATTGCGTTATGGCTCCTCGGCGCATTATATCCCAGGATACTATAAGCTCCATATGTGCCTCGCATAGGGCTGGGTTTGGTGCAAAAGCTATCGTAGAACAGACAGGAATTGCAGAAAGGACAGTTGAGCGGTGGTTAAAACGTCGTGATGCCTTGAACAGAGAGACGCCTACACACTTAGCGAAGACTGGACGGCCAAGGAAATGTGCCTCAAAGACTTTACATGCTATAAAAAGGCAGCTGAATGTCAAACCAACAAGCACAGCACGTGAAGTGAAGGAAAACAATCCAGCCTTAGTGGGTAATGTGTCGGTGAGAAGTGTGCAGCGTTATGTGTTACGTGATCTCGGACTCTTTTCAAGATCTGCCGCTGTAAAGCCACTCCTAACTCCTCGTCACAAGATAAAGCGACTCACTTTTGCTAAAGAACACAAAGACTGGCCACTAGAGAAATGGCCACTAGAGAAAGTTCGACGCATATTATGGTCGGATGAAAGTGTCTTTACAGTGACAGGAACTAACTTTGCAAAAGTGAGGCGGCCCAATAATTCAGACCGACACGACCCTAGGTACACCGTGGAGAGAGTAAGACACCCAGATTCTCTCATGGTGTGGGCTTGCTTTTCATGTTATGGAGTGGGTAACCTCGTATTTCTTGAAAAGGTGTTTCTGTGAACAGAGCGATATTTAGACATCCTGCATGACAATCTTGAATCCTGCTACGACAAGTGTAGGGCAGAAACTTTTATGCAGGACGGTGCCCCTTGTCACAGGGCAAACGTTGTCAAGGAATGGTTGGCTATGTGTGCTATCGATTGCTTTGACTGGCCTCCTAATAGTCCTGACTTGAACCCAATAGAAAATCTTTGGTCCATAATGAAAAGGAAGCTTCAAGAAGTGGACACTAGTTCAGTGGCGAAGTTAAAAGCTGCACTGTTAAAATTGTGGGAGGAACTACCAAAGGAGCTTCTTCAAAAACTTGCAGACTCTTTACCTAACAGACTGCAGGATGTTATAAAGAGGAAAGGGAATGCAATCAAGTACTAGGATACCGGTAAGTTACACAGTTTCTTGATTTTTAATGTTTTACGAATATTTTGTTGGATTTTGAGTGAGCGTGTCACTCACGGCATCAGGAAGTCCGACCGCCACAACATTTGGCGGCCACTGTATATATAAGCTCTGTATTGATTCTTATCAATTCGCATTAGGGAAGGAAGACATGTTTCGTGTCTATAAAGAAATTTTGCAATGAGATAAAATTATTTGCTCTCCTGCCTCCAACGAATCAGTATCTTGTTGGAAACAAGAGAGAAGAACAATATATATGTAAGTAGTCAAAGACTACTCTATACAAGCCAACGCAGTGTGTTGGGACACGTATCCGTAAAAGTGGGGAAATTATTTAAAAAAAACGAAATATCTCAAGAACGTGACATGTTAGGAGTAAACGGACTATGCCATAGCGTAGATCTCGTCAAACTTGACAAAATATTTACTACATTTTTCTGTTTAGATCAATAGTTTTCAGGACAATGCCAAAAAAGCAAATGAGGCAAAAATGTAGAGGAATTTTGCAGGCAGCAGGTTTTTAAATTTTTGTTTACATATATAAGTAAAAATGATTTAAGTACAAATTGTGTATACTGACGGTGTAAATACTTGTTAATCAATGTAAATTTCTCAGTGATGTATATTAGTGGAGATGGAGTAATGTTTGTATGCATTTATAGGGTATAAATAAGCTTACTGAAGGAAAAAATTGCTTTTAGAATTTAATATCGGCAAACAAAGACCAGATTCGTGATCGCCATCAGTAGAAACCCCTATAAACCCAGTTTCATCCAAATTGTGATAGATTTATTTTCGCCCAAAATCTGCAGGCTATGTGTATGTATTGTATGGTCCAGGAAATTGTTTTGGAAATCACATTTTCATTAATATCTCAGTAACCATACACGTAAGGACAAACTGGTATGGAACATAAAAGATGCAGCTCTTGAAGGTCTATTGGTATGCGCGTAAGTAAAATTCATGCATAAATACAGGCACAAATCATTGTTGTCTACAAAAAAAAGAAAACGCAATATCTCGAGAACGTGACATATTAAGACTAAACGGACTATGCCATTGCGTAGATCTCGTCAAACCGGACACACATTATTTACATCATTTTTCTGTTTAGATCAATAGTTGAGTCGGCAAAGGCCAAAAACCAAATGAGGGCAAAATTTTGAGAAATTATGTAGCCAGAAAAAGTTACGAATTTTATTTACATACTAGCCGCAAAGCCGCCCTCCGGGCGGACTTTTTGGCTAGCTCCTGCGGAGGGCTATTGGTGCTTCGGCCCACCTCAAGAACTCTCAAGAACTCTACATCAACAGAACTCTCCAAGAACCTCAAGAACTCTCCAGAAAGCTGTGTTTGGTGGTCCTTCGGCCCACCAAGCACTGCTTTCTGGAGAGTGTGTTTGGTGGGCCTTCGGCCCACAGACTCTCCAGATAGCCCCTTCTAACTTTCCTGAAATCATGGATGTAGAAATGTATGTATTAACACCTTACCCATCACCCCCCACCCATTCACTCACCCATTACCCATCACCCCCCACCCATTCACTCACCCATTACCCATCACCCCCCACCCATTCACTCACCCATTACCCATCACCACACACCCATTCACTCACCCATTACCCATCACCTCCAACCTATTCCCTCACCAATCACCCATCACCCCCCACCCATTCACTCACCCATCATCCCACACCCATTACCCATCACCCCACCCATTCACTCACTCATTACCCATCACCCTACATCAAGGTTTCCTCAATTCTCGCAACCCACATTTTTTTTTCACAATTCTCGCTAATAGGCTGCTAAAAAAAAAAAAAAAAAAACAGTAATCGGATCATCTCATAAGTGGGCTTAAAAGTTGCCCCTGGTCGAGCTGGTTCCAAAACTGTGCCATATGATGGGATTGGGGCACGGGGGGCGGCACCTATCGCGGACACACACACACACACTTTCGCTTGTATTATTATAGATATACATAAAAATTATCTCACTAATAATTGTGTATAATAACGGTGTCAATACTTGTTATTCAATGTAATATTCTCAGTGATGTATATTAGTGGAGATGGAGTAATGTTTGTATGCATTTATAGGGTGTAAATAAGCTTCCAGAGGGAAAAAATAGCTTATAGAATCAAATATCGGCAAACAAAGACCAGATTCGTGATCGCCATCAGTAGAATCCCCTAGAAACCGAGTTTCATCCAAAATGGGATAACTATATTTATTTTCGCCCAAAATCTGCAGTCCAGTAAATTTTTTTGGAAATCACATTATCATTAATATCACAGTAACCATACACGTAAGGACAAAATGGTATAAAACATAAAAGATGCAGCTCTTGAAGGCCGATCCAGTGGTATACGCGGAAGTAATATTCATGCATAAATAAATTCACAAATCATTGTTTTCTAAAGACTAAAAAATACAAAATATCTCGAGAACGTGACATGTTAGGACTAAACGGACTGTGCCATTGCGTAGATCTCGTCATACCGTACAAAAATTACTTCCATCATTTTGATGTTTAGATCAATAGTTTAGTCGGAAAGATCCAAAAACCAAATGATTCCAAAATTTTTGAGAATTGTTCAGCCAGAAATAGGTAATTTGTTATTTACATATATACGTAAAAATGATCCTAGTAATAATTGTGTATAATGACGGTGTAAATACTTGTTATTCAATGTAATTTTCACAGTGATGAATATTAGTGTAGATGGAGTAACGTTTGTATGCATTTATAGGGTGTAAATCAGCTTAAAGAGGGAAAGAATAGCTTTTAGAATCAAATATTGGCAAACAAAGACCAGATTCGTGATCGCCATCAGTAAAATCCCCTATACACCGAGTTTCATCCAAATTGGGATATATTTATTTTCGCCCTCAATCTACAGGCCGTCCAGTATGGCCGTATACTGCAAGGAATCACTGTCCAGGAATTTTTTTTGGAAATCACATTTTCATTAATATCACAGTAACCATAAACGTAAGGACAAAATTGTATAAAACATAAAAGATGCAGCTCTTGAAGGCCAATCCAGTGGTATACGCGGAAGTAGAATTCATGCATAAATAAAGGCACATAGCAATGTTTTCAAAAAACTAAAAAAACTATATATCTCGATAACGTGACCTGTTAGGACTAAACGGACTGTGCCATTGCGTAGATCTAGTAAAACCGGACATACTTTATTTCCATTATTTTTCTGTTTAGATCAATAGTTTAGTCGGAAAAGTCCAAAAACCAAATGAGGCCAAAAATTTGAGTAATTTTGCAGCCAGAAAAATGGTAATATTTTATGTACATATATACGTAAAAATTATCTCAGTAATAATTGGGTATAATGACGGTGTAAATATTTGTTATTCAATGTAATTTTCCCAGTGATGAATATTAGTGGAGATGGAATAATGTTTGTATGCATTTATAGGGGGGAAATATATATGATATATTTTATTTACATATATACGTAGAAATAATCTCAGTAATAATTGTGTATAATGACGGTATATATAATTGTTATTCTATATAATTTCCCAAATAATTAATATTCTATATAATTTCCCCAATAATTAATATTTGTTGATTGGGAAAAACCGTACGGTAAAATTCATACTCTAACTCCCAAACCGTAAGTCTTAGAGCGTTTGTACTTGACAGGCAAAAGATAGTAAACTTTACGTTGCTGAAAATATATTAACGGTCATTGGGTCGACAAAAGAAGCATAACCTCAGAGTCGAGTCCCCATGCAGGCTCCCTTCCCATACCAAGCAACTCTCGACAGGAAACATTAACTTGCCCCAGCCACGAGTCTTGTGGGCGCCCCCTTGGCCTCCTCCACGCCTGATTATCTTTACAGATACAACCCGGTAGGAAGAGTTGGTTTCAGGGTAGCGTACCACATGCCCATATAGCCGAGGTTGGCGCTGACGGACTATGCAAGTAATAAGCCTCGATTCAATTTCACTGTGCAATCGCTGATTTGACACATAATCATCCCAGTGATACCCCATGATTCTGCGAAGAGACTTATTGCCAAAGGCATCGATTCGCCTCTTCAAGTCGCTATTTAATGTCCATGTCTCACATCCATAGAGTAAGACAAGGATCATAAGCGACTTGAAGAGCCAGATCCTTGTCCTTTTGCACAGTTACCGACAACGCCAAATACTCGTGCTGAGCGAGTCCATAACTCCATGGGCTATGTCAATACGCCGTAAGACTTCTTGACGTGACCCGCCGTCATTATGGACTGCTCTACCAAGGTATGTAAAACTTTCCAAGATCTCAATGTCCTCGTCGCACGCATGAACAGAGTGTACTGTTTCATCTAGTAAGTCTCCAAACACCTGGACCTTGGTCTTGAGCCAGGAGACCAAGTCCCAAAGACTTTGCCCCCTTGTGCAGCGCCTCGAGAGCCATCACCAGGACCTTCAGCGATTCAGCAAAGATTATTGCATCATCGCCAAAAACAAGATCAGTGATCTTGGTATTGCCGAGGCTTGCTCCACAATCACTTTGGTTCACAACTTTGCCCAATACCCAGTCCATACAAGTGTTAAAAAGTGATAGGGCAAGAACGCACCCTTACCTCATTCCTGTATTCACAGGAAAAATGCTGGATATACCTCCCCCATACTTCACAGCACTCTCAGTCCCAGAGTACAGGCCAGTCATCAGACCAATAGTCCTTGCAGGAATCCCGCGAAGTCGCAGAACATCCCAGACTCACTCACGATGGACTGAGTCAAACACCTTCTTGAGATCAACTTAGGCTGCAAGCTTCCCCTCTCGAAACTCACGTCGGCGTTCCACCAGAACAAAAAGCGCTAGGATACGGTCCATTGTTAATTTACAAGGCGTGAACCCAGACTGCTAAGGTCTCTGATGCTTCAGCCGATGACTGTGGATACGTGTCAGCAGTAGATGGGCAAGCACCTTGACTGGCACGCTGAGCAGTGCAATACCGCGGTAATTGTTGCAGTCCTGACGGTCCCCTTTCCTTTTCCAGAGAGGGACGACCAGCCCCCTTTTCCAGTCAGCAGGAATGGTACCTGATTGCCACACGGCAGTCAGGACAGCATGAAACCCGCGGATCACGGCCTCACCCCCAGCTTTGAGGAGCTCCGCACTGATATTACAAACACCAGCTGACTTTCCACCCCTCCACTCATCTTTGCTATAGCCTCTCTGACCTC
>JACEEZ010015863.1:521878-526878 GCA_016584305.1 Chionoecetes opilio
TCAGGTGGCGCTGCTGTCTGGCTGACCAAGGGTCGGACACTTTGGCAAAAGCAAAGGTGAGAGGCTTGTGGTCCGTAAAAGCTGTGAAATCTCTGCCCTCGAGGAAGTAACGAAAATGACGGATGGCCAGGTAGAGAGCGAGGAGTTCCCGATCGAACGCGCGGTACTTCCACTCCGGGGGTCGCAGGTGGCGACTGAAAAAGGCAATAGGTTGCCAGTTTCCGTTGATAAGTTGTTACCTCATTGAGACGTTGATAGTCCCCACATGGCCTCCAGCCTCCAGATGACTTCGGAACCATGTGCAGCGGCGACGCCCACGGGCTGTCTGAGCGACGCACTATGCCCATTTCCTCCATCTTACGGAACTCTTTCTTTGGCTTGTAAGAGCTTGTCGGGCGGTAGCCTGCGTGCGCGTGCATGGAGAGGCGGCCCGGTGATGGGGATATGGTGCATCACCCCATGCTTGGGTACGGCTGAATGGAACTGAGGCGTTATGATGTCCAGGAAATCAGCTAGGATCTTGGCATACTCGTTCTCGGAAAAGGTTACCGAGCCGAGGTGGGATGCTGGCCATTCGGCGTGGCGCAAGTTAATCGACTAGAACGTTTCAGAGTTAACGAGACGTTGTCCTTTGACGTCAACGAGCAATGAGTGTGCCCGGAGGAAATCGGCGCCAAGCAGTGGTTGTGAGACGTCGGCGATGGTAAACGTCCACTTGAAGCGGCAACAGTCGAAGTTGAGGGGGATCGTGCGGGTCCCGTATGTTCTAATGTTGCTGCCGTTGGCGGCCGTCAGGGGATGACCTTTCTTCCCGGAGCGAGTGTCCGTGCCAGTGGGGGGCAAGACACTAACCTCTGCTCCTGTGTCAACCAGGAAACTCCGCCTTGAATGACGATCACAAATGTAGAGGAGGTGGTGTTTAAGGCCGGCAGCAGTCGCCACTACTGACGGCCGGCCGAGGCGTTTCCCGAATGCGTGCAGGGTGGGCGGCATCGACGGGCCTCTGAGCCCCACCTTTGGTGGTAGTAGCACCACTTGTCCTTGTTGGTAGCATTCACCGGTCGTTCGGTTGTTCGCGTAACTCGTCGGGTCGTAGCTGCCACGTTGCTGATGGTAGTTTCACCCTGCTGTTTGGCCTGCCACAGAACGTCTGCTCGCACTGCAAGCTGTCTGGGGTCCTGGAAGTCATCACCGGTGAGGAGTAGGCGGATGTCGTCGGGCATCTGCTCCAAGAATACCTGTACGAAGAGGAGGCAGGGCTTGTGTCCGTCCATTAATGCAAGCATCTCGTTCATGAGCACGGATGGTTTTTGGTCTCCTAGTCCATCCATGTGCAAGATTTGAGCTGCCCTTGCACGTCTACTGAGACCAAACGTGTTGTTAAGGAGTGTCTTGATCCCCTCGTACCTCTGATCGGCTGGTGGCTGACGGAGGTAATCGATGATGTGCCCAGCTGCTTCCTGGTCCAGCGCGCCAACCACGTAGTAGTACTTGGTGTTGTCGGCAGTAATCTGGCGTATGTGGAATTGGGCTTCAGCTTGTTCGAACCACACCTGGGGCTGTGAAGTCCAGAAGGTGGGCAGCTTGAGTGAAACTGCGTTCTGCTGATCCTTTACGTCGTCAGTAGGCATGATGAAATCCAAAAAAGGCCGTTTTGGATTATCCGGGGTCACCACTGTAGCGGTTCTGATGAAAACACTTAGTGAAGCGATTCAGTTTACTGGACAAGTAACACAGCTCAACAATAAAACCTCAGTGGTGCGAGCCGCCACACACATATATATATATATATATATATATATCTGATAATGATAATACTTGTATATCATTATTACTATTATCATTCGTATTAGTATTACTATTACTATTGTTACTATAATTAGTATTATTGTTACTGTATTATCAATTATTGTTATCATCATCATTGTCTATTATACCCTGATCATTGTTTGTATTATTATTATTACTACTAATACTGTTTTAAAGAGAGGGTAAGATGAGGAAATAGTGAAGTAATTATTATTTTCGAAGCGCGCCGAGAGTTTTCCTACTGATGCAAGATTCTCTGAAATGATTGATTATCACCATAATCTGTTATTTATATTTAATTGTAAGGAAAACTTGCGGCGCATTCTGATAATTATCATTCCTGTATTATTTCCTCACTTACCCTCTCATATCAAAACAACAATCGGAATATTCATAATAATAATGATAATGATAATGAAAATAAGATATTATTATAATGAGAGAGAGAGAGAGAGAGAGAGAGAGAGAGAGAGAGAGAGAGAGAGAGAGAGAGAGAGAGAGAGAGAGAGAGAGAGAGAGAGAGAGAGAGAGAGAGAGAGAGCGTCTGCGTGTGAGAATATGCGACTACTTAACAGGGGCCAACATATTGGTATAAAATGTTATAAACCTCTTATTTTTCTATTTGTAGAAAATATAAGAACAACGTCGTGTTCAAGAGAAGTTTTTCTATCACATGGCACTTATATTTTTCGTAGTAAATATATAACTAGTAAAATACCGGAATAAAAAATGGTATAAACATTTGTAGTACCATCTTTGGCTTCAACTCGCCAAATCTCATATCTTTTTGAGTTTGAACATTTTGTTTCAATCAGTCGTGATTCCCTATCATTTTCACTTTAACACTTTCTGGGATGAGTGCAAAGACTGTCTGCCTAAGGCCGCTGGCCAATCAGAGACAAGCATACAAAAACAGCTTAAGCTTCATTTGCAAGCAATAAATGGATAGTTATAGTTATTAAAATACTGAATCCCAGTTATGAATCGATATTACATAATAGCTATTACCCAATCCTAATAACTTTCAAATGAATAACAGTAATATATAGACAAAAATATTATGAGAGCTATTTACTGATGAGTTCTTCTAATAGGTTACACGTGAACAAATAAATAGCCTCGTCAGACCACTGATATATCATTCATCACTGGTTACGTCATCTATCACTACACGCGACAGTCAAGTTCAAGTGTCCGTGGGGTGAGGACGTAAAACGTTCCATACCTAAAGTATCACTATTTTATGTGTGTGTGTATGTATCCGTGACTATAATTCCCTTGCGTTACGGTGCTAAGGGTCCTTCAACATAATTTAACCTTCCCTCTCAACCGCAGGAGTGCGTTGAATCAGCAAGGAATGAACAGTCAAGGTAAGCGTGACCAGAGATGCAAAGTCTCATGAGTGCACTAATGCCAAATTCACTGAAAATTTCTGCCAAACTGTGCGTATCACTGCCAAAAACATCGCACATCAAAGGTGAAAAAGTTAACCTCACAGCACATATGACCTTTTAATGATTGGGAGTAAAATTGAGCTACCTCTTCATCAACGTCTAAATTAAATTACGTCTTCATCAGCCCTGAGAACTTAAGTTCCCATGCAGTGTGATTATGTCCTTCCCTAATCGTAAGCTACCCTTTGCTTCGACATCTTGCTGAAACACAACTTCCATGGGAGACGTGGCGTGATCTACTCTAATATAAACTCTACCCAACGCGTTCACAGCCTCGCACTCACGTCTCGCCGACGTGCTGTTCCTATCTTGAACGTGTCAAACGTGGTCCCCTACCGTACGTGCCGAAGGCTCGAGGCATGGGCATGTGGTTGTTTTTAGCGATAGCGATTACAGCTAAGCAATGTAAATCAAAATTACATTAGCTGCTTTTTTTTTGCCAAAGTGCGGCATTGTTAATGCCAAACTGCCATTTTTTTGCTGCCAAAACGTATATTACTGTATAAAATGGGTAACTTTGGCATTGAAAAATGCCAGTTGGTAAACTTGACCTGGTGAGCGGGCAGTATGGTGTGACGAGCTACCCTTGATTCAGATGCGGCAAAATAAATGTAGGAGAACATTATCGTTTATTGTACAGAGCTGTGAAGGAATAGGGTAGTGTTTGCAGCTTTGTGACTGGTGGAAAAGTATTTGTTAGTTGTGAAGGTTGTTGGATGTACAGAAGGAAGGAAGGAATGAGGAAGAAACGTAAGGAAGAAAGAAAGCGTTTGTAAGCCACCGCCGCCTCCTCTTGAGCCAGCGAAACTCTCTCTCTCTCTCTCTCTCTCTCTCTCTCTCTCTCTCTCTCTCTCTCTCTCTCTCTCTCTCTCTCTTTCTCTCTCTCTCTCTCTCTCTCTCTCTCTCTCTCAGGGACCGCCATGACTCCCCACCTCTCGCCCCTTTTTAAAACAGGTGGACCCCAGAAACTTAGTGTTCCAAATGTGTCTGTGTGACATTTATTACGTAAGGAGCCAGTGTGCGTGGGTGAGGAAAGTCGTTTGAAATGGAGCAAGGTATTTTTTTCACATGGAGACCTACGGATGCGAGATGAGATGGATGGCGTTTGAAAGTAGGGTGTGGAAAAAGCTAAGGTAAGTAAAGATGGGGGCATGCGCTATGCTGCGCGTGGCCTCGGCACTCATCTCCGTCGCATAAGCCTTTGAGCCTGTGGTGGGTGAGAACCCGTTACCCCGGGACACAGGGCTAGTGTGACATCCGGGTTACCATAGTTACGTTCCCCAGGTTTTCCCAAGTACCCATTTATCAACCCCGAAAGAGAAGCAGAACAGCTGTTTTGGCTGGCCGCCGACTTGCCCTGGCCCGGATGCATATTCCCGTTTTCTGGAAGAGTATGTGGTATAGGGATATCAACAGCCAATCACGGTTGTCACAACTCGTGACGTCACTTAAAGGGGTGGAGCTAACGTGATCGCCATGATTGCCGTGAACTTCCCTTACCACCCTTCAAATACCTCCCTTCACCCCTTCAATACCTCTCCTTTCACCCCTCATAACCTCATGCTTTGTTTCACCCCTTCAATACCTGAAGGGGTGAAACAATACCTGAAGGGGTGAAGGGAGGTATGAAGGGGAAAGTTTATGGGGTGAGAGGGGAGGTATTGAAGGGGTGAAAGAAAGCATGAGGTTATGAGGGGTGAAAGGGGAGGTATTGAAGGGGTGAAGGGAGGTATTTGA
>JACEEZ010015863.1:531878-541878 GCA_016584305.1 Chionoecetes opilio
GAGAGAGAGAGTGTGGGTGGGAGAGGGTGATAGTAAATTAGTCACTACCGGAAATCGCTCGAAACGCTACGAGGATACTGTCGTTGACATTAAAAAAGTTTCAATATAATTTAATAAAGGACGCGCATCTGTGCACTCTTGAGCGACGGATGATGACTAGCTGAAGGTGAAGAAGGTTGAAGATATTGAAGTGAATGAAAGGAAGTTTATACATGATTCATCGCAATCATATGGATGATAGTAAGTGTTTTGAATTTATTATACAAGGCAGATGAAAAAGTTAGATTGTGTGATATTTATTACTAAGATAACTGTATCCTCCCCGGTTGAATTTCCTTTTTTAATAACTTTAGAATAAAATGCAAAACTCTCCCTTCCATTTTTCCCATGTTTATCTTCCCTCGCACCTCTTATCTCCAGGTCGCAGGGGTTCCCTTTCCCGTAACCATTAACGTCAGTAGAGGTGAAAGAGTGGCAAGGTGATAGGGAAATAGAGGCCGAAGCAGGAATACTATATTATCTCTTATAATATTCCTACCTCAGCCTGCGTTTTCCTACCCTCTTTCCAGTCAGTTGTTTCATCTTATTCCAACAGGTGAAAAACTTACCTCGCCAACGGATTTGTGTTATACTGCAGAATAAATCATTAATTGGAAAATATTTGACCCACTATAGTCATTAGTTTGTGCAACTATGTATATGGAATAGTTTTTTTCAAAGCTACTATAAGGAAATTAGCTAATACCGCGAAGGAAAAAATTAGCTGTAAACTTGGTCAAATCTATGAACACAAAGCATGCAACGACCCAGCAACGTGTTATCTCCCCTACTGACTGAATAAACACACATATCCCCTCAGCAGGACGGGGTGAAAAAGGAAAGGTGGTGGAAAATGGCCTTCGCGTTTAGTTGCAAATATCAGTATCATACAATTTGTTAAAGATTGGGTCTGAGGGGTCAGCGTTAGCGTACTGCAGGGTTGTGGGGCTAAATGGTTGTCATTCCCTCGATGCTGTTATTCTTGAATCATATGTAAAAGATGATCGCGGCACATGTTGTCTATAGAACTAGATAAGTGGACATTGGATATTATTACTGTCTCCGTCAGAAGGCGTCTCGGTGTTTTACTGTCTTAAAAAAATTCTGGATTTGCATTATTCCTATTCAAACAAGAAGTAGAGAAAGTGTTATGTAAGTTTTAGTTATGGTAAAGATAATGCACTTGAGGCAATCATTGTTTCTCCCAACAATTATCCACTATTGAATTCTTAGTTTTTTCCCCTTCATTTTGCTGCCCCGAGGACACCCTTTGCCTTGCATCATGCTAACATCCCCACAACTAACCCACCACTACCGTTACCGATGCCGTTGCCTCCCCTTCAATATTGGACTTTTTTTCCCTGTAACACATACATGTATGTTGGAATTTGTAATAAAAGTGTGCTGTCTGACGAACCTCATGCTGCTAGTATAGAGCGGCATGCAACAGAAGTAGCAGGAGCAGCAGATTTGACTAGCAATAACAGCAGAAAGAGCATCAAAACAAACCACAACAACAAGCCGTATTGATAAAAGTATAGGGTATTAGTAGACAGGGTAAGATGAACCAGTAAACCAATTTATTCCAAATTTGGTACAACGAAGGCGAAAAATCGTCACGTAGAGTGACGATTGATGAACTTTACATAAACTATGACTATAAACTAAACCATCTTACATGTATATACATGGAGGGAATGAAACGTTGGTCTGGAGTGCTCTCAACTTTAGATGAAACAGAATAATAATGACTCAGTAATACAGAACAAAGAAACAGGAAAAATTTGGGAGACGCGAAGGAGAAAGAGAATGAAAAGAAGCTTGAAGTTACAGATCACACACACAACACACACACACACACACACACACACACACACACATACATACATACATATACGTGCACACGCGCACCCCCCTCCTCCCCCCACACACACATACACACACACACATACGTGCACACGTGCAAACACACGCACACACGCACACACGCACACACACACACACACACACACACACACACACATACACACACACATACAAACACATTCCAACACATTCCAGCAAAGCCTTTAGTGGGGATCCGCGGCGATGCTATTTTCTTGCATTGGTGAGCAAATCACCTGCCGCCCATTCGCTATCAAAGGAACGGTAAATTTATGCACAAAAGTGGAGTCTCTCAAACATAAGAAGAGAAACGATAATGAAATATATATATATATATATATATATATATATATATATATATATATATATATTATATATATATATTATTATATATATATATATATATCGCGAAGATGATTCGGAATCTAATTCCTCTCGTGAATTCTGGCATCTAGCGAATAACATCTCTAACAGTTGTGCTTCTTCAACTTTCCCTCCTATGATTCACCCAGATGCCTCCACAGCTGTCTCATCTAATATACTATAGGAGTAGCCGTGTGTGTGTGTGTGTCTGTCTGTCTGTCTGTCTGTCTGTTTTGGGTAGCCGAAACTGTAAATTCAATTTTGATGAAAGTAGGCTAACAAAATCGCAAATAAATCATAGGTGGCAAGCGGCTTGGTCCCATGTCGATTGAATTATTTTGAAGGGGGGTTTTGGGCTAAAAACACTTTAGGAGTATTAGATTACTGGAAAAACTCTGCGGTAACATCTTGCCGCATTCCACAAACTTGGTAGACTCATGGACGTTTGAGTGCGTGTGAGTGTGTGTGTGTTGGAATCACACGGAACACAAAGGGTTGGAATCACACGGAACGTGGTCTACCCCGAGGCACTTTGACCAGTGACCAACGCCAGCAACAACACGATTGGAGTTTGCAATCACATGTTGTCTAATATATACTACTACTACAAACATCAATACATGGGTCCGAAGGGCCCACAAGCACTTGTCTATTTCTAAAGCTGAACTCTTCGCTCAAACCTTTGCTGAAAATTCCACTCTGGTTGATGAAGGGCTTGGTCCTCCTTCTCCTCCATCCTCTGACTATATTATGCCTGTTATTAAGATCATTCGAAATGATGTTTTCTTTGCCTTTCTGGTCAAAGAGAGATAGAGAGCCAAGAGAGAGAGAGAAAAGAGTGTGTGTGTGTGTGTTAGGTGTGTATGTATGTGTGTATGTGTGTTTTTGATCCGATAGTGATAATAGATGAAGATAAATTTCCAGTTATCTTCACAAATTAATTATAGTATGCTAGAGTGCATACTAACCGTTTTTCTATACTTCGACTATGATATAAACCTAGTTTTGTAGAACTTTATGGCAACGCTTATGTATGTGCATGCGATTTTCTTATTAGGTGATGATGGCTAAACAGTCATTCATTTTCAGTCAGGTAACTACTGTATATATTTGTGTGCTAACTTGCCTGTCCATCTCGATTACAAGAAAAACTTTTATTCCATCCGGAGCTTGAAGGCTTTATTATGTCTTTCACTTCATTTCCATTGTTGTCGCGGCACATGTATGGGACGTAGAATGACATGCTTCCGTACTTCGAAAGACATTAAGAGTGGAAAAAATGGGCAGATGAGAGATAGCCCTTGAAACCACTTATCTCACCCCTCTACCAACCATTCATTTGCCGCCTCTGCTGTATCCTATTGTTTCTCCCCTACTCACACCCCAACCCACCTGTCCTCTCTGTTTTAGTTTTAGTTTTTTATACTTTCCTCTTCAGATTCATGTTTACTGTCATGTCATCCCTCGCCTCCTCGTCTGCCTTGCCCTCGCCTCCACACCATCATCAGGGCATGGTATGGAATGGAACGTACATTCTCCATTATTCTTGCGCCCTAAAATTTTCTGGTTCACTCCATTCCATCCTTAGTAAATTCCATTCCATTCAAAGTGTCTTTCATTCCAGACCATAATACTATCTATGGTTATTTGCATAAAAAAGGTTCAAAAGTATTACTGTGGTTAACAAATTAAAACATGATATTGTTCATACAATGCAAGAGAAGGTTGTCCTTATTTACTGAAAAGCAGAAAGTCGACGGTAATTGGCTACATAAGTACAAATGCGTGCATAAAGTAGGAACAATTGAGGGAACAACGAAGAAACAAATACAACATATGTATCTACACGGGACATTCAAAAGTTCGCTCGCCTGATTGCATCCAGTGTGTCCTCAGCCATTAAGTTGCGTAGATCACTCAGTATATGCTTAACCCACTGGAAATTAATTGAACCGATACCTGTGTGGTTGGAACAGACAGCGCGGCAAACACCATATTTCGCAGGGTTTCGATGTTGTGCGCTACTATGTACTAAACGCATTTTTATTATGGATGGAAAGAATGGAAAGATGGAAAAAAAATTCCATTCCATTCATAAGATCTTCCATTTCTTTCCATCTCTGATATATTTCATTTTTCATACTTGAATTCTTCCGTTCTACTTCTATTCTATTCCATTTCCATTCCATACCATGCCCTGCCATGCTCTCTACATGTCCTCTGCCAGTTTATTAGTAGTTCATAACGTGGCTTACTGTTATTCCTCACCCTATTTTATGGCTATATAAATGGCCGATATATCCATTTATGTATCCGTGACGAGATTACTTGTAAATTTCTGGCAGCTGAAAATTGCCCAGGATGGTTTGCAAACACGTTTAAGCAATATTTTACTACGTGATTTTTAGTCCTAGGGGAAAAATGTACCGATATTTAGTTATGAATGTTGACGAGTTTTATCCGATATCACAGTTAATAATTCATTAACTCGTACACTTTTTTGAGAAAATTGTTTTTTTTGTACAAAGCACAAATGTGTCATTTTCTCAGTTACTTGAATCTAAACTGATTTTACTATAGCTCTATTGAAAGGTTTTTGCCTGCTCTATCTTAGATCTACCTTTATATTTACTATGTTACTTTACTAATGTACTATTTACTATCATAAGTTAAAGTACAGTGCTAAACATCCCTGTTCAACATAGAATGATGTAGTAGCGCGGTATTTTTTCTTGTGGAATTAGGGTAGTGGAATGTTTCATTGATTAACATTGAAAGTGTTTCATTCGAGTCTAATTGTGTGGTGCAAAAGTAACAAGAGCCCCTCCATAAAACATCAAATGGATTGGACTGTGTCACGGTGTTACGGATTCACCAACTCATTTTGATATCTGTTGAGAATGGCGTTAGATACGGCTGCTCATGACACTTTTTCATTTGTCCGCTGTATTGGACTGATGTGCGACATGAAAAGATAAATTATCAATGATGGAGACCTTAATAAACCAGATTGACGTATTGCATATTAAACGCATGTTGTGACTGGATATCAGGAGAACGATTGTTCTGTGATATTTTGTCTAGTTCTGTTGTGAAGTTAATTAATATGTTAATTAATATTAAAAATTAGTGGAGGCTGGTTGGCTGGTTGGTGGAAGATGTGAGGGGAGAACATGTTATACATTTTGTTTATATAGAACCAGATTGTTAATGTTTTGCTGACTCCTTGAAGTCTCTCTCTCTCTCTCGCTCGCTCTCGCTCTCGCTCTCGCTCTCGCTCTCGCTCTCTCTCTCTCCTCTCTCCTCTCTCTCCTCTCCTCTCTCCTCTGCTCTCTCTCTCCTCTCTCTCTCTCTTCTCTCTCTCTCTCTCCTCGCTCTCGTCTCTCTCTCTCTCTCTCCTCTCGTCTCTCTGCTCTCTTCTCTCTCGCTCTCTCTCTCTCTCTCTGCTCTCTCTCTCTCTTCCGTCTCTCTCTCTCCTCTCTCTCTCTCTCTCTCTCTCTCTCTCTTCTCTCTCATAACTCAATCTCATACTCACAGTCCTCCTGCTACTCTCCTCTCTATACCTCTTCTCCATCTCAGCCACTACAATTCCTGGCTTCGCCTTGAACATTTGCTCTGATATCAGTCTGACAGTCGCCAATGACCTCTTGACCATTTAGGCTGGAATCGTCATTTCGTCGAATAAGACATTTAGCCATTTCGAGTTGTGGCGACGAGGCAGTGGCATGACCGTCTCGTTGCAAGTAGTATATTGGTGAGGCTACAACTTTACTCACCAGGGGAGAGATGTGATTGCGGTGAGGGGGGTGGGAGAGGGGGGTCGGTGCGTTGGTCAAAGTCGTTATCAGCGTATCTGCTGTCTTTGTGTTTGCTCTCTCGCTCTCTCCTCCTCTCTTCTCTCTCTCTCTCTCTCTCTCTCTCTCCTCTCGTCTCTCTCCTCTCTCTCTCTCTCTCTGCTCTTCTCTCTCTCTCTCTCTTCTCTCTCTCCTCTTCTCTCTCTCTCCTCTCTCTCCTCTCTCTCTCTCTCTCTCTCTCTCTCTCTCTCTCTCTCTCTCTCTCTATCTCTCTCTCTCTTTGCATTATGGATTGGATATCGCCAACAAAGTCCTTTAGAGAAGACCGCGATGAATATGAGTGGCGATAACTAGGTTTGTAAAGTCCATTAGAAGACTTACCCCTGACCCCTATTAGACGCATTTGCAGTAAATCATTCCTGGCTGTCTTCCATTCCTCCGGCACTAGTAAGTGCTTAATATAGGCAAATTGTTCCCAGTGTGACTACACAAACATTAATCAGTATCTCATTATGTATTCTTATTGCAACTTTGCAAGCGACCAGTTGATAGTCGAGTGTTCTGTTGTAGAAAGTGATTTCTTTTACCTCGTCTCTTCTTTTTCTCTGCTATTTTACTCGTGCGTTTGTGTATGTTACTTTTCTTTATGAGGAAGAAATATCATGAGTGAAGAGTGATTCACGTCATAAAATCTTGGATCCATATATTTTACTTGTATTACGAGTATATTAACATTTTCAAGTACAGTACACAGTGGAACCTTGTCTTCATGAATCAGCTGGTTGTATTTCGTTCCTGTCACTCGATAGACATCCGTAATTAAGAGAGGCAATGGACAAAATTGCATAGAAATTGCTTTTCTTGAAAACATGCTTGATCTTTTTTTTGTTTACTTTAGTCATGATCTTCAGGCCTCATCTACACGTCATGCTGTGACTTACCGGTGGATTTCCATGTTTATTTATGTATGGAGGGTCTTTTAGTTTCCTTAATATTCCTGGCCTTGTATACATGGTGATATCACAGTACTCACAAAAACAAACATATTGTACTTACCAATAGGGCCATTTTCCTGCACCTCGCCAAACATCGTAGTATTGGGGAACACAGGCGGGTTGTCGTTGATGTCCTTCACCATTACGGTCACCACCGTCTCCACCAGGTGCACGCGTCCCCCAGGTCCCAAGCCACGTGTGCCCCACTCAGCTCGTGGCGCGTTGTTATCCCGTATTTCCCCGCCGAAGACATTTACATTTCCGCATCCTCCACCATCAGCACCTCGATTGCCTTCGTCTTCTCTATACTCAAGGGAGTCGTAAGAGGCTTCAAAGACAGTGGCGTCTCTAGTAATTCTGTTTTTTTTTTTCTCTCTTCGCTGTCGTAGGACTAGTTCGATAGGAAGGAACGCCCAATCGGATTGCCGAGGCATTAGTTGTCGAGTAGGAAACACAGCTTTATGTATAACTTTATGAACTGACCTGAAATTTTCATAAGATTCCTTGTTTAGTCTGTTTTCCTCTGCTTCCTGTTTTTCATCGCCGTCATATTCCATGTTTCTGGCGCTGAAATTCCCTGTCATTATTTTCGTCGCACTCTCAGAGCATTTATAGGGAAAGAGGTTTTGTGGATGAGTCTCCCCAGCACTAGGCCCATTCATATATGAGTGTTGCTTTATCTTGGCCTCCTGGTGGAGTAATTCACTTCTCAGAGCGTAGATCGTCTTTTTCTCTTGCCAGAAATTAGATATACTTTTTTGTTCAGAAATATTGTTTGTTTGACCTTTCCCAGCAGACTTCATAACCATTGGTGAGGCATTATTTGTCTGGACGCTAGAATCGCTTCCCTTAGCATTATTAGTTATACTGATAGTTCGTTCATTGTGAGCATGTAGTTTTTTGTCCTGGCAGTCTTTTGGTGGAAGCAACACAAGTCCTTCGTCAGTAATGTGTGGCTGATGAGAAACAACACGTCCCTTCCCTGATCCGGCGTACTTGCTCACCCGATAATCACCATTGTGGAGGACTCCCCAGAGACCAAGGGAACTTTTGGTTACATTTCCTGTCACGGAAGAATGTTGGGTGGCTGATCAGTATTGTTTTGGGTTTTGGTTAAAGGCTCGTTTGTCCCTTGAATTTCTAACGCTTTTGAGTAAATTAGTTCCATCTCCCTGGTGTGTTCCTTTTCCTGGACATTGTGACTAAAAGACTGATGAAAATTAGTGTATCTTCCAGACCGACTGCCTTGAACTCTCTGTGAATGACCTGGTTCAAATCTATCTTTTTCTGCGCGAAGGTAAATCATAGTGTCAAGATTAGGCTTTTTTGGCATTTTCTCTCCAATTTGTCCACCAGAGCCTCCGTTAACTTGGCCGCTCCTTACTAGTTGGAATCCTGGACTCCCATCATTTGGCGTCTTAGCTGTATGGTGTAGCTGCCTTGCCATCGTCCGAGTCCCTAAGTCTCTTTTATCCTTCTCTTTCACTACTTTTCTCAGTAGTAACTTGTCATCATCCGGCATCAGTTCATAATGAGGTTTCCTATTAGCCTGTAATGGCAATTCCTTCTCCACATCCTTTTTTCTCTCTCCGTCGTCATCCACTTCCACTGTCCTTCCTTTCTCCACCTCTGTGTTGCTTAAAGTATCTTGCATTGGGCTTCTCTTCTGAACCTGCCTTGGGTTACTGCTGTAGCTATGGTGAGGGTTTGCCTGAGTCACGCCCGAAGGGACTGATTGGATGCTTGGCCGTCCCTGACCTGCACCCGCACCTTCCACATGTGCCTCCCGCGTGGTGGATCTCGGTCTAGCGCCTGAAATGGAAAAATATAATGGGTTGACTATAGGCGCTGTATAAACCTAATATATATGTGTGTGTGGTGTGTGTGTGTTTTTGTGTGTGTGTGCGCGTGTGCGTGTGTGCGTGCGTGCGTGCGTGCGTGTGTGTGTGCTTGTGTGTGTCTGTGTGTATGTGTGTGTGTGTGTTCATCTAGTTGTCTAGTTGTATTCATCTAGTTGTATTTTACAGGGCCAAAGCTACACTCGCATGGCCCCGTCTCCATAGCTACATTTTATCATTCATCCTTAGTGTTTTTAGTGTTGGCAGAAACCACCACCCCGGGAGGCGGGGTGTGTATGTGTGTGTGTGTGTGCGTGTGCGTGTGTGCGTGTGTGCGTGTGTGCGTGTGTGCGTGCGTGCGTGCGTGCGTGCGTGGGTGGGTGGGTGGGTGGGTGTCCAGAAATATCATGTCGCCCATGTTTAGATAATCTATATCAAGACACATTTGTGTTCTTCAGGTATTGATGTGATCTAGCTTAAACATATAGTTATGTGGCACACGCAAACGGAAAATGAATACAGTGATGATTATTTAGTAAGATTCTTGTTAACTTTCACACTGGTTTTTATTTCCATAAACTTTATATAGAATAAAACTGCTATGATAACGGGCCATCATTTTAGTGACTTTATACATTTATCAAACACGAAAAAAAATAGTATGAGGCAAACACTGATGCTGTACTGATCATTGTGGTATCATGATCGTCATTGCAATTACCACATCCAGCACATATAAGTAGTTGCTTCCAGGGTCCCATGCAAAAAATGTGTCCAAAACACAAAAATCAGCGTAGCGTGAGATATTCCAAAATTATGCTAGGACTGTAAATGACTCATTTATTATTGCTTAGTGGCTTAGAAAAGCCTGTTCATGGGGATCTATGACCACCACCACCACCATCATATCCTCCATCACCACCACTCACCCGTTGTAGGATCAGTTCTCCCGTGTGGGCGTTGATGCTGAAGAAGGCGTCTGAAGGGGGATATCCGTCTACACCATCCCCACTCAAGGTGTAAAAGAGTCCTTGTTGGTCCTGCCAGTCCTTATCAGCTGCCTTGACCTGCATACACATAGAACATA
>JACEEZ010015863.1:544378-546878 GCA_016584305.1 Chionoecetes opilio
TCACTCACCTTTGACTGACTCCCTATATCATCACCTCATGTAATAACGAAACGTACCCATTTACAGTCACAAGTCAGTGTTTATTGTAGCTATCTCTCTTTGTATGATGAACAGGTTGAGTCCCTTTTTGCCCTATCTTTCTGCAGATAGATATCATCCTCTACACTCTTCGTCTTATTTTGATTGCCTACTTGCATCCATCCAACATACTTGTTATTTTTCCTCCTTCTCTCTATCTACTTCTCTTTACCTTTCTTTCGATGGACGCCGTCTCCGTATCTATCACACTTCCTTCCAATCGACGTATTATTATTTACAGCTCCCGACTTTTATATCTTTTATGTGAGATTTTAAGGATGATGGGAGCACATGCTATGCTGCGCGTGGCCTCGGTGTTCATCTCCGTCTCATTAGCCCTTGAGCCTGAGGTGGGTGACAACCCGCTACCCCACAACACAGGGCTAGTGTGACATCTGGGTTACCACAGTTACCTTCCCCAGGCTTCCTTAGGTACCCATTTATCGACCAACCCCAATAGGAAGGATGAACAGCTAGTTGGGTTAGCCAGCAGCCCAACACACAACTACCCTGGCGTGGATTCGAACCAAGGCCCGCAGATTCGTAGCTAGGCGCGGACATTACACGGCGTACTACACCACGGAAGCGAAGATGAACTTCGGAGGAAATATGATTGAGATGATAAGTATACATGCATTATAACGTTATATACTGTAAGCTACTACCATGACATTCAGTAAAAGGTGAAAAAGCTTCTTATCTAAACGATGATTCTTGTTCGGCCCCAGTAATATGATATACGTTGAACATTCTGGAGCTTGAAAACCTTTCATATATTGACAACTGGAATATTTATTGACTTCGATACAAATTATTGGAGGGGACGTATTTTGGTGCTGGACAGGTTTTTAGAGTGTAGGAAAAGATATGGCATAATCCTGGGTCCCAAGAGACCTTATAACAGACTCAGCGTTACTCACCGTCGTGATGGTGGAGGGCAGGTCGCGGTCGTCCTCCTCTATCACGGTGAAGAAGGGCTCCGGGTGCAGGAAGTAAGGCGCATTGTCGTTAACATCAGCGACCCTCACTTGTACGATGGTGTGCACAGAACCACCGCCCCCCTCGGACGCCACCACCAGTTCGTGCTGCCGACACAAGGGAGAGGGAATGAGAGAGATGGAGGATAGGAATGCAAGTTATTGACGGCATGCCTTGGGGAGAGGGGTGGGGAGAAACGTGAATTATGGTGAAATCAGGGTTTTTCAGGAGCGGAGTGTCGTGAATGATGGTGATTTGAGTGCGCCGAGAAAGATGCAGTGTGAGTCATATATATTTGATAGCGAACCATCAAGGCTGATATACGAACACATGTCCTTTTATGTGCTATAGAGTCGCTGCTGATATACTGTAGTCACTCGCAGTATAGGATTGCTTTACATTTGCAATATTGTCTTACTAAATGGTCATCATAAATATGACACTTGTCTCTATGATGAAAAGTTGCAATTCACGTACTCTGTAACCACAAGGGAAAGTGTGTTATTAATCCTTGCTTTTAGGTGTTGGTAGACCAGGGTAATACAAAGGAATACAAAGGAAACACAAACAGCAACAGACCGATAGGTCCTTACAAGGCTGTTTGCTTTAACTACACTACACTAACTAGATAATAAGAGAGAAAGGATAGGAAGTAGAAGGCTTCTCCCCACCCACCCATCCCTCCAGCCGAAGCTGGCCGGAAAAGAAGTGATACCATGCAATATAGAAAAACTGCATGGAATTTGTGAGGAAAGTTGAAAGCTGTAATCTATGGCTAACTACTACTAGTTTGTGGGGGTAGGTTTAGTGCTTGATAGATAGGTCATGTTATGTTGGGTTGGGATGTCACGTAGTACATTTGGTTATCCGAGGTTCACCAAGATAACTCACTCCTCACACATTAACATAACATCAAAGCAGTGCTGTAAATAGTTATAAAACACGTGCTGGTTACACAAGGTTAAGGGATTCAGCAATCTGGCGTTGGATGTAAACAGTTGTCTGATGTGTCAAGAAGCCGACCAGGACTGATGAATCTTAGAGACCGGGAGGCAAACTAGACACTTTTCTCACATGACATGACACATGGTAGTTTTAGGCTGCGTTCACACTCTTATGTGTACAAGTTTGGTGGACATTTTTTTGGGCGACGTCATATAGGTGATACCGACTTACTTGTGGGTAACTTATGTGTTATTTGATTCTCTCTCTCTCTCTCTCTCTCTCTCTCTCTCTCTCTCTCTCTCTCTCTCTCTCTCTCTCTCTCTCTCTCTCTCTCTCTCTCTCTCGCTACCCTTCAGGGTTGCTCGGTTGGTAGAGCTGTGGGCTCGCGTGCAGCGTCCCTGCATTCGGTCAGCGGTTCGAACCCACCAGGTTCGTCCTGGCGTTGTGGCGCTTTGTATAGTCAATAACCTTGTCGTTGGTACTTGCAAAGTGTCTAGAT
>JACEEZ010015863.1:551878-564378 GCA_016584305.1 Chionoecetes opilio
GAGGCTGCATATTTATATTGCGGTCCTTCACAATAACGACTGTATTCAAAATGACCTACTCTATAGTTTTAAGCAATAATGTGTTTATACCCTTTTTAAACAAATGACCGACCGTAAAACTAGCGTATTGACATGTCTAGTAATATGTGCAATCTAATTCCAGTTATGAAATGCATTTTCGTATTACCGGTATGATAATGATACTATTACTAATAATAATGGTAATAATAATAATAGTAATAATAATAACAATAATGATACTAGTAATAATATCAATAATGTTAATAACTACAATAATAATGATAGAGGCAACAAAATGAGCAAGAATAACAAAGCTGGCTTAATATACTGTCATGGTTGTGCAAAAAAATTATTCATCTCTGTCAAACGTTAAATTCCGTAGCGATCATTAACCAGGTCGGTTCTGGCAGTGGAAGGCAAGGTCTCAAGGGAGGCTACAGCGTGCTGCGTCCGATGTATTGCTTGCTTGGCCTTTGTCGCGCGAGTCCCCGCGGAGAGGTAGCTGGAAATATATTGGCGTTAGAGGGAGAACACTGGTTTTGTGTGTGACGGCTGGCTGTGGACGCCTTATATGATTGCCTTTAGTGACGCAACGAAAAATGCGCACAATTACATGTTTGAAACTCTCGGCGTTTGTGTGGTTCATTTATACAATAACTGCGTGGATACACTCTTAGAAAAAAAGGGTAGGAAAAGGGTAGAAAAAGGGTGTTTATAGTGATGAAATACTGCTACCCTTACAAATATACCCTTTTGCAACCCTAAATATACCCTTTTCAAACCCCAAATGTACCCTTTCTCAACCCTCTCGTCTAAAAAGGGTAGATAAAGGGTAGATGAAGGGTATAATCAGCAGCATCTACCCTCCAGCCTGGACATAGGGTATAAAAAGGGTAGTGATGGTGCGATGTAACAATTCTACCCTTAATATACCCCCCATTTCTGAGAGTGTGGTGTGATGATGTGACGGTGAGGTGTAATGAGAAATTAACTAATCACCCACTGCTATTTACATTTTTCGAGGGGGGACCCATGTATCTCTTCGGGTAAGGCTTGAATCCTATCAGCCTGGTAAGTGATTCGATGAACTGTTTGATAGGAAGAAATGCCCGTGACAGCATCCCAGTTTGGTCCTTGAGGGGAGGGATGTCAAATGCGAACGTGGTTGATAGAAAGAGGGTCCCTCGACCAGGATGTGGAGATTTGAAAGTGGTCGTGTGAAAAACGGTGATAACTTGATAAAAAAAAGACATGGAGAAACTGGCGTAGTATTTGTAGTGGTATGGAAAAAAGGCACCAATATATTTAAGTGAATTGATTGAAACAAAAGACAGAGGGAAGTGTCATCTATGTACCTCCGTTTGTTTGGTTATACGCGTACATGGTTAAAAAAAAAAAAAAAAAAAAAAAAAAAAAAAAAGTCTATTTTGTTGCAAACCAGTTGAGTAAAAGAGAAAAAGTTAAAGGTTTGAGGTCGAAGGGTTGGAGGGAGGGAGGGACTGAAGCAAAAAAGTCAGAAAATAAAAGTACCAAAACAGTTTTCTGAGTCAGACACAGGCCTTTGTGTTTTGTTTAATTGTAAAAACGTTTTGCGTTGATTTTTTTCTTTTACATTTTTTTAGGGAAATACTTTCTTTCTGATATTATTCCATTCTCAGCAAAAATGTTTTTGCATCTCATACTTATGCAGTATTTGTGGATGAGTGGATGGACGGACGTGTGTGTTTGTGTTTTGTATTGGAATATTAATTACCTCCGCCAACGAAGTTGGAGGGGTTATGTTTTCACCCCGATCTGTCTGTCTGTCTGTCTGTCTGTCTATTAGTGTACAAGATTTCTCGAAAAGTTACGAATAGATTTGGACCAAACTCGGTATATCAAGTCTATTTGGTATAAGAAAGAACTGATTTAATTTTGGATGAAATCTATTGACAACTGTTGCCATGGCAACCAATTGATGAAATATTCGGCCGGAGGTATGCGCTCATACTGAGTGCATATATATATATATATATATATATATAT
Organism: Chionoecetes opilio; assembly: GCA_016584305.1. NCBI lineage: Eukaryota > Metazoa > Arthropoda > Malacostraca > Decapoda > Majidae > Chionoecetes > Chionoecetes opilio. The sequence goes on from JACEEZ010015863.1 coordinate 553,925, forward strand.
ATATATATATATATATTATATATATATATATAATATATAATATATATATATATTATATATATATATATATATTTTTTTTTTAACTTTTATATTCGGGCGGAGGTATGCGCTCTACTGAGTGTCCCCCCCCCCCCCTAGTTTCCATTATGTATTTGTGCTTTTTTAATGTTATTATACCCGGTGTTGTTGTTATTGTTGTCGCTGTTCCTAGTGTTGCTGAATTGTACCATTTTGTTGTCGATCGAGTATATGCATGTGATGGGGGATCAACATTTATTTTTCAACTAGGGTTTGCAAAAAAAAATCAATATTTTCAAGTTTTATGCTTATTTCAGCCGTTGCATGTAGTTAGGTGGCGAGCGAAAGAGAGAGGGAGAAAGAGAAAAAGAGAGAGAGAGAGAAGGTGAAAGGGTGAGACCGAGACGGAGATAAATAAATAAATATATATATATATATATATATATATATATATATATATAGAGAGAGAGAGAGAGGAGAGAGAGAGAGAGAGAGAGAGAGAGAGAGAGAGAGAGAGAGAGAGGAAGAGAGAGAGGAGAGGAGAGAGAGAGAGGAGAGAGAGAGAGAGAGAGAGGAGAGGAGAGGGAGAGGGAGAGAGAGAGAGAGAGAGAGAGAGGAGAGAGAGAGAGAGAGAGAGAGAGAGAGAGAGAGAGAGAGAGAGAGGAGAGAGAGAGAGAGAGAGAGAGAGAGAGAGAGAGAGAGGAGAGAGAGAGAGAGAGAGAAAAAAAACTTCCACCTCTTTATTCTCAGTACTCTCACGCTTCTCCTTAAAGCTGCTAGTTGTTTAGTTTGGCTCTTTCATGCTCGTCTCTCTCTCTCTCTCTCTCTCTCTCTTCTCTCTCTCTCTCTCTCTCTCTCTCTCTGATCAATCGCATATTTTGCATTTCGATATTCGCAAACGTGCGTGCGTGTAAGCGTGCATGCATGCGTGCGTGAGTGCGTGCCTGCATGCGTGCCTACATGCGTGCTTGAGTGTGTGTGTGTGTGTGTGTGTGTGTGTGTGTGTGTGTGTGTATTCATCTAGTTGTATTCATCTAGTTGTATTTTACAGGGCCTGAGCAACGCTCGTATGGCCCCGTCTCCATATCAACATTTATTTTTTATCATTCATCCTTAGTGCTTAGTGTTGGGAGAAGCCACCACCCCGGGAGGGGGGTCACAAACCCCCGGCTAACACCCGGTACCCATTCACTGCTGGGTGGACAGGGGCTCGGGTTTTAAGAAGACCGCCCGTCTGTCTTCGCTCCGCCCGGGGATCGAACCCGGGACTTCTCGGTTGTGAGCCGAGCGTGCTAACCCTTACACTACGGAGTACCTGTGTGTGTGTGTGCGTGTGTGTGTGGTGTGCGTGTGCGTGTGCGTGTGCGTGTGCGTGTGCGTGTGCGTGTGTGTGTGTCTAACAAGAGCATGCTATAAAAGACAATAGTTTGCCCGACCGGTTGAGGCAGGGGGAGTATATATTGACGGTGAGGTAAAGAGATTATACGGACGACGTGTAGAGTGTGTGAGCAGAGCCAGCTGTCTGGATGCGTGGTACTGTTAAAGCATAACCTCGAAATATTTGGATTTTTAATAATTACGGAAAAAAAACCTTGCTGATATTTTGGTCGAGTTTTAAACCCGTGACGATGCCGCCTCGTTACACATTTATTTTAGGGCTCACAGACAAGCCCCGCATGGACACTAGGAAAATATGTTTTCTTTCACTGTTTGGTTATGATATATGGCGGTAATGTTGAAAACAGACACCATATTTTAGTTAGGTACGTTGAGATACATACATGAAATAGACGTAAAAAATAGGGTTTCGCTTTAACACTATGCTGATGTCCGCTGCCAGCCAAGGTTACTCCCTCCACATTGATGTTTGCTATCACCGTCCTGTTACCACCACCCTTGCCCCCTCCGGTCAAACCTTGTTGCCAACTATTTTTTTTCTTTCTACAGCCACATTTCTCCCTTTCATTTCCCCGTTTGTAATTTACCTTGTCGCACTTTTCACTAGAGAGGAAAGTGACAACTGCATGAAACCGTTTCTTTTCCCAATTAGCGAGAGAGAGAGAGAGAGAGAGAGAGAGAGAGAGAGAGAGAGAGAGAGAGAGAGAGAGAGAGAGAGAGAGTGAGAGAAATCCCGTTCTGTCTTAAACCCTTAAGCTGGTTGCTCAACAAAATTGTTGAGGCACATTCAGCCATTATAAAAACATATTAAATGCAGGTTCTGAATGAAGTATGTTCAGGCTGCTCAACAGCATTATAAATGTTAGCCTAGTGTATAATTTTCCCAATATATGGCTTTGCGTTGAGGATATGACTCATTGTAAAAAAGGGAACACGGCCAGGTGGATTCTGTAGATTTTCTTTGTGTTTCTATCCTCATCTTAGTGTGATATAGGTAAGTAACCATTCTTTTCTTGTTCATATTTTGATATTTAAATGTCGGTGACAATAATGAGTAGTAATTGTGTTTGAATTGTGATGACTGATATAATACCGGCACTCTAAATGTTAGTCAACAATTTTGTTGAGCGGCCCAGTTATGGTAAAATGTGTGGGTATAGTAGTGGGGCGGCTCAACAAAATTGTTGAGTCATGTTGATAATTCATAAAATTGACAATATATAGTCTTCCACAGACAGCAAGATAGAACCAAAATCATTATAAGGGACCAGACACAATAACCTATAGGCTGTAATTCCAAATAATGCTGATAATTCTGATGATGGCCTGGACGATGATGATGATGTTGATGATTCAGATTTCAATCCTTTTTTGGGTGAAAGTAATGAAGATGAGAGCATATAAAGAAGATTATTATCAAATTATACGTACGCATGAACAAGAAAGTGCTGCTATTCAACAGCCTCAGAAACCATATGCCAAAAATCGTATTGTACGTAAGTAATGAAAATTTGGTTGTCAAAAATCCTAATCCTGAAATTCCCAAAGATTATTTCGCGAGAACGACTCTGGAGAAGGAGGGATACTGATAATCTCTATCCACAAGAGACTGAATATACCATGCCATATTGATCTTCAAACACCTTAATTATCATTACTTTTCTCTGTTCTTTACCCCTAAAATGGTTAGCCACATAGTGCACCAGACAAATTTGTACTCCGTGCAAAAGTTGTCCAACAGATGAAGACGAAATCCAAAAATGTCTTGCAGTGCTACTTTACATGGGCATATGCAAATTACCAGCAGTTTATGATTACTGGCGTGCGCAGCTGCGTTACTCCCTAGTTGCTGATATCATGAGTTCTAAGCGGTTAAAATTCCTCAAACGGTACATACATTTCACAGATAATGATATTCAGAATAGTGAAATTAATTCTGTAAGGTGAGGCCACTGTTTGAAATGTTTCGTGAAGAGTGCAAGAATACAAAATGCAGCAAATAGCCTATTATTGATGAGGACTGGCTCCTTATAAAGGTAGAAAAGCAGAAAAACTACGACAGTATATGAAAATTTAGCCCCAAAAGTGGGGCTACAAAATCTGTTGCAGGTCATGTTTTTCTGGAATCATTCATAATCTGCTCTAATACCAAGGCAAAACTATGTTATGTACTGGCATGTACTGATTTGGACGAAAACAACAAAAAAAACTATTTATTGGCGAAAATGTTGGATCTTTCAATATCAACACAGGGTCTTTCAATATCAACTATAAGGAGTTGCCTCAAAATTATTTGACTTCTCATTTATTTATAGTGATATTTTTTTAATGCTCAATTATGTAATTTGGGATTTACAAATATTTATATAGATTTTTTGTGCAAGGAGAAGGAAAAAAATCTTCATTCAAAAACGAATCTGCATTTCCATATGTCGTTGTTTCATTACTTAAACACAGAAAAATACAACATCAGCTTATGGAGACATCAAATACCTAAAAAAAAACTTAGTTTTCTTATGTTTTCCTAGTTACAAACACATATATAAAATATTGAGTAAGTAACCATAACTGGGCAGCTCAACAAAATTGTAGCGGTTCATAACATAAGAACTATGATGTATTAAAAAAAATGTTCCTAGTGAAAGTTGTTTCTTACTTATCAAAATAAAGGAAAATGTCATTAAATAATTTTTTTCTAAACAAACTCTATAAGTGCCCATTAAAGAGTTAAATAAAGGTAGTCTTAAAGGCCAGTAAAGGTAGTTATCTTCCGTGGCAAGGATAAATGAAATGGTTAAACTTCATGACTGCTGAGAAAAAAGGAAACGCTTATTTTGCCGAGAAAGAAACTTCATCAAGCTGCTACCAATGTTGGCGGCGAAGACTGTTTTTGTTGTATTTGGTATTACTGGTGATTTTTGAGAGAGAGAGAGAGAGAGAGAGAGAGAGAGAGAGAGAGAGAGAGAGAGAGAGAGAGAGAGAGAGAGAGAGAGAGAGAGAGAGAGAGAGAGAGAGAGTGTGTGTGTGTGATATATGTCAGCATGTATACTAGGATTCTATACTCATGCGTAGAGTATGAATTGTACACTGGGAAATGTAAAATAATGTATGTCTGAATAGCAGTATGATAAATGACACTATGGTCCTCCTTTGTATTCAGAAAGAGAGATGGATAGACAAACAGACACAGACAGTCGGAAAGAGAGCCCGATACATACATAGAGAGCCATTTAGTCAAGATGAAACAAAATATATATATAATTATTACACACACGCACACACACACACGCACATACACACACACCCTTACACACACACACACACACACACACACACACACACACACACACACACACACACACACACACACATACACATACACACACACACACACACACAAAACACATACAACACACACACACCACACACACACACACACCACACACACACACACACACACACACACACACACACACACACACACACACACACACACACATATATACAATTTAAATACAACAGATGAAATTGATGAATCTACTTTGCCTTTTATCTCGGAATTCTGTTTTTCCTGCAAGTCGCCGTTAAACCAGTGAAATATTCAGAACTTGGTCCATGACGGAGTGCGACTCAAACAATTTACTTCCATTGTTACTCCAGTGAACTTTATTGATTGTGGAGACTTGGTTACTTATCGCATGTCTCCATTCTTTCATGCGTGATGAAAATTTTAAAATGCCTTTATTTAGGGTGAGTGATGATGTACTGTACACTATACCGCCAATATGGATGGAAGATTAGCTAACGCGTCAACAGTACAGACAGAGGAGGGATTGTTATGATATACCAAAGACTACTCTATACTGGACTTGCTACTCAGTTTGGGCTATTTCCAGTGGAGGCCAGTTTTGCGATTCCTGCCATTTTCGAACATCACTCCCATCTCCCTTCTTATGGTTTATCAGTATAAATGATATACCGTTATCCTCGTAAATGTTTGTTCTATAATATTATCAAATAAAAAGCAGTAAAATACACTAAAGAAATGCCATTATGAGAGAGTGAATAAATATGCATGAACTTAATATTCACTTAAACTCTTCGCCATTTAATATTTTGCGAGAAAACATTTTACATGAAACATAGCAATAGAAGCGGATTTTCATTAGCTTTCCATTGATATAGTTCGTTATATTGTTTATATTGATATATTCGTTATATATATATACTCATATATTGTGAGAGTGTACTTGGCAGAAAGGAATTAATGTGATGTTACCAAGTTTTCAATCTTTCTAAGTGCCAAAATAACAATTATTAAGATATTCAAATATTCTCAATTTTGTATGGGTTAAATGGGTTGAATGGGTTAAATGGGTTGAATGGGTTAAATGGGTTGAATGGGTTAAATGGGTTGAATGGGTTAAATGGGTTGAATGGGTTAAATGGGTTGAATGGGTTAAATGGGTGAAATGGGTGAAATGGGTTGAATGGGTTAAATGGGTTGAATGGGTTAAATGGGTTGAATGGGTTAAATGGGTTGAATGGGTTAAATGGGTTGAATGGGTTAAATGGGTTGAATGGGTTAAATGGGTTGAATGGGTTAAATGGCAATGTTTGAATTAGAATCTGACTGTAAAACATCGTCTTTCACAAGTAGACATCCTAACGAATCCAACGATACCTAATTTGCCTTGTTCTAAAGTGTGGAGGCGTCAAGCTAAATTTTTGGCTCTTGGCCGCTCCACTAAATATGTTGGTCCAGGGCTCAAGCCATTTCTCGTTAAGTTACAAATCGGATCAAGTCGGATAGCCTACCAAGGATTGTGGATTATGTCCCGGCAACAGCACACCTGACGCCCTCCTCCGGTGCCGCACTGAGCTATAAACATTGTAATAGAGCGACCGTTGCCGACGTGAGGGGGCGATATTGCGATAATGCTGAAAACCATCTAACGTGTGGTAGCAAGACTTGTTAACTTTTTTGTAGCCACGGATACCTTGGTGATCTTTTCATTATTTTGCTGTACTGTATTGATTTTTTATGGTATGGTCAGTCTAATAACATGGCAGGAAAAACGCTGTATTCCTTCTTCTCTCTGCTGTTATAGATAATCAGGTATTTACACAACATTCTGAGAAGATTGCCAAAACAAAATAACTAATTCAACAGTCCATGTGAAGTCAGTTTTGTAGCAAACACAAGATACGACTAAACTTTCGTATCAGATCGCTGGAAATATTTTGGGCGAGTAAATGAAAAAGTCTTGTGCAATAAGATTGCTAATGGAGGAGGCATGTGGGTGGAGCGAAAAGCACTTTTTTTTATAAATGACTCGGAATAGTTTGGAAATTGTGCCAATGTAACCCAAATTAAAGTTTAAGAAATTTCACGTGTCTAATCTAATATCTTCAGGTGCCCCAAGTGCTGATAAAATCGAATATATGTCCCAAAAAAAAATTAATAATAATCCTAAAAAATTGTTTAAATTTTCGAGTTACTTTTATTAGATTGGAATACCGAAAATATGCTGCAGAATGACCATAAAATGTGCAAAAAAAAGTATGAAACCAATATATTAATATTTAGAAGTACCCCAAACACAATGAATGATAGCGGTGTGAAGGCAGAAATGCAGCTGTGACGTTGTTCTGCTGGAAGTGTGTGGGTTGATGCCTTCTTTATATTTTGAAGTGTATGGGGCACTCCAATCTATCTCAGTATTATTTAGGAATTATTAAATTCGAACCAAACAAAAATATTCAATGTATTAAAAAAAACTCATTTTTTCGAATAAATCTTGATTTTCCACCCCTCTGGGGCATCTCAAAAAATTTGTGTAGAAAGTTTGTACGATATTTATATTCAAAAGCATGTATTCATGAACACTTTTCATGCTATTCCATCAAAATATTCATGGAATTTTTTTTTTGATATATTATGATAATTATTTTTTCTTCATAAAACCAAATCTTTGACATCTTTGGAGCACCTTAAAAAAAATTCGCAGATACTTCAATTTTTGTTTACGTGAATATAACTATTTCGTACAATTCCCGCACTATTCCAAACGAATCACAGAAAAAAGTTACAAAAACGGTAATTTTCGCTCCACCCTAATGTGTACCCATCGTCAACCTTTGGGCGTGACTTTGTAGCAGCACGCGCGCTAATACTTCAGTGTACCTTTCCGTTCCGTTTTCCTTTTTCCTTTCTTTCCCGTTCTCTCGGTTTTCGAGGTGTTACCTAAGTAAAGATAACATCTTACACATACATACACATTTCAATAACTACCTGTCATAATTACACACATATTGCTACATAGTTTTTGTACCTGTTTATTCCTTGTTGTTACATGTTTCTTTTCACATCATTATATTGACTGTTAATGTAAACGCTCCATATGCAGTTGTATCCTGTATTTTCATTGAATCTATTTTTGTATATTCTCTTCAAGTTTTTGCAATAAAACCAGAAAGAGAGACCAATTGAGATTGTCTTATTATTACCCATAAATGGTAAGGGTTAAGGCTTAAAGGACTAAATACTGCCGAGATATCGGTTTGCCAGTGACCTTAGCGGACTCACTACGGCGAGAGGTTCATACCCTCGTTTGTGTCACTAACACCATATCCATTATGATAGTAACAATGAAACAACTTCATATACGTAACCGCGGAAAGTGTCTGGAGCAGAGCCCCGTGAAGCGTAATGACAAAGCTCTTGCTACATCCCGCGCTCAGCAGCCTATAAGTTTGTGTAACGGTCATATCGTATCCAGGCAGCTCAGTATGACTATAAGTAGCTGCCTAGCCAGTTACCCGTTGTCTTGGGTGTGTCCGGGGCACCATCTTCCGAGGCCCATGTCCTGCCAAGCCGTCCCAGAGTGGTTTCTGTTTGCCCGTGCGAGATGGGAAAGCGTGTCGTTAGGTCGAGACCGACTCACAACAACAACATACAAACACATACAGCACCTGGGTCAAGCCCTGGAGACTTTTTTCTCTTACTAGCCTCCTTTCTCTCACCCATCTATTCTTCTCCCTGTCCCCACTTCCCCATCTCCTGCTTTCTCTTTTTATATTCTATTCTATTTACCCGGTAGTGCTGCCCCAGGCATGGTTGTGGGAGGAGTATGTTATGGCTCACCTCTGCCACCTCTTTGACTGGCTTCGTTCTTGCCGTTATTTTGCCTCCCAAACCTCAGACAAGCACTCAGGATGGTAAATAAGAGGTTTACTAGAGAGTAGAAGGCGCGTTTTCTCGCCTTACGTGAGGAAAAGGTGTCTATGAAGGAAATTAGTGAAAGGATGGGCCGTACTGAAACAGCATTGTTTGCCTTGATCAAGCAAGCGAGTGGCCTACCTGCAGACATAATACCAGCCGCCTCTCAAGTTTTAGGCCGCCCATGCAGGATTACAAAAGCCACAGACTTGATTGAAGGAAAATGTACTAGTGTGTTTGCTACTCCCTTAAAATATGGTTGACCACATGTCAACGGGCCCTACTCCAGACACTTTCCGCGGTGTACATTAATTTAATTAGTCCAAATTTAAAGAAAGTCTTTCGACGATGTACCTTCCAACACTCAATTATTCCATGTCTTGCTAGCAACTATTAAACCAATGAATTCATTATTATTTGGGAAATGCGTCAATTTACTTTTCTTACTGTTACCGTAGATAACACTGAAGTCACCAGGACAATTTTTCTTTTTTATTTAATGACGTTTGGTGGCATTCATACATACTTTTCCTTATCCATGATTTCAGGAAAGTTTAAAGGGGTTTTCTGGAGAGTCTGTGTCATTTTGTGTCTTCATCTGTGTCATATTAAGGCTATAAATGAACAAATTACCAAAATATCATCCGAGTGGTGAGCTTGGTAACGGCTGCACTAAAGTCGCCAGCTAGTGTCTATGTCCTCCCGCCCGAAAGGTGATGAGTCTGTCGTCGCGCGAAAAAAAAACTAGTAGCGAAATTTGAAACAGTTTTTACTTGCAGATACATACAAAGCATAAAATAACACTAAAACAGGGTAGGTTATACAGTCATGATATAAACGACTGTGTATCATCTTCAATGGCACATACAAATTAGTAGTGATGCAATAATTCTTAGTATATGGCGCCTGGCGACACTAGTCAGGTGGCGACTATAGTGTTACCTACGGTAGGGAATCAATGCATACTGGAGAGCAGTTTCAAAAAGTTGTAAAAGTATTGTATCATTTCATGGCTTTTTAAACGTAATATTCATAGTTTTTAACATCAAACTTGGTAAACGTACGTTATTACTGTACTTATATTTCTGCTTCCTTAACAATGATGCGCTGCACTTCCATAGTCTTAGAAGGCTTTTAGAGACTGCTTTTAGGGGCTCATGGCAGGAGGGAACAGATAGCTTTGTTCGGTTCACTGTGGACCACGGAATTTTCTCTTAGTGTCTTTTACGTTTTATAAGCGAATTTATTTGCTGGAAATTTTGTACTGCCATTTTCTACATCAGAGCCCCTGAAGTACATAAACGGCTACTTTGCTGTCTCTTCTTTTCCTTTTATGCTACAAACAGTCCCCGTGTCACCGTGAGTCACTTTTTAAAGTTTACCGAGGCGTTGTCAAGCACATCCTCTAAGAGCACCTCCTGGTCTGCTTCAAGGATGTCATGACCCTCCCTCGAGACAAGATCTTCTCAACTCAGCCCCTTGTACCCTTTGCAATTCCCAAAGGCAGACATTGATAGTTAATTGTTTTCACATGGTTCAATGTGCCTAACGGGAGAAACGGAAAGAATTGTTATTTGTATTCAATGTCACTTTTAGTAATTCATTTAATTTTTGTTGTAAAATTTGATGTGAGATCTTCAGAGAAATAATCACATTTCTTTAAGTCTTTCTAAGTGATTTTTTTGCAGTAAAGTAGTTTTTACAGTTTTTTTTTATAGTTTTTTACAGTTTACCGGGTGTTGACAATTTGCAATTTGAAGTCTGAAGATCTTATGTACGAATGATACGACTAAGTCATCTATTTCCTCTTCCATTA
>JACEEZ010015863.1:569378-576878 GCA_016584305.1 Chionoecetes opilio
TACCACAGAATGGCAGGCCAGCACGCTATAAGTTTGACCATCGTGGCGGTATGTGTGTGTGTGTGTGGGTGGGTGAGTGGGTTAGTGTATACGCGCTCTAACTGAAATATTATTCAATTATGGGTTAGACTCTTCTACTGCCACTGAGCTAAGCAGCATTAGAGTGATCAATACCCCAGGCACTTGTTGCCACCATCCACTGACTGGGAGGATTGAGGTAAAAGCGCACGAGCTGGTGAATAGCAATGTGGGGAAGAGGTATCCAGGCGGCGGCTAGGAGGGTGGAATGACTCTCTCTCTCTGTCTTTCTCTCTCTCTCCCTCTTACTTTTTATTTAAACATACGAATACATTAAGCCCAAAGGTGTACTGTCGTGTGCTACCTATCTTATGGGCAAGTAATCTAATGTACTATAGGAGTAGCCGCGTGTCTGTCTGTCTGTCTGTCTGTCTGTCTGTCTGTTTTGGGTAGCCGAAACTGTAAATTCAATTTTGATGAGAGTAGGCTCAAAAAATCGCAAATAAATCGTAGGTGGTAAGCGGCTTGGTTCCATGTCGATTGAATCATTTTGAAGGGGCCTTTTGGCCTGAAAACACTTTAGGAGTATTAGATTACAGGAAAAACTCTGCGGTAACATCTTGCCGCATTCCACAAACTCAGTAGACTCATGGACGTTTGTGTGCGTGTGTGAGTGTGTATGTTGGAATCACACACACACACACACAACACACACACACACACACACACACCACACACACACACACACACACAACATATATATATATAAAATATATATATAATATATATATATATATGTGTACATATTATAATATATATATATATATATATATATATATATATATATTATATATATATATATAGATATATATATAGATATTATATGTATAAACCGTCCGTGTGGCTCAGTTGGTTAGGGCCGCCGGCATCATTCTATGGTCCGGCGTTCGATCCCCGACCCCGCTCATTCCCAGGGATTTTTCAACTATGAAATTTGGGCGGTACTGTCCCCCTTGAGCAAGGGGATGGGGGTGTGTGGTGCGTGAGGTCCCAGCATTGCCCAAAGATCGATAATAATGAGCTCCAAGCACGCACTTAGAGGGTGACACTGGCGATCGCGAGCCAGCTCGCGTGGACAAGACCATGGCTGAATAACACACACACACACACACACACACACACACACACACACACACACACACACACACACACACATTCTTTTGAAAAAGGTTTTGATTTGTAGGGTCTACTTCTGCCTTGTTAGCATCAGTTTGCCAACTTTTCCCGTTTCGAAAATATTGTATCAAAAATTGCACCGTTTTTCTTTTGAGACATTGCTTGCATTCGTTATCTTTTTGTTTCATCTCTTGGACACATGCATCGCACGATAATGCTACAATGATCCGCGATAAGAACAATATCTGGCCAGCTAACTCAGTCGTATTATATTTCTTAATAAAGTTACTCATCATTCTCTCTGATCGGTGTTGTGTGCTCAGGTAAACTCTCAAGATATATTATAAAGTTGTTAACCGTCATATCACCTATAGTGTGCACTGCTGATGTATCTAAGTAGTGTTCCCACGTATGTGTGCTTTCTCTGTAGTTCGAAGCATCTGAGCCCTTAGCCCTTGACATGAACCACCGCTCATCCCTTGGCCTCCGCGGTATATCAGGTTTACCAGAAATAACTCGACAACTCTAGTCGGGCTCTTGTCTTCATCTGACTCAAAGAGAGGTGAATGTCAAGCAGCACCCACGTATTTTGATGGTTGTACTGTGATACACTGTGGACGAAGATTTATTGAGGACACATATTTTTTTTATTTACCTGTATTTTTTAATGAATAAGCATTTGACCCCTATACGCACGAGCACACGCAAGCAAAATTTTACCATATAACTTTTTGTCTGGTATGTTTGTTTATCTACTAATTTATTTCCCTCTATTTAATTATCTATCTATCCATCTCTAGGGTTGAATGAACTCCTTTGTATTCGGAGGATTTAAGGAAAGCCTCCAACATCTCACATTCATTATGCCTTTTGATGTTGATAACCCCGGAACTTCTGTTTTCCTTTCCTTACCATTTCCATTCTTTTTTTCCCTTTCCTTTCCTTTCCAGACTAAGGGCAGGTTCCTCATTAATGCGGTTTTGTGTGTGTGTGTGTGGTAGTGTGTGTGGTTAGGTGGTACGAGAAGTGTGTGTGTGTGTGATGTTGTGTTGGTGTGTTTGTGTTGTTGTGTGTTGTCGTGTGTGTTGTGTGTTGTGTGTGTTGTGTGTGTGGTGTGTGTGTGTGTTGTGTTGTGGTGTGTGTGTGTGCTGTGTTGTGTGTGTGTGTTGTGTGTGTGTGTACTGTGGTTGTGTGTTTGTGTGTGTGTGTGTTCGTGTGTGTGTGTGTTCGTTGTCTGTTTGTGTGTGTGTGGTTGTGTGTTGTGTGTTGTTGTGTGTGTGTGTGTGTGTGTGTGTGTGTGTGTGTGTGTGTGTGTGTGTGTGTATGTGTGTGTGCGTGCGTATACTGTCAGCGTATTCTGAAACAGTCAATATTGCTAAAGTGAGACCATCGCCTCATAGCATGACGTTGTATAGGTTCACACCATGTTTTCTTCTCATATCTTCTTAGTTTTCAGTTTTCACATAAAGCTGTTACCAAGAAATCTATATGAAAGGCTCCACCTTCACTTGTCTTCCTAACACAGTCTATAACTAGAGGGGGGGTGGGGGGTGGGCACTCAGTAAAGCGCATACCTCTGCCCGAATATTTCATCAATTGGTTGCCATGGCAACAGTTGTGATTCGATTTCATTCAAAATTAAATCAGTACTTCCTTATACCAAATATACTTGGTATACCAAGTTTGGTCCAAATCTATTAGTAACTTTTCGAGAAATCCTGTCCACTAACAAACAAACAAACAAACAAACAGACAGACAGACAGACAGACAGACAGATCGGGGTGAAAACATAACCTCCCGCCAACTTCGTTGGCGGATGTAATTATGAACTATTTATGCAGCGTATATAGTGTGTTTGTGGCCTACGCTTTATGGTTATGGTAGCACCAAGTTGTGTAGTTTGCCCGAGTGTGGATCATGTGTATGTGAGATAGCAGGAATCGCGGGAATAGAAAGGCATTGGTGGGGTTGGAGCGTGGTGGTCGCATATAACCCTTGCACTCGGTACAAATTTCGAAAAGTCATCCCCGGTAAAGGCGAACTGATATTGTCTTCATGATATTGATATTGTCCTTATGATAATATCTCCATCATCCGTCTCCCATCATCTTAGGCCTGAGTTGAATACAGACTAAAGGATTAGTGACATGAAATATTAAGCTTTCCGTCCACCACCAGGAATGTATTTTAGTGTTCATCAGTGATGCTAATCCTTACATGTGATAGCAAGTTTTCATTATAGGTAATGGTTTTGCACTTACGATCGTTGCATTACTGATAAATTACGAATTAGATTGATAGTATACTAGGTACGTGCAGGTGTCAGCGAACAGTCTCGATATACTTCAGTCTCCTCTAGGATTGCCGGGAATGCAATAAACTCGAAAAGATGTCGAGATGCGAAAGTTTGGGATACAAAGCATTGGAAATGTTCATTGACGGGCGGAAAAAAAATAAAAAAATAATATGTGAGAGAGAAAAGAGAGAGAGAGAGGAGAGAGAGAGAGAGAGAGAGGAGAGAGAGAGAGAGAGAGAGAGAGAGAAGAGAGAGGAGAGAGGAAGAGAGAGAGAGAGAGAGAGAGAGAGAGAGAGAGAGAGAGAGATGGTTTAGGTATGTAAAAAGCAATAAAAAAATGCAGCTGAAGCCGGATTATAATTTCTTTTTTTTCTTATTTAAATATCAAGATGAAGTACTATATTCAAAATAACATCTTGCTGTTATTTGTTGAGTGTCAGCAATAAAAATGTCTTTGTAATTCATTTACTCCTGACGTAATACAAAGATGATCTTTGTGTCATCTTTGTTGTATTGCAATCAGGCTGGCTATCGATGATTGCTTTGCATCGTACTCGAGGAAGCTCTGTCCAAGCGAGGAGGATAAGATAAGATTTTCATCCTATCTAGACACTTTGCAAGTACCAACTACAAGGTTATTGACTATACAAAGCGCCGCCACGTCAGCACGAACTAGGCGGACTCGAACCGCTGACCGAATGCACAGGGACGCTGCACATTGCGAGCTCACGTCTCAAGCAGGAGGAGGTTCTGGCAGGGAATGTAGAGGTTATTGCTGGCAGGGATTAAAGGGAGTATTATGTATTTAGGGATTATGTATTATGTAGGGATAGGGATTTATGTATGACGTCGACAGTGTTCTAAGTAATGGACCCCTTTTTTCTTTTTCTTTTTTTCCCCACATCGTTTGACAGTAATGAGTTTAAGTAATTACAAACTATGACAAGCTAATTTTCACGAGATTAATCGATTTTTCTCACGTCGTTTGAAATTGGTGTCAGTATTTTCCTTCTGCCTCGTGCTATCCATGCGTAGTTCTAAAGGAGTTCCCATGGTCTGTTATACGAGACATACATCATCTTGACAGAGACTTTTACGAACAATTTGACGAGTTCCTTCTGACTTATGAAGTATTACCACGATTTATGTAACGTAGATGTGTGATTGATATTGTCGCAAGAAATAGAACAATTCAGTAAAGTGAAACAACTCATGATTAAAGCAATACCGTAATTAGACGATTAGGAAATATTTGCACCACTAATGAGTGGTGTCCGTATTACTACCTTTCTAGCACGGCGAGACGGCAATCAGAGGCCCAAGCGGTGTCCCTGAGAAGGCAATAGCGGGGCTCCGTGAACTCCAGAGGCCCGGCACCTTCCCCGGTCAGGAGCCGCGTTGCTTTAGGATGAAGAAAAAAAGGACTCAAAGTTAAGATTGTGTTCCGGTGGTCAGCATTGTAATACTTATTAGAGAAAGAGAGAGAGCACGGCAGACGAGAGAGGCAGAGAGGAGGGACGAGAGATAGAGAGAGCGAGAAGGAGGAGCCGTGAACGAGAGAGACGAGATTCCGAGTAGGAGAGAGTTGTAGGAGAAGAAAAGAGAAGAGACCAAAGTGTAAGCAAGGAAATAATTCAGGAATAGATAATGAACAAGCATGTAGTATAACTTATAGAGAAAAGATGAAGAAATGAGATATGTGAGACGAAAAGAAAAGCTGCTTCATAAGTACACATGAGTAACATACAGTTAATGAGATATTGGAATACGACAAATTGCTAAAGATCTCGATATATCTTCTCGCAGGTGAGGCCACGAAAATGACTGAAAGGTGTAATCAACGAAAATGAATTAGAAAAGGTTAATCACAAACATAAAATGAATGACAAGTTAATTCACAACATAAAATGACTGAAAAGTAATTGCAACATAAAATGAACTAAACAGGCTATGCACACATAAAATGAACTGAAGTAATCAACAACTAAATGACTGAAAATGGATAAGCACAAATTAAAGAACTGAAGTTAATCACTCTAAATGACGACAAGGTGTAAGTCACAGCAAAATGAACTGAAAAGGTTAATTCACAACATAAAATGAACTGACAAGGTTAATTCACAACATAAAATGAAGGACGGGAGAGAAAAGTATAATGTGAAACAAAACAGAGGGAACGACGCAAATTGCTATAAAAAAAGTGAATTTCATCTTCACAATATTTTTCCATGCCCAGAACTTTGTCAGTTTGCTTCCAGTCTGTAAAGGAACATTGCACTCACGCCTGGAAGCCATGTGTTCAAGCCTCAAAGAAAAGACGGAAGCTCTACAAATTACACTGCAAGTCCACTTTTAGGCTTGAGCTCAAACCTCAAAGAGAAATTGGAAAATGTATCTTGATAGCAACATTTTTTTTTTCTCGTCTTTCGCAGGTCAACAGAAAGCTTTCTTATCTGATCCACTCGTCATGCTGGTAATATCCACTTACATACATGAATATTATGAGTGCGTGCATGCGTCGTACCATCTCCTCCATTATCTTGGAACATTTAACCATCAGAAAGCCATTATAGGATGTTCTTTGAAAGATACTATTAAGAAACGACGCCTATCGGGTATTATATTATATCTAACCCAATGATATCATATTTTGAAATGTATTTGTAAACGAGTGATGAAAACAAGCATGAGCGTGGCTGGTGACAATTTAGGTTGGGGAAAGGAGAGATAACGTTGAAAATGTGTTTCTCACCATAGACAGGTGTGTGTGTGGAGATGGGGCATACCTGCACTATGTTTCATGGGCCGCACATCGAGTATCTGCAATAGCCTGTTCATGTATTGGGCCACACATCGAGTATCTGCAATAGCCTGTTCATGTATTGGGCCACACATCGAGTATCTGCAATAGCCTGTTCATGTATTGGGCCACACATCGAGTATCTGCAATAGCCTGTTCATGTATTGGGTCACACATCGAGTATCTGCAATAGCCTGTTCATGTATTGGGTCACACATCGAGTATCTGCAATAGCCTGTTCATGTATTGGGCCACACATCGAGTATCTGCAATAGCCTGTTCATGTATTGGGCCACACATCGAGTATCTGCAATAGCCTGTTCATGTATTGGGTCACACATCGAGTATCTGCAATAGCCTGTTCATGTATTGGGCCACACATCGAGTATCTGCAATAGCCTGTTCATGTATTGGGCCGACACATCGAGTATCTGCAATAGCCTGTTCATGTATTGGGCCACACATCGAGTATCTGCAATAGCTGTTCATGTATTGGGCCACACATCGAGTATTGCAATAGCCTGTTCTGTATTGGCACACATCGAGTATCTCAATAGCCATGTTCATGATTGGCAAAATCGAGTATCTGCAATACGTTCATTTTGGCCACACTCGAGTATGCATGCCTTCAGTATTGGGTCACACGTTTTTTCCTTTAATCTCAATTGAGAGCTTAAACTGTCTGAAAACTTACAGCATTAAGGAAAACGGAGCTCCTACTCTTTTCCAATCATGCTAATCGATGATTCCTTATGGCGTCTCCCTCGCAGACCAAGATGCGCTACCATGTCAAACTTCGGACATGGCTCAATCACTTCTCTCTTCATCATGCAACGTCCATTCGTCTCCGTCCATGTCTGTCATCCAGTAGGTCATTAACCCATGGAATTTTCAATCCAGTCTCGACACATAATACCACACGACTTCGAACAGCTTGATAGTCGTACCTAGTGCTGTTTTCCCCAATGTGTACAGTCCTAGTTACTTTAAGAGTGATTTGTAAGGTTTGCCAGGTGCCTGGGAAACGAACTATGCAGCCCTAACCCCTAACTTACGCCATTGTGACACCGTAACCCTGAAACTTGGCGTCTACCGAGGGCTTCCCTACATTTGCCTATCTTGCCTTTGTATGCAGATCTGAAGGGTATTCCTGCCTGATGCCTCACACCCTGACACAGGTGGCCTGCAGCCGCAGGTAATCCTCTGGGC
>JACEEZ010015863.1:579378-621878 GCA_016584305.1 Chionoecetes opilio
TGAGCAAGGGGATGGGGGTGTGTGGTGTGTGAGGTCCCAGCATTGCCCAAAGATCGGTAATAATGAGCTCCAAGCTCGCACTGAGAGGGTGAAACTGGCGATCGCGAGCCAGCTCGCGTGGACAAAGACCATGGGTGAATGACACACACACAGACACACAAACACACACACAGACACACAAACACACATACACACACACACACACAGACACACACACACACACACACACATACACACATACACACACACACACACACACACACACACACACACACACACACACACACACACACACACATACACACACACACACACACACGCACACACACACCTACACACCTACACACCAGGCCAATGAATCACATGTTCACGAATACTGTAACCTTCCACACTTCGGCTGTCATACACAATTTAGCTGGGAAACAGACTATTTCAGGACGTTGAATTTCACAGTGGATAACTTTTCCCCACACATCAATCAGCCAGCCAACGAGGAGTGTGTGTGTGTGTGTGTGATCTCAACTCATGAAAGCTTATTGGAAATACCATTGCTGAAAAATAATGTTAATGCGTCTTTCTTTTATTGTATATATGGATGCTTTCTTTATTGATGTTAATGAAAGATAAATAATGGCCTCCGCGACCTAAGGTACTTATGCGCCACTCCGGCTGGTTTGCTGGTTTGTTCAATAACACGATTTTCACCCTTCCTCTACCACGTGGGAGTGGAGATGAGTCTTTTTAGGCACTATAAGTAAGGTGAAAAGTCTCAAAAAGTAAAACTTTGCCTTGTCGAAATAAGCAGCCATGATGTTTGGCTCACAGAGAACTCAGTGATCAAAGGGACAGACCCACGTTCAGTGAGTGTGGTGGCGTGGGGGTGGGGATGACTGCTAGTTTAGCCAATCAGAGCGCGCGTGGGTCGGCTCCTTCTGCGCGCCGATTGGCCAGTTGGGCTTAGCCAATTTACCCTCTTGCTTATTTTGGGTATAGACGCTTCAGAAGGAGTTCCACACTTTCCGCTTATTATACGGAGAACACTGGGATTATTCTACCGTAGATAACAGTGAAGTCGCCACCTGCAGTGAAGTCGCCAGACGCCAAATATTACGAATTATAGCATTACTACTGATTTTTATGTGCCACTGAAGATGTTACACAGTAGTTTATATCATGACTGTATAATCTACCCTGTTTCAGCGTTGTTTTATGCTTTGTATCTGCAAATATAACTGTTGCGCATTTTGCTTCTCACGTTTTTCTTCGCGCGATGACAGACAGTAAACAATAGCTTTTCGGGCGACAAGACGCAGACTTGCCAGATCTTTCAAACTTGAATAGAATTTATTTTCACGTTGGCAGAGGAATTTTTATATATCAAGCATCTTCCGCAGCTAATATATATAGAGACTTGTTTTACTTTACCTCTAATTTCCCTGAATTCTCCAGAGTGGCGACTCAACTGTTGGGTTAAAATACTAGCTGGCGACTTTACTGTAGTAGGTATAGTGAGGTCGCCACTCGGTTTTATTTTTGTAATTTGTTCATAATAATTGTAATTCTGTGTCATAGCCATACTATGACACAGATGAAGACACAAAATGACACAGACTTTCCAGATAGACCCTTCTAACTTTCC
This sequence comes from Chionoecetes opilio, assembly GCA_016584305.1. Taxonomy (NCBI): domain Eukaryota; kingdom Metazoa; phylum Arthropoda; class Malacostraca; order Decapoda; family Majidae; genus Chionoecetes; species Chionoecetes opilio. The sequence goes on from JACEEZ010015863.1 coordinate 581,018, forward strand.
TGAAATCATGGATGTAGAAATGTAAGTATTAACGCCACCACACGTCTGTAAATAACAAAGAAACGTAGAACTGGCGACTTCACTGTTATCTACGGTAGTGATAATACTACATCTATGGCTTCAGGTAATGAGCAAGGTGATGAGAGTGTTCCCGGTTCTTCAGGAGCACCGGGAATAGCGAACAGGCTGTTCTATGGGTCTGTCAGTGAGGAGGCTGGCAGTGCTAGTGATGACTCGATTGATGACCTACTTGTCAGATAATGTTGATGATGGTGATAATGATTATATTAGTGTTACTATTGTTGCAGTGTGCAGTGTTCATAGTGACGGTATTGCGGCCTGTGTTTCAGTGATCATAGTGACGGTATTGCGGCCTGTGTTTCAGTGTTCAAAGTGACGGTATTGCGGCCTGTGTTGCAGTGTTCATAGTGATGGTATTGCGGCCTGTGTTGCAGTGTTCATAGTGATGGTATTGCGGCCTGTGTTTCAGTGTTCATAGTGACGGTATTGCGGCCTGTGTTTCAGTGTTCATAGTGATGGTATTGCGGCCTGTGTTTCAGTGTTCAAAGTGACGGTATTGCGGCCTGTGTTTCGGTGTTCATAGTGATGGTATTGCGGCCTGTGTTTCAGTGTTCATAGTGACGGTATTGCGGCCTGTGTTGCAGTGTTCATAGTGACGGTATTGCAGCCTGTGTTTCAGTGTTCATAGTGACGGTTATTGCGGCCTGTGTTTCAGTGTTCATAGTGACGGTATTGCGGCCTGTGTTTCAGTGTTCATAGTGACGGTATTGCGGCCTGTGTTTCAGTGTTCATAGTGACGGTATTGCGGCCTGTGTTGCAGTGTTCATAGTGACGGTATTGCGGCCTGTGTTTCAGTGTTCATAGTGACGGTATTGCGGCCTGTGTTTCAGTGTTCATAGTGACGGTATTGCGGCCTGTGTTGCAGTGTTCATAGTGACGGTATTGCGGCCTGTGTTGCAGTGTTCATAGTGACGGTATTGCGGCCTTGGTTTCAGTGTTCATAGTGACGGTATTGCGGCCTGTGTTGCAGTGTTCATAGTGACGGAATTGCGGCCTGTGTTTCAGTGTTCATAGTGATGGTATTGCGGCCTGTGTTTCAGTGGGTAGTAGTGGTGTGGGTGACGAGGCTGGAGGTGCCAGCTGCACTGAGTGGGAAGTGCCCACTCCGGCCAGATGGAGTGGGTTATTATTAGAGGATTTAAAAAAATATTTATTAATTTTCTATTTACATGTGTCTGGTTAACAATGCACTCCTATGGAGGGTTTTTGTGGCAGGAAATGCACTCAAATTTCCATATAAGATCGAATTTTTTGTAACTGACTAACAATAGAAATTTGTTTATTTTATTTTGTTAACATTTTATAAGGAAACACAATTTTCATTCGTCGAGTTTCATTTTAAGACCAAAATGAACGCCGTGCTTCAATAAACAAAAAGTTACAGTTGCAGCAACTCTGTGCAACTTTGATCGCGCTTTTTGCCACTTTTTAATTTCGGCGCTACGGTACCTTGGTAAAACTGCACAACAACTCCAGCCTTTTTTACTTAAAATCTTCCCCTCTACCCAAAAACCTTGGGGACCTGTCGGGAACCGGGATTTTGGGTGGCGAAGAAAAAAAAAATCACTTGTTTAATAAAAAAAAAGTGGCATAATCTGGGGAAAAATTGGAACTAATCTAAACTAAACCTAACCTGCCCTAGCCTTATTTAACCTAACCTAACCTGGCGTATTAACCTTCTAGCCTTTGCCTTTGGAGTTAACATTTCATGCACCTCAGACTTTGTAGAGGCAGTGTGGTTTAAACAGGTCTGACCACTGAAACCTTTGCAGATCTGAAGTACAGTAAGTGTACTATTTGCTGCTGTAATGTCATTCAGATCAGCTTGGAGCAGTGCTTATGTAGTTTAACCCAACTTTAAACGAGTGTAAACCAAGTGAAGAAATACATTATAGATTAAATAGGCATGTCTTTTAAGGTTTAACAACAGTAGCAAGGCTATCAAGGGGCCAACACTCTACAAATCAATCCGTCTATTGGCGCTGCTGATATGAAATAACTAACGTAGATTCAGAAGAGTGTGTGAAAGTTAAGGCAGTGGTTGACATGTATCCACTCTTGGAAATAGGTCAATATATCATAAATATTATTCAAGCTTGGCATCAATATCGATTTTTAACAGAATAAAAAAGCATGACACTTACCAAGTAAATAAAAATGATATGATAAATTGCTTATATATGCCAGATTAAGTTAACAACGAAGCATGTTACAACAGTTTAGTAGTGTTATCGGTGAATAACGTAACTTGATAACTGAATACTTCCCTTCGTATTCCTTTGTTTCAGAAATCATTTAATGAATACAGTCATAACAAATTTCCATTCATTATAAGTGCGAAGGTATCTTTGTATCAGCAAGGTGTCGGAAATGGCCTAGAATGAGAGAGAGAAAAAGAGAGAGAGAAGAGAGAGAGAGAGAGAGAGAGAGAAGAGAGAGGAGAAGAGAGAGAGAGAGAGAGAAGAGAGAAGAGAGAGAGAGAGAGAGAGAGAGAGAGAGAGAGAGAGAGAGAGAGAGAGAGAGAGAGAGAGAGAGAGAGAGAGAGAGAGAGAGAGAGAGAAGAGAGAGAGAGGAGAGAGAGAGAAGAGGGGAGAGAGAGAGGGAGAGAGAGAGGAGAGAGAGAGAGAGAGAGAGAGAGAGAGAGAGAGAGAGAGAAGAGAAGAGAGAGAGAGAGAGAGAGAGAGAGAGAGAGAGAGAGAGGAGAGAGAGAGAGAGAGAGAGAGAGAGAGAGAGAGAGAGAGAGAGAGAGAGAGAGAAGAGAGGAGAGAGAGAGAGAGAGAGAGAGGAGAGAGAGAGAGAGAGGAGAGGGGAGAGAGAGAGAGAGAGAGGAGAGAGAGAGAGAAGAGAGAGAGGAGAGAGAGAAAGAGAGAGGAGAGAGGAGAGAGAGAGGAGAGGAGTAGCAGAGAGAGGAGAGAGGAGAGAGATTCACGAATCTACCAATTAATGTTGGTAACCTATAGTTACACTTTGCGTGATTTTATTATCATTGTTTTTATTGTTAGTTATAATTATTTTGTTGTAATAATAATAATATTTTTTATTATCAATATTATCATCATAAGTATCATATCAATAAATTTATTATTATTACCGTTATCATGATTATTCTTGTCTATCATTATCCTTTTTGTTATAATCCCTCATATTATTGTTGTGTAATATATAATTCTTCCCGTTTTCATAAGGCTACGTCGCCTCTCTTCCATTCTTTGGGAGTCTCCTCCTCCCTGAGGCAGTGTTTACCCTGGCCATACTTGGTGGCAGCTGCCGCCCTACTAGAGATCCCGCATCGCTTTCATTATAACTTTTCTTCCCTTCACTTAATAGGTAGAGGAAACAGAATGGGTAGTTGGTCATAACTTAAATTATCCTTCTCCTGCATTACATCGAAAGGCCCTATTTCATATTTTCATTTAATTTATTATGAGTTGTTCAAGGGACATCTGCATTGGCGATGTGTTTCAAAATATATCATGACAATTAATGTGTCCAGTAAAGCTTTATTGAGTGTGGCGGCTGGGCAGGTCACGCAACTTTATATCTAGGTAACACTCCTGACTGTACCATCACTCAACCTTCAACACATTCAACTTTTATTCTCCGCACATTTCGTGTCAGTCTCACTTAGGCAACACATTAAAACTTTTATTCTCCGGCACCATTCCGTGGTCCATGTAAACACATTCAACTTTTATTCTCCGGCACCATTCTCCGTGCGTCTCACCTGTAGACCTTTATTTCAATGCCTCAGCCTCTCGCTTCTCCCTATGTCCCACACCTGTCATTCTCTCCGCCACAAAGAATGACGGCTACGTGATTGCTTGTCCTCTACGGGCCACACTGTTGTCACCCAGGAAAAGAAAGTTTTTTGTGATACATTTCTGAGCTTTTCTCCGCCCACACTTATTCTCCCTTTTATTTGATGGCGGTAATGTCGCTACGCTACTCCACTTACCGAAAATGTATCGGGAATCCGTCCTGCATTTCTCTGCTCGAGCACAAACGTTTTTTATCCATAATTCTGCATTGTTTTTGTATGGATTTTGTGGTTATTGCAATTTTTTCGCACAAAACTACGCTATTGCTACTAGGTTACGCTTCATTACTAAAATAAATTACTACTACAACACTTTTTTTTTTTGTTATTTTTTTTTCTTACCTACTACTTAAGATCCTCCACCGATGTTATTCGGAAATCCATTATGGATCGGCCAGCAACAACTACTACTAACTTTTTTCTCATATACTACTTTACTACTGGATCTATCGTTACTCAATTACTTACTCAACTCTAATCTACTACTACTACTTATACTACTATACTACTACTACACTAACTACTTACTACTACTAACTTACTACTAACTACTACTACTACTACTACACTACTACTACTACTACTACTACTACTATACTACTACTATACTCTACTACTACTACTACTACTACTACTACTACTAACAACTACTACATTATCTACTACTACTACTACTACTACTACTACTACTACTACTACTACTACTACTACTACTACTACTACTACTACTACTACTACTACTACTACTACTACTACTGAATGTCACTGAAACATGTAACAGTATTCGAGGATATTTTGTATGGTATTACTTATAGAAGTGTTAGCAGGGAACACACTTGTTAGATCAGGACTTACGTACACTACATTACATATAGAGATACGCTTCGTGGGAAGATGGGGTACACAGACCTGAAATATGTTACTATAAGCGCCTCATAATTGTCCAGCTGGTGATCATATTTTCCACCTGGGACAAATACAACTTTAATACTTTTAGTTATCCATCTGTTAATGAGAAAATGGCTGCTAGTACTATATATATATGGTAGTCCCTATGGTTTTCGACATTGTTTCGTGTTGTTCATTGTGATTCGTCGGTCATGGGGTTCCATTCTAGTAACTGCTTTTTTTCGTGAACAAATTGCTAGGTCGGTCATCTTTTCTATCAAAAAAGGCAGTCATTCTGATTACATTAAATGTCCACTCAATTAACAGAAGGTGGCGTCTTTGAACTTAAAGGACTTGATGGAAAAAAAATACGTGCGAAGTGCTGCTCCGTCAACCATTTCCAGAGCACAGCGATATATATATATATACATACACGAGAGAGAGAGAGAGAGAGAGAGAGAGAGAGAGAGAGAGAGAGAGAGGAGAGAAGAGAGAGAGAGAGAGAGAGAGAGAGGAGAGAGAGAGAGAGAGAGAGAGAGAGAGAGAGAGAGAGAGAGAGAGAGAAAAGGAGAGAGAGAGAGAGAGAGAGAGAAGAGAGAGAGAGGAGAGAGAGAGAGAGAGAGAGAGAGAGAGAGAGAGAGAGAGAGAGAGAGACCTATTGACGATTACTTTCAAACTACATAGATAACCAGTATTACCGAAATGTTTCAATTTGCAGGTGCTTCAGAAATTACAGTTTGATGATTTTATTTGCATTGTATATAAAATGTTGTGGATAGTATTTTTGTGTGAAACAATTTGGCTTAGCAACAAGTTTTATATTATTGCTAGATGTTATATTGAAGATATGCAATTGAAATCTAATTTTCACTGCTTTTAGATGCATGTCGCTTCTGTGGATCACCATGAAGGTGTTTCTTTCACCGTGTATTTGCTAACATCTGCCTCTGACACTCCTGAATATTTTTCAACACCTCACCCGAAAATGTCATTAAGTATCTCAGCAGGTCTTCACTTTTCTCTTCCCCACTTGCGGGTTTTGATGCCGTCAAGAGCAGACTTCTGTAACATTTCAAGCACTACGACTTAAGGTTGAAATTTGGACAAGAAGTTAAATATTCAGTCATTGCGCGACCTGCCATCCACATAACATTCCTTCCATGGCAAGCGTGGCAAGTTTATATTTTATTTGACTTCCGGACTTATAATGCAGACGTGCCAGTCAGAGTCATGTAAATTTTAATGTGTTGAAAGAATAGGTGAGAACAAGTGCCCAGAAGCAATACACGGAAAATAAGCAAGACCTTAATCAGCAGTAATGTGTAAAGGAAAAACAAGAAAGCCGCGAGAGGGAAGGAAGGAGGGAAGGGAATCAAGGTGTGCTGAGGGAAGACCGGGAGTAATGAGGGAAGGTATAATGAGAACCGTGAGGAACATGTAGGATTGTGAGCATATATCTACTCTCTGCCAAGAAATATGTAATACTTGGTTTGCATCATTGACACGCGCACCTGCTAAACCATTAATATACACTACATCCAACGAATAATGTGAAAAACTAAATGAATATGATATTTTTTGCGTGAAGCTGCAAGTGTCAATGGCGCCTTGATATAAAAGTTATTCTTGTTATTTACTTGATAGCTACAATTAGCTTTTCTGCAGTTCCTTAGCAATTAGCAATAATGTTATTTATTTCAAATTACGTTCTGATGAACTATACTCATTAGAAATATTTATCACGTTGCTGCTTTATAAAGTTTGATCAAAAAACGTATGCATATATTAAATTCAGACAAAATATATATAACTACGTAAAACTACGAAGCATCATTAGAGATATATACTGGCTGCCGTATTGTTGAGCTTTTTCTAATTATCATTAAATACCTTTACGAAAAAAAAAATACGTTATAATGATGACAATGAGAATGACCATGATGATAATAATGAATATGGCAGTAATAATAGAAATAATGATGATAATGATAATAATAATAATAGCAACAATAATAATAATTATGAAAATAATTATCATAGTGATAATAATAGTGATAATAATAATAATAATGATAATAATTATAAAATAATTTTTAATAATGATGATAATAGTATTATTAATAATATTAATAATGAAAAAAAACTAATGAAAAACGATGATAATAACAATGACAACGATACAGTAATAGAAGTAGTAATAGTAGTAGTAACATTATGTTACTGTTGTTGGTAGCGATGATTGTATCTTATTTGATAAATGCTTCTACATTTTTTTCCTGTGTTTTTATTTGTATGACAATTGAATGATATGAAATGAAACATTCATTCCACTTTTCAAATCAGTGCACTGAGATTTAGCTCAATGTTTCTTGTAGTCGTTTAGTATATCCAGAAAACCGATATCCTCCAGGGGGTTTTCTCTATGAACTGAACGTGACAGTATCGCTCGGTTTATCCTGCAAAGCCAGGAATAACTAATTAAAGCAATTGTGTGCCCTTCACGTGAGGGTGAAGCGCGGTAATGAAAATTATGAAAAGCCACAGGGTTAAGAGGATGCTTGCAGTGTTGATAAGGAGGAAGAAAAACAGTTTTGCAAATTGGAAAAGCGCCAGGAAGTGTGTGCACGACCATAGCAGAGATGGCATACGAAAAAGGAACGAGAAGGCAAGAAAATAATGTTAAACTGATTACAGAATATTGAAGAGAATTCAGGATGACTGAAAGAACGTTAGCATGAGCAGAATAAGGGAAGTTAATTAAGAAAACTGTGGAGGTGGTGAGAATCTATCGCTATAATCTCCAAAAAATATTACCCCTTTGTGCTCATGGGAAATATGGGGAAAGGATGCAAGGGGCGAATCGGCAGGTGGCATAGTGTTTGGCTCAGAACAATTCGTGTTCAATGATAAGTGTGCATGGGACTGCCTGACGTGCTCATGACACCGGGTTGTTAGTTTAATGGATTAAAAGCAGCAGGAGAGGCAAACATTTAAAAACATCACTTTGTTAGAGTAGTACATTTTTTTTCAACTAAAACGTAATTAATATTTCTATGTAATATACTTGGTAATTTATATATTTGATGACGGATGGAAAATACAGGTATCAGTTCAGCATATGTGATGTGCTTAGGGAGCCTCGGGTTGGACAAAAAATACCGAGTGATCCCTGTCTCACTTGCATTTCATTGTAGCACAAATGTAGCACTCGTCCCCCTCACCATCCCGCTCTCACAGCTGACTGGCTGAACAAAGCACGGCCTAATTTCATAGTCGTATTGTAACCGTGAAATGTATGCTATGTCAGTACCTGCATGCACGTGCCCGGGTGATTTACTGACCTACATTTATATCTATATTTTTTTGGTTGCATGGCATTACATGTACCTATATACCGTCGTGTGTCGTAGCCCGTCAGTGTGGCAAGGTTGGTAGAGACGTGTGCTCGCAATGTGCAGCGTCCCTGTGCATTCGGTCAGCGGTTCGAGTCCGCCTAGTTCGTGCTGACGTGGCGGCGCTTTGTATAGTCAATAACCTTGTAGTTGGTACTTGCAAAGTGTCTAGATAGGATGAAAATCTTATCTTATACCGTCGTGTGTCGTGTTGAATGTCGTTGTGCGTCACTGCAGGACGGTGAACGTGTTGGATCTAGCTTTCCATTGATGCGAGGCTGGATTATACACACCCTATCATTACACAGGCTTCCATAGGTGCACAAAATAGATTGGAAGAATTAATCCCAAAATTGTGTACGTGCGTGCTGAGTTGTAAGGATCCTGATCAATATCCTAAGCGAGTTGTGTGTGGTGAGCAGAATGGTGAAGTCAGTGGAGGAAGCTTCGCCTAATTGGTCTGTTTGTCACTGCTTGTCTGTGTGTGTGTGTGGTGTGGGTGGGTGTGGGTGTGGGTGGGTGTGGGTGGGGGGGGTAGGGGGGGGGGTGCGTGCGTGCGTGCGTGCGTGTGTGTATTCACCTAGCTGTATTCACCTAGCTGTATTTTACAGGGCCTGAACTACACTCGTATGGCCCCGTTTTCATTGCTACATTTTATCATTCATCCTTAGTGCTTAGTGTTAGCCGAAACTACCACCCCGGGAGGCTGGTCACAAACCCCGGCCAACACCCGGTACCCATTCACTGCTGAGTAGACAGTGGCTCGGGTCTTAAGGAAACAGCCCATCTATCTCCGCTCCGCCCGGGGATCGAACCCGGGACTTTTCGGTTGTGAACCGAGCGTGCTAATCACTATCACTGCGTACAGTAGTGTAGTGGTTAGGTGTAGGTATAGTGGTTCAGTGTAGTGTATTGGTAGTGTAGTTGTTGCGTGTGTGTTCGTGTGTGTGTCTTCGTCAATCTTTCTTTATCTTCCTCATTTGATCAGCCGATGATTTTCCCCATCAATGTTGCGGCACCGCTCAGTCATGCATTAGTCACAATAACGATGGTGGTATAGATAGGATCGTTGTAATAATCCACTCTCTTACCAACGTCTGTATATAGTATTTTTCCCCCTCTTCAGTACATTCAGGAAGGCGTCGTTGAGTGTGGACTGTTTTGAATTCTATATCTGCATATGTTGTTATCGTCGTGATCGCATATATGAAAGAAACATCAAACCGCCTACATTTCCTGTGCCTTTAACGTTGTCATTGTTGTTGCCATTGTTATTACTATTATTAGTAGTATTAGTATTATTAGTATTAGTATTATAAATATTGTCATTATTGTTATTGTTATAATCATTATTATCATTATTATTATCAGTAGCTGCAGGATAGTAGCAATAAAATTAACAGCAGTGGTAGTAAAAGTGGTAGACGTATTACTATATGAAATAGTGAAATATGTATTATTAGTGTTATTAGTACACTCTCAGAAATGGGGGGTATATTAAGGGTAGAATTGTTACATCGCACCATCACTACCCTTTTTATACCCTATGTCCAGGCTGGAGGGTAGATGCTGCCGATTATACCCTTCATCTACCCTTTATCTACCCATTTTAGACAAGAGGGTTGAGAAAGGGTATATTTGGGGTTGGAAAAGGGTATATTTAGGGTTGCAAAAGGGTATATTTGTAAGGGAAGAAAAAGGGTAGCAGTATTTCATCACTACAAACACCCTTTTTCTTCCCTTTTCCTACCCTTCTTTTCTAAGAGTATAGGATAAGTGATTGTAGTAGTACTTATTATACGTAGATGTAGTAGCAGTGGTAACATTAACCGCAGCAACAATATTGACCGCATCGTTTAATTATGTCATCACACCAATAGTCACGCGTCACGTTAGGTTTTATTTCGCTACTTAATATCTACTCTTCCGCGTCTATCTCTCAACATCAAATGAGAGTATAGAAAATGCAGTCACAATGCTTACAAGCTAAACGAACGAGTGTGACGTAATTGCGAACCAGAAGGAGGCGAATCAGCAACATAAAGCTGAAACTGCTTATCCCAGAGCACTACGCATGCCTCACTTATCAAGAGTTTTTCTATTGTTGCAGTAAAGCAAGTCATATTAATTGAAGGTTTTTAAAGTCAATGTGATGCTTAACTTGAGTTTGTTCCACATATATCTTTCGTGTCCATTCCGTCTTCAGTTGTGCTCTCCATTTGGACCTTCCACATAGCGACAACACCTATAATTTTGTCCTCTCATGTTTTATCAATGGTGAAGGAACACCCAAAACCATGCCAAGGTGTACTTTAACTTATGTATTCTTTATGCATTTCCTCACTAGAATTTTATACTTTATTTTCTTTCTTACCAGTCATAATACCGTGCATTCTCTTTCTGCCTTGTATATTATCTTTCTCGCTCTCTCCCTCCCTCCTTCCCTTCCTCGCTCCTTGCAAGTTACTCAGATGTGAGAGTTTCTTTCTGCCTCTATCCCGCTTCGTTGCTTGGGCTCATGCCAGCTTTACTTAAGGAAAAATATGACTTGGGCTTTATTTTTATTTTTGCCCAATTTGGAGTGTATAAACATTGTACTCGGTCGAGCTAGTCCCCTGTGAACTTTGCTCTGATTTATTGACTTCTAAATAAAGACTTGGTGCGGCGCTGAGGATCATAAGCACTGGAAATCGGCGGAAAAGAAAGGCGAGGGAAGACATTACACAAGTGAAATAGAGTGGAATGTGAGTTAAATGCGAAGAAGCTGAGTTGGTCTGGATGCTACTAGCGGCAATGGAAGACTTAGTGAAAGTGTTTCAGTAACCTATGTTAGACGAGAGAGAGAACAAAAAAATACTCGTAGGTCTGTAATTGTAGGGTTAATTCTGGCCGTTATACTTGTTACTCAAAGAGGGCTGATCCACGTTCGACGCCTTATTGTGATCGACTATTGATAATTAGAATCGACTGGTTCAATGCTACTAGAGAACAGGTAAATTAGTAAGGAAAAAATTATGATCCTCGCCTACACTCTTCAGAAAAAAAGGGTAGGAAAAGGGTAGAAAAAGGGTGTTTATAGTGATGAAATACTGCTACCCTTACAAATATACCCTTTTGCAGCCCTAAACATACCCTTTTCAAACCCCAAATGTACCCTTTCTCAACCCTCTCGTCTAAAAAGGGTAGATAAAGGGTAGATGAAGGGTATAATCAGCAGCATCTACCCTCCAGCCTGGACATAGGGTATAAAAAGGGTAGTGATGGTGCGATGTAACAATTCTACCCTTAATATACCCCCCATTTCTGAGAGTGTACAGTGAACCGTCGGGAATGACCACACGTGTTAAACATTATTCTGATCAACAAACAACTCCTCCCTGGAGAGGCTAAGCTTCCTATTAAGACTTCAAATCGTGAAGGCGGGGAATGGAGGTATAAGAAGTCAAGAAAGGAAAAATTTTCTGGCGTCATTGAGAGAAGACAAATGGTGCCGCTTGTCACCCTGGATGGTGGCGAAGGAAGGGAGGACTCCGCCACGGCTGCGGTGTGAGGCCACATATTTTCCTAATTACTTGAACGAACTTTCCAGGTGCCTCAGCTTCGTCTTTCATGATGCCGCACTTGAGTTTAGATTCACTCACCTCTTCCAGATTAAAATGCTTCAGATTTCGTCTTGCACTTTTTAGTTAACGTTTTCAAAAATATTAACGTTATAAAATACTCACTCACTCACCCCTTCTAGATTAAAATGTTTCTGATTATGTCTTGTGCTTCTTAGTTACCGTTATCATAAATAGTATTAGTATTTATAAAATATATAACTATCAAAATAAGAATCTCAAGTCCCACTGAAATATGAGGCGTGAAAACCGCAGAAAAATATAGATACCAAAGTTGTTACCTACCAAAAAATATAACTTAATGTCTCTCTGTCGCCGATCAATTGAATTAGTAATATTCTAAGACTGAAATAGGAGCTGTTATTCACCATCAACGCTGTCCATGATATGAACTAAGGTTTAAGATGAACGCAAGATCTTCGGGGATATAACATAAATAATACATTTCCATGGTCTCCTCCCCATACCCTTTCCCTACTGCTCTTAGATTAGGGACCCTACCATGATCCTTGCTTAACTCTGTCCCTGCTTCACTTGTGTTAGCGGGTGTAATCATATCTCGTGACTAAGGCTGCAGATTGGGCGTCTCCATCATATGCTGAAAGCTTGATAATGCAGACCTGATCCATCCCCTAGCAGGCCGCTGCTAATATGTAGGAGTTCCGCCACGTCGCTCTGGTACATAAGAAGCGTCACTCGGTGGCAGATAAATTCGTTTTAATGCATACACATGTATTAATTACTCCTTCATCAATTTTACCCACAGCCTCCACAAGAGAGAAAGAGAGAGATAAAAAAGGGAGAGATAGATAGATAGATAGATAGAGAGAGAGAAAGGGATTGAGAGAGAGAAAAAAAAGGGATTGAGAGAGAAAAAGAAAGAGAGAGAGTGAGTGAGACAGAGACAGAGAGAGAGGTAAAGGAAGCCTAAAGGACAGGGTTGACAGGTGTGAGGGAGACATAGCATAATATTATATCCTTGTTGGCAAATGGGAAACTCCGAATATTTGTATGCATATGAGAAGTGCAAGGGAAGCTAACTGGCAGGCTTGGAATGAGAGAATATCATTGTAAGAACAGGAAGTCAAACTGGGATACGTCAACTAAAAGGCATGATAATTAATCTGTAGGACTGTAAGAAGAAGTATAGGTTATAACTATGGAGTGAGAGAAGCGATAAGGAGTTAGTTAATTAAAGTGGAGGTTATGGAAGGGGTAGAGTAATGATATTAAATGAAAAATTTGAAATAAGAGGAAGTTTGAGTGTAGTGTGTGTGTGGTATCCCATGATCTTGTCCACGCGAGTCAGACTCGCGATCGCCAGTTTCACCCTCCCGGAGCGAGCTTGGAGCTCATTATTACCGATCTTTGGGTAATGCTGTAACCTCACACACCACACACTGCTATCCCCTTGCTCAAGGGGGACAGCAACCGCCCGAATTTTTCAGTAGAAAAATCTCCGTGTATGAGCGGGGCCGGGGATCGAATGCCGAACCACATAATGGTGCCGGGCGCCCTAACCAACTGAGCCGTCCATACAGTTAATGTGTGTGTGTGTGTGTGGTGTGTGTGTGTGTGTGTGTGTGTGTGTGCGTGTGTATGTGTGTGTGTGTGTGTGTGTGTGTGTGTGTGTGTGTGTGTGTGTGTGTGTGTCAGTTTGAATGTGATGTGATGGTGGGGGTTGTGTTATGTTATAATCATGCATGGTAAACGAGCGCATATGAAGGCTTCATTCAGAATCATATAACGCTTAATGAGGTTACTGGTGAGTGTGGTGTATCCGTAGAGTTCACTGTGGTACTGTAGGTGACATGTCTGTGGGGGACTGAAATGTGGAGGTAGTCGGCGGCTAAGAGCTGAGAAGAGCCAGATAATCCAAGAACAGCTGCCGACGACATGAAGCATCTCCTCTGTACATATTAGATTCCCTGAGATGGCCTTATCATATCCGAGCTGCCACACTGTTTCTTCCGCTTCGTCTCCCTGCGCTGGTTCACAATGTGCATGGTGGCTAAATAGTATTCAAATTCACAATTCTCCTGTCAGTGTAAGGCTGTGATGGTGAGCTCTCCCTGTGGTGGCGTAGACAAGTATTTATATAATGACGCCTGTTATGATTAGAGGTTCATGCTGCCTTCAGGTGCCACTCTGATGCACTCGACGTCAATAATAGGGTTGATCCGAATGTGGGTAATATTCGACGATTGCAGGAAAAGAAAAATTACACTTGTTAAAGGCTAAGTAGATACTATTGATAGTTGTAGAGAGCATGTGTAGAGTATGCTTTGAGAGATTGTAAGTAGCTAAGGATTGTAAAAGATATACATAATTACTATGGATATAGCATTCTTCGTAGCTTGTTAGAAAAGTACTATAAAAAAAAAAAATATAGCCTGCAAACATGTTTGCTTCTGAGTCTCAATAGAGTGGAGATAAAAAAGAGAGAGAGAGAGAGAAAGAGCGAACGAGAGAAAGAGCGAACGAGAGAAAGAGCGAAAGAAAAGAGAAGAGAGAGAGAAGAGAGAGAGGAGAGAGAGAGGAGGAGAAGAGGAAGAGAGAAGAGAGAGAGAGAGAGAGAGAGAGACGAGAGGAGAGAGGAGAGAGAGAGGAGAGAAGGAGAAAGAAGGGGAAAAGAGAGAGAGAGAGAGACTTTTAGGAGACAAATATCAAAGATATATCAAATATCTTTAGGAAACAGTGTATTGAGGTTCACAGTACACATATTGAAGCCAGGCAGTTGAGCTCGCACCAGAATGACCCTTCCTTTGACCCGGCACCACGGCCTTTGAGCATGATGTGCCTTTGAGTCCATAACAATACATTGCATCATTTTTCTCATCCGGTGTCTCTTGAACCACAAAACACGGGCATGTTTTATTAATTTGATATCGAGTTTTCATTTTACTTTGCGTTTTTTTTTTTTAAAGAAGTACTTAGAATGGAGCAAGACCAGTCTAAAAACGGTGGAAACCATTAAAATGCAAGGCATTCCACCCCGCGGCTGCGGATTCTTGAAAGTCTTAACGAGAAGACAGACAAAGTTTAGGAGCGGGCTGAGGACGGTAATATTTAGGACGTGAGTTTCAGTTGTTGAAGGAATACAATTTTAGACCAAAGCACAGTTGTTAACAGGAGAAGAGAGATAAACTGCAGAACAGGGAGGAGAGAAGTCAAAAGAGAATGTAGAGAATGTAGCTACAGAGAGAATATCAAGAAGAGAAAGAGATTTTAATAGCCACAAAACTATTCAAATATCTTTGGAAACAGTGTATTGCAGGTAGGGTCAATATTGAAGCCAGTCAGTTGACTCGCACCGAATGCCCACCCCCTTTCCGAGCCCCTCTACTTTGAGAAATGCATGTGCCTTTGAGTCCATTAACCACATCATTCACATTTTCTCCAATCCGGTGTCACTCTTAAACCCATAACCAACGCATTTTATTATTTGATTACGAGTTTCCATTCTACTTCCGTTTTTTTTTTTAACACAACACTTAGATGGAGCAAGACCAGTCCCAACACGGTGGAAACCATTAACCAATCGCAGGCTCCATTCTCACCCCCCCGCTGTCCGCATTCTCAAATCTTAACGAGAAGACAGACAAAGTGGTAGCGGATCTGAGGCACTTTTTTGGACGTGAGTTTCAGTTAGTGAAAAAAGAAAAAAAGAGTCACATTGTTAACAGAAAAACTTTTCGAACACACCAAATCTGCCTTTGGTGGAGTCAGAACAGGTCAAACATATGTAGAAACCGTGCTTAACTCACAAAAACTATCATGAAAAATATATGATAATAAGAGAAAGAGAAGTAAAACAAGGAGGGAAGAAAAAACAAGAGCCTCGGAGATGAAGGATTGTGACCGTGGGGCTAGAAATGTGTAATAAAGAAAAAATGTACATGAAAATTCATACGTGAGAGTTGAGAGGAGGCACAAGTTTCTCAAGGACACCAGGTGGGGGTAAATGACTAGGAGGACACCTTGGGGCGTTCATTAACCTGGTGGGTTGATGAAGATAATACTTTTCCTCCCCTCCCCCCACGCACACATATGCAGTACACACAAATCTTACTACCTTACTGTTTATTTTCACCCAAACACACTCCATGCACTCTCAAAAGACCCTCGGCAATCATAGCAAACTGGTAACCTTGTCGACATGAAAGATATCCATAAAATACATTAAACGCCGCTCACTATATTTTTTTTATTCTCTCTCTCTCTCTCTCTCTCTCTCCTCTCTCTCTCCTTCTCTCTCTCTCTCTCTCTCTCTCTCTCCTCTCTCTCTCTCTCTCTCTCTCCCTTCTCTCTCCCCTCTCTCTCTCTCTCTCTCTCTCTCTCTCTCTCTCCTCTCTCTCTCCTCTCTCTTCTCTCTCTCTCTCTCTCTCTCTCTCTCTCTCTCTCTCTCTCTCTCTCTCTCTCTCTCTCTCTCTCTCTCTCTCTCTCTCTCTCTCTCTCACACACACACACACACATATTGTTGTCTGTTTCTTTTCCTTCGACTCCTTTGCTTTTTGGCCACATCCCTCACGCCTGCACGCTTCGCCCGAGGAAGGTGTTAAGCCTCCTTCGTCCGCCAGCTATACGGTCGGCCATCAAAAAGTTTACATGCGAGAGAGAGAGAGAGAGAGAGAGAGAGAGAGAGAGAGAGAGAGAGGAGTGTGTTTCCAGCCTGTTTGTCATATGTATGCATTATTATTATTTCCCGGTTCTCTTCCCCCATCTATTATGTTGTATTGTTATTGTTGCATATAATTTGTTTATATTTTGACCATTATTCTGGTAATGCTTAATTACACTTGTATTTAGGGGCGCTTCCAATAACGGGAATTGACTATTCGTATTAGTATTCATTTTTTCAATATATTTTAATATGCAGCAACAATGTTTCAAAATAAACGTATTCACTGATGAATCAAATCCATTAGAAAGTAAAGTATGTTCTGATGCTAGAGTGTTTGAAATATTCGCGTTTGTTGAAATTATGTCAGCTTATTTTCGGATAGAATCACGTTGCACTGAAACTGTAATTTTCATGGTCAGAGAGAGAGAGAGAGAGAGAGAGAGAGAGAGAGAGAGAGAGAGAGAGAGAGAGAGAGAGAGAGAGAGAGAGAGAGAGAGGATGGAGAAAGAGACAGAAACAGAGACAGAGACAGAGCGAGAGAGAGAGAGAGAGAGAGAGAGAGGATGGAGAAAGAGACAGAAACAGAGACAGAGACAGAGCGAGAGAGAGAGATGTTCTGCATATACTTTGATATCGAGAAGAAAATTGCAAATCAACGTATAGTAACTTACAGTTCTCTAGAGAATAAGTTTGCTATTTTGGAATTGAACATCCGCGTCGATTTTAGATAGTCATTTTGTATGTATTGAGAGTACCACAAATATCCTCAGCAGAAAATTGATATATACCTACACCATGAATACACTTTTATTATTTGTTTGTGCAATTGAGGTGACAATATATCCTTGCCTTCTTATGACGTACAGCTGTGAGAGTCATTATTTATCATTATTTTTCTTTCACCCCCACAGGAGTACAAGTACAGGCCTCGCCATGTCAAACCACGTAATTTCTTTTGCCTTACGCCACCTCCTCACAGCCAAGTTAATCGTTTTCACGGTATGTTTTCTCACGAAGGACAATTACTCAAAATTTTGACAACTTACTCAGAAAAAGGGTCGAACAATAACCCCCAAAAAAATATTAACACAAAATCAAACACAGTCAATTGAAGGCACTCCAAAATAAAATGATGGAGACGCAGATGTTCGACCAAGAGAAAAAAATATTGCCTGGAGCCTAACCA
The DNA here is from genome assembly GCA_016584305.1 of Chionoecetes opilio. NCBI lineage: Eukaryota > Metazoa > Arthropoda > Malacostraca > Decapoda > Majidae > Chionoecetes > Chionoecetes opilio. The sequence continues at coordinate 598,626 of JACEEZ010015863.1, forward strand.
AACAAGTGGAAAGAGGAGAGCTGAGACGCGAGGATGCCGTGGTAACTGTAAGCGTGGTGAGAATGTAACAGGAGGCTCCTAGCTGGGGGTACTCAAGACACACAACACCGTCACTTGTGTTTCTTGACGGAGCCGGGGGTGATCAGATGAAAGGTGAGTCTTGCTTGGGTAAGGCTCCGGGATGCAGGTCACGTGTCGAGCCTTTCTGTGGCCTACCTTTTAGTCTGCGCTGAATACACACATAAAGCAACAAGAACATAATCACTCAAATGACATTAGTGCGTGCTGAATATAGCCGCCATATGCAGTAATTGCCTGTTTTGTTTTATTATAATTGTGATGATTTTTTATCAAACTATCTGGTATTTTTGTAATATTATCCATATTTCCTGCAGTATATCTGTTTTTATTTGCTAAACATTTATTAAGATTGTGGATGTAAAATTGCAATGCATGATCTTAGGTAAGTGTTTCTTGCAATCCAACAAGGGTTTTATTTTTCCTAAGACATTTACGATGGGTCTACTATTGGCAACGCGAATTGGTATTGTTATCGTATCTTTTCTTTTGATATTTTGAATTGAAAAATGAAAATCAAGTATTCTCCTTCCTCCAGACGAGTCCTGTCTCATCACGAATAGGTTGTTTATCAAGGGACCTGTCGATTCCGCGTATACGCTTGCAACGTTTCCCTGTCCAACGGCGATACATTGATGGAATGAATCTCTCTCGCATGAAGCATAACGATAGATTCTCCATTCAACTGCTTAATCCACGCAGGTAATCTTGGTTGTCTAGTCTGAAATAACGAAAATTATATGCAGTATGATGAAACCTTAAAATTGCGATTAATTTAATGCAACTACGTCAGACAATCCTCAACTTTTCATCATGTCACGGCTTTCTCTTCCATCAAACACCACATTACAAGTGGACGTGAATGAAAGCCGCGCCCATTAGAGGTAGGGGGTTGAAGCGAAAGAGAAATTAAAAAAGAGTTCGAGGCACTTGACTAGTCACATTCGTGTTTCAATGTAAAGAGCTAAAAGTAATGGCATCTTGAGTATGGAGGTTTATAATGCTGAGTCTTATTGATCAATATATGTCATGTTCCTACGCTACAGCGTATTACCCATGGCTGACATAGTAACTATATACGTGCATGAGCTTCTCCCAATAGATCCATAAATGAAAATGTCCAATTAAGATTTATATTTGGCTGGTTTATCGATCCTTTTGGACTCACCACATGAATTTGTCACCTGTTTTGTACGAGGATCAGATTTAGGAAGGCTTCACGTAGCTCATACCACGAAACTGCGATATATACCGAGATTGCTACAATGGAACCCTTAAACAGGACATCAGTCACTTGAAATCCATTGCCCTTGACTGATTATTCTCATCTGCTTTCGTACATATCATGCTTTGTTAAATTTTTAAATATTACCATACTCAAAAACATGAATGGCGATTGTGGTGATGTATTTTGGTAGTTATCGTCGTCGGCATCTTCTTCGTCGTTGTCGTTGTTATCATCGTCATCATCATCATTGTCGTCGTCGTAGTCATTATCATCATCGTCGTCGTCGTCATCCATTAAACATTTACAGCTATCTATCATAGGTAAAAAAAAAAAAAAGTCTTGTCTTAGTTTTCATTATGAATCAACACGGCGGCAGTTTTCAGTTCCAACTCCCCATCAAGTCTCTAATGTCTGTCTATTCCTTTTACTGTCTCCTGGAACCGTACCGAACCCAAGTAATCTCTACATTTTATGCTATGGTGACACTTGTCCTTTTTTATTTGTTTGCAATTGATGTGATGTTTTTAACAAGATTTTATATTCTACTAGCCGCAAAGCCGCCCTCCGGGCGGACTTTTTGGCTAGCTCCTGCGGAGGGCTATTGGTAGGCCTTCGGCCCACCAAACAGACTCTCCAGATAGCCCCTTCTAACTTTCCTGAAATCATGGATGTAGAAATGTATGTATTAACGCCAACCCATTCACATCACCCCCCACCCATTCACTCACCCATTACCCATCACCCCCCACCCATTCACTCACCCATTACCCATCACCCCCCACCCATTCACTCACCCATTACCCATCACCACACACCCATTCACTCACCCATTACCCATCACCCCCCATCTATTCCCTCACCCATCACCCCCCACCCATTCACTCACCCATCACCCCACACCCACTACCCATCACCCCACCCATTCACTCACCCATTACCCATCACCCTACATCAAGGTTTCCTCAATTAGAGAAAACTGCAACTCGAGAAATGCCAGTGGTCGCTGGCAGTTTTAACTCAAAGGTTGGTCTACTGTGTTTTGGCTCCGCGACTAATATTTTTCATAAATTAATTTCGCGATAAATATTGATGCACCGCATCTGAATACCAAAAAATATAGTTCTTCTGTTGTTCTACTAATTATATGGATGACATGCATTACGATGGAACGTTCTATAATAGCAATTTAATGCAAATTTCTCGCCTCGAGTAGCAAAGCTTAATAGATTTTTTACATGTATATTGTGGCATGTAAAATTTGGGCGATGTTCACACTGTTTTCTAAGACAGTACTGCTGCGTCTGGCAAACGCTTGTCAAAATACAATAAGCAATGCCTTGGAAAAACGAAGAATAAAGAATGCCGAAATCGGCTTGTTGCTGCGACAATGTAGGTTATAATTGTGGAGGCGACACGCCGCGGCGGGGAGTGGTGGGCGGGGAGATTGTGGCGGGGAGATTGAATCAAAACATTACGACTTCACGCGTCGACTCATTGCACTTCCAGGCTTTCTATCTGATTGATACACAATAATAACAGGAAAATATGACTGCCTAGGTATAGATAACTTCTAAACATTCGTTATTGACTATATAATATCATAGAGTAGCATTTACCTCGCCTCCTCAACTATAACCTACTTGGTTATTTGCTTATATACATTGTTTTACAGAATCAGGCTTCTATGCAATATACATATAGAAGAAAATCGTTCTTAATATTACACTTTTGTGTTTTAAGTGCAGTGGAATAAGCCCATATTTTGTTTTCCAGTAGACCAACTTATTATCAAAAAAGTGAGTTAAGACTGCCAGCGACCCCTGGCATTTTGGGTTCCAGTTCTCTCGAATTGGTGGGAAGAGAAGCACGTCGTTGGTGTAGTAGAATCTCGGTGTAGTTAAAGGGCGAAGTGACAGATGAAAGGATCAGGACATTACAGATGTATGAAAAAATAATAACAGGTTAGGAAATGCATCTGCCGTGTTGTAAAGGCAAGTGAAAATGTTTCTTACAGGCTATAGCTATCAATGAGAGAGAGAGAGAGAGAGAGAGAGAGAGAGAGAGAGAGAGAGAGAGAGAGAGAGAGAGAGAGAGAGAGAGAGAGAGAGAGAGAGAGAGAGAAAGACGAGAACATTGTGAGGAAAGGGGACGAGGCCGTTAAGAAAGAAGGATTGAGGTACAGTAAAATATAAAATAAAAAAGATGGTAGATAGGGTGCAAGAAGAGAAGGAGAAAGAGAAAGATAAAAATAGGGAAAAAATGGATAAAACACAGTACAAAAAACTATTAAAGGCTATAGATTGAGCCTTACCTTTGCCTACTTATATTTATTTATGGTGGGGAATTAAGGTGTTGGGCTGATGTATACAATAAAGATGAATTTACCAAAGAATGAATTAACGAATTGTTTTATATGTAGGTGACTAATTAGGGGAAAGAAAGGCCAGAAGATAATTAAATGGTATTAATTAACACAAGCTCTCAAGTCCATTTAGTTAAGAAGGCAAGGCGATACACAAGCTCTTAGAAGGTTTATTGCGGGAAGTTTGGAAAAATATATAATTAAGGCAGAAAAATCCATCATTAGAGACAAATTGGAGAGAGAGAGAGAGAGAGAGAGAGAGAGAGAGAGAGAGAGAGAGAGAGAGAGAGAGAGAGAGAGAGAGAGAGAGAGAGAGAGAGAGAGAGAATAACACCTTGGGAATATTGTCCTGTATTGCACTGGGGAAGGATGCGTTCAGTGCTGCATGAGTATAGGCATAGACCACTATATACCTGGACTGCGCACGGAATATCGGCCTGTCGCGCAAGGGCCCGAAATCGGAGGGCCGCTCGGATTCATATATATATATATATATGGATCATATAGACTGGTTTATCAGTATATATGATATACTGTAATCTTCGTAAATGTTTGTTCTATAATATTATCAAATAAAAAACAGTAAAACACGCTAAAGAAATGCCATTACGAGACTATGAAGAAATATGCATGAACTTAATATTCACTTCAACTCTTCGCCATTTAAAACTTTGCGAGTCAACTTTTATCATGAAGGGTATCAATAGAAGCGCAATTTTATTAGCTTTCCATTGCTATATTTCGTTATCTGATAAATGAATTAGAACCATGCATAAATTAGCGTTAACTAAATAAATAAAATCATCAATCGGGTAATTTTCCCGATTGATGAGGTTATTTATTTAGGCAACGCTAATTTATACATGGTACTAATTCATTTATCAGAAAACGAAATATATAAGTGAATAAATAACATCATCAATCGGGAAAATTACCCGATTGATGATTTTTTTTTTTATTTAACGCTAATTTATGCATGGTTCTAATTAATTTATCAGATAACGAAATACACCAATGGAAAGCTAATAAAATTGCGCTTCTATTGATACCCTTCATGATAAAAGTTGACTCGCAAAGTTTTAAATGGCAAAGAGTTAAGTGAATATTAAGTTCATGCATATTTCTTCATAGTCTCGTAATGGCATTTCTTTAGCGTGTTTTACTGTTTTTTATTTGATAATATTATAGAACAAACATTTACGAAGATTACAGTATATCATATATACTGATAAACCAGTCTATATGATAGTCCATAGACCACTATATCTCTTTGTCGGGCGCCCCGCGGGCCCCTGTGCAGCCCCGCAATTCAAAACATTGTCGCGTGAACAGTCCAGGTATACAGTGGTCTATGGTATAGGGCAATAATGTGGTGATGCTGATGATGATGATGATGGCGGTGGCGTGAGAGGCCCCTTGACGCGAGGTTGGAGTTGAGCATATTGGAACCCCGGGACCCTTACTGACGCCAGCTTGGATCTAGGCAGACACTGTAGTAGCCAATCAGCGTGAGCTTGGAGTTAGAAACACTAGTAGTGAAGATGTGTGTGATGATGAGTGTGTGCCAAAAAAGGATTTGTTCCTATTTGCTAACTCCAAACTGTTTGTAGGGAATTTTTATTATTAGGGACCTGCGTCAACTGGTGGGTATAGAAAGTCTAGGTCATGACTCCCAAGACTGAAGAGAAGCGTGTTACTGAAGAGACCCAGGAAGCCAAGGAAGCCAAGTGTGGGTGTTGCGCCGGCCTGAAGAAGGCGTTCAGGACCCTCGCCAAGCTGTGCCGCAGGAAGTGCTGCGGCAACAGACGCCGCAAAGACGCCGTGGAAAGCGTCGAGGTGCTCGTGCTCAACGTCAAGACGGAGCAGCAGGGATCGCCCTCCCTGCCGGAGGAGCACTCCAACCACCACCAGGAGCACAGTGCGGAGGTTCTGTCCGAGCCCTGCCTGGTGGTGCCGCAGGAAACCTGCCTCTCTGAACCGCTCCTCGACGCCCCACAAAAGGCAGCGCTGGAGCCTCAAGAGTTGATGGAATCCGTGGACAACGGCGACCGCCTTCCCGGGACTCACGTCCAGCAGCCGCAACGCAAGAAGGTGCGTCGCCGCCGCCGCCGTGTCCGTGATGACCAAGAGCAGGACGACGGCCTCGGCTGGCAAGTCGTCTGCCGCAAGAAACAGAAGAAAACTGTGGACAAGGACAGTGTTGAAAAGCAGCCGGCCAAGGCCGTGCAGGCCACCACTTCGGAGGCCAACGGCGCCCCGGAGGACATCGCCGCCCCAGAGGCCACGACAGTCAAGGCCACGGGCAGGAGGCGGCGCCGCGCCCCCGTCCCTCCCCCACACGTCCCCCGGGACGCGGTGGGACAGTCGTGGCTGGAAGACACAGTGGACACGGTCCTTGTCGTACCCCCAAACATGCGCCGACACGTGATCGGCCCGCGCGGCGAGACGGTGGACAAGTTGTGTCAAAAATACCCGTCGTTGGCAGTGCGCGTGCCTCCCCCTCACGACACTCTGTCGCAGGAGGTGGTGCTGCGGGGCCTCAAGACCCAGGTGTCCGCTGCCGCCAAGGAACTGACGCGGCACCTGCAGGACATCGAGGTCAAGACCCGCGAGGCCGCCGAACGTCGGCGCCAGAGGCAAGCGGCGTGCGTGGCGGTGGTGGAGGTTGCCACGGACCTGAGGCGCCACGTGGTGGGTCCTGGCGGCGCGGCGCTCCTGAAGCTGGCGCAGGAACACCCTGGCGTGAGGGTGACGGTGCCGCCCCCCACCGACACCACCACCAAGACCGTCACCATCAGGGGCCCGCCTGCCCAGGTGGCGGCCGTCAAGGACACCATCGCCACCCGTCTGCAGGTGGCGCAGCAGCGGTGGGAGCAGCAGCGACAACAGCGGCTGCAGTGGCAACAGCAGCGTCAACAGTGGCAACAACAGCGTCAATAGCGTCAGCAGTGGCGGCAACACCAACAACAGCGGCAGCAACGTCGCCCCGCCAGAAGTGTTCGCCCTGCCACTGCCACGACAACCACTGCCACGACCACAGGGGTTGCCAGAACCACTGCCGCTGCCACTGCAACCGTCACCGCCACCACGGCACCGTGAGGGGCGACACAACCGTGATTCAGTAATAAATAATAGTAGCTATGTAACGTGTCTAAAACAAAAATAAATTACTCCGGTACCAGAAGAAAGCCAAGTGTGGGTGTTGCGCCGGCCTGAAGAAGGCGTTCAGGAGATCTATTAACCCTATTAAAAACCGTGATTTTGTCGCAAGATTGTATCAAAGACCAAAAATCCTTAATATGTTTGATAGGTGATTTGTCTTAACTTAGGCATTAAAAAGACCAATCAACACCAACGCAGCCGTCGGCTGAGGAGGTTTGGCCAGTGCAGGAACGTCCTCAACGAATGCACCGACGACGAACTTATCACAAACTATCGCTTGGACTATGCAAGGATTGATTTGAATATCATTTTATGCCATATATCGTTATAAACTACATTTATCCTTTTATGTAACTTATTTTAAAACAGTATTTTCTCTATATAGGAGTAGTGCCTTTTTCTTAACCGCACTTTAGATTTATATTTTAGCATAGCTTATATAATATAGCAGCTTGTAATGAGTGACAGAGGGACTTTCTCTCGTCATGGGTGTGTGAGCGAAATGAGAGGGATGAACGGTGGGTGTGTAATTACGAAGTTTGATGAAAAATAGTGGCAAGGGATAGACAGTTGTGGAAATTCAGTTTAATTGCGTGCTAATTAGAGAGAACTGCAACTCGAGAAATGCCAGTGGTCGCTGGCAGTTTTAACTCAAAGGTTGGTCTACTGTGTTTTGGCTCCGCGACTAATATTTTTCATAAATTTATTTCGCGATAAATATTGATGCACCGCATCTGAATACCAAAAAATATAGTTCTTCTGTTGTTCTACTAATTATATGGATGACATGCATTACGATGGAACGTTCTATAATAGCAATTTAATGCAAATTACTCGCCTCGAGTAGCAAAGCTTAATAGATTTTTTACATGTATATTGTGGCATGTAAAATTTGGGCGATGTTCACACTGTTTTCTAAGACAGTACTGCTGCGTCTGGCAAACGCTTGTCAAAATACAATAAGCAATGCCTTGGAAAAACGAAGAATAAAGAATGCCGAAATCGGCTTGTTGCTGCGACAACGTAGGTTATAATTGTGGAGGCGACGTGCCGCGGCGGGGAGTGGTGGGCGGGGAGATTGTGGCGGGGAGATTGAATCAAAACATTGCCACTTCACGCGTCGACTCATTGCACTTCTAGGCTTTCTATCTGATTGATACACAATAATAACAGGAAAATATGACTGCCTAGGTATAGATAACTTCTAAACATTCGTTATTGACTATATAATATCATAGAGTAGCATTTACCTCGCCTCCTCAACTATAACCTACTTGGTTATTTGGTTATATACAATGTTTTACAGAATCAGGCTTCTATACAATATACATATAGAAGAAAATCGTTCTTAATATTATACTTGTGTGTTTTAAGTACAGTGGAATAAGCCCATATTTTTCTTTCAAGTTGACCAACTTTTCACCAAATTGTGAGTTAAAACTACCAGCGACCACTGGCATTTCGGAGTTGCAGTTCTCTCTAATTCTCGCAACCCACTTTTTTTTCACAATTATCGCTAATAGGCTGCTAAAAAAAAAAGGAAAAAAAAGTGATCGGATCATCTCATAAGTGGGCTTAAAACCTTCCACTGGTCAACCTGGTTCCAAAAATGTGGTATATGATGGGATTCCGCTACGGAGGGCGGAACCTATACCACACACACACACACACACACACACACACACACACACACACACACACACACACACACACACACACACACACCACACCCACCACACACACACACACCCACACCACACACCCACACACACACACACACACACACACACACACACACACACACACACACACACACACACACACACTTTCGCTTATATTATTATAAATTTATCTTTCTTCACTTTTTCATCAATTCTAAATTACTTTAGTTTTTTTCACACTGCGACTCTTTAGGGAATAGGTGCAAGTGTGCGTTAGTGTAGTGATGATTATCTTGCCAACATATTCGATACATGCTCGTTAAATAATTGAATATTCCTACTAAATGATTTCTTACCTTTGAGCTTCTTTTATTTTTTTCCTTTCATGGATTTTTAAGTCGTGACGCGAAATTCACCTTTAATGTGTATATCGTTGGTCTGTTCATTCGCATTGAGATTAGTTTTACTTTTCTTGATTATATACATGTTTACTGTTACATCGAAAGCTTTTCAGATTTTAATCTCTTTTTCAAGCTTTCGACGTTTTAATTGCTTGTGTTTAATTACTAAATTAGCTCGGACGGTTTTTATTTGCGTACTCTAGCACTCTTGTCACACAGGGTAAGCAGTGTCATTATGGCCTGTGATGACGGTGATCCAACAGGAAAATCGGAATAAAACCTAGATCTATAAATGGATAGCAATAGAGAATCACGAGAATCATGTAAGTAGAGAGATTTCAGAGAATGTGTAAGTAGTAATAGATGTAGACATAACAACATCAATCCTCATCACCTCATCGTTACCAATATTATACTGGATAACATTCATCTCAACATTTTAAACCATCAGATTACAGGCAAGGATTATATATATAACTAGCCGCAAAGCCGCCCTCCGGGCGGACTTTTTGGCTAGCTCCTGGGGAGGGCTATTGGTGGGCCTTCGGCCCACCAAACACAGACTCTCCAGATAGCCCCTTCTAACTTTCCTGAAATCATGGATGTAGAAATGTATTTATTCCCCCCACCCATTCACTCACCCATTACCCATCACCCCCCATCCATTCACTCACCCATTACCCATCACCACACACCCATTCACTCACCCATTACCCATCACCCCCCACCTATTCCCTCACCCATCACCCATCACCCCCCACCCATTCACTCACCCATCACCCCACACCCATTACCCATCACCCCACCCATTCACTCACCCATTACCCATCACCCTACATCAAGGTTTCCTCAATTCTCGAAACCCACTTTTTTTTCTCACAATTCTCGCTAAGAGGCTACTAAAAATAAAAATAAAACAAAAGTGATCGGATCATCCCATAAGTGGGCTTAAAATGTGCCCCTGGTCGACCCCGTTCCAAAACTGTGCCATATGATGGGATTGGGGCACTGGGGGCGGCACCTATCGCGGACACACACACACACACACACAGACACACTTTCGCTTATATTATTACTAGCCGCAAAGCCGCCCTCCGGGCGTTCTTTTTGGCTAGCTCCTGCGGAGGGCTATTGGTGCCCCACCACCTGTGTTTGGTGGGCCTTCGGCCCACCAAACACAGACTCTCCAGATAGCCCCTTCTAACTTTCCTGAAATCATGGATGTAGAAATGTATGTATTAACGCCTTACCCATCACCCCCCACCCATTCACTCACCCATTACCCATCACCCCCCACCCATTCACTCACCCATTACCCATCACCACACACCCATTCACTCACCCATTACCCATCACCCCCCACCTATTCCCTCACCCATCACCCATCACCCCCCACCCATTCACTCACCCATCACCCCACACCCATTACCCATCACCCCACCCATTCACTCACCCATTACCCATTACCCTACATCAAGGTTTCCTCAATTCTCGCAACCCACATTTTTGTTTTCACAATTCTCGCTAATAGGCTGCTAAAAAAAAAAGAAGAAAAAAGTGATCGGATCATCTTATAAGTGAGCTTAAAAGTTGCCCCTGGTCGAGCTGGTTCCAAAACTGTGCCACATGATGGGATTGGGGCACGGGGGGCGGCACCTATCGCGGACACACACACACACACACACACACACACACACTTTCGCTTATATTATTATAGATGGTGAGTCTCTCTGCTACTTGGCCTATCTATCGTTATATACGTACTCTGTAAATAGCATAGTAAAAGTTAATCAGGGCTGTGTGGGATGAACCTGTTAATTAAGGTCCACTGGAGTTTAAATATTCGTTTTCATAGAGCAGCATTAATGAGTTCTCTGAGGCTAAGGCACTGAGTAACCACTAGAACTGGGTCTCCACGCCTCACCCAATTATTCCCACAGCCTGCTTGAAATACCCACACGTGATAACCCACAGTGGGGATTATATCACCAATATGGTGCAAAACAACACACATTTAACTAAGCGTTGGGTCTTAATCTCTTGTAACTTTACCAATACTTGGGTAATGTATGTGATATTGGGGATTGGTGTATCATAAGTAGATTCTTTTTTTAGTGAGTGTTAGAGATAGGTATAGTTAAGTGAAATCTATACATTTGATTTCCTTCCTTTTCTCGTGTGGGCGGCCATCAGAAGCATCGGGTTGGCTGCTATTATGAGAGTAGGGCACCGCAATATAATGCTATCAAAGCCCGATGAAGAGGCGTTGCTGCAGATCGAACCCTCCTACACCTAAAGGGAACCATTCTCTAACCTTAATCCCATCTCCTTACAGCTCTCTTCTCTCTCTTTTCTCTCTCTCTCTCTCTTTTCTCTCTCCTCTCTCTCTCTCCTCTCTCCCCTCTCTCTCTCTCTCTCTTTTATTATATTTTTATTTAAACATACAAATAAATAAGCCCAAAGGTGCACTGCCGTGTGCTACCTATCTTAAAGGCAAGTAATAGTATAACTGTATACATATAAATACAAAGACTTAAAAAACTAACATTATATATATATATATATATATATATATATATATATATATATATATATATATATATATATATCATATTCTCTCTCTCTCTCTCTCTCTCTCTCTCTCTCTCTCTCTCTCTCTCTCTCTCTCTCTCTCTCTCTCTCTCTCTCTCTCTCTCTCTCTCTCTCTCTCTCTCTCTTCTCAAGCCGTCAGGTACAAGTTTAAGACTCTTCAATTGCAGATCCTGTCTTCGGTCGCGGTTGATTCCCTATTCATGCTGCGTCCTTTTATAGTCAATAACCTTGTAGTTGGTACTTGCAAAGTGTCGGATAGGATGAAAATTTATCTTATCTCTCTTTCTCTCTTTTTCTATCATTTCGGAATCAAATTTTAATAAATTTGTTATTAGAGTCAAATGCAAACAAATAGACTGTTTATGATCGGCGCGTTGATTCCTTCTTTTTTTTCTGCAGTACATGTATATGTCGTTTTTTTTTACGATAGTGAAATGTTTGTTGCCTTCGATGCCTTCATGTGTCAGATATCTGCCAGAAAGAATGGAATGTAAGTTGATAATGGCAGACTACCTTTAGCTTTCCATTTCGTTTACAAAGGGTATGACAAAATGCTATTATGCGTCTGCATTATTCACTTCATGCAATTCATCAGCACGTAGCAGCTGTTGCACGTTGGTACTTTGTATGTCTCTGCCATGCTGATACCTGAAAGACGCTCATTTTTCTGTATACTTGTCGTGTAGTGTGTAAGGATGTGTGTGGATGAAAGGTAGAAGATGAAAAAATAGAACGAGTAAAGGAAAAACAGCTAAAGTTGGATGTTTAGATATGCAGAGAGTGATTTAGGAACCGATCAGGAGACAGAGTTGAATGTTTTGGTATACGGAGGAGAAGAGACGAGAGAGAGAGACAAAAAAAAAAAAAAAAGAGGGAGAGAGCAGAGAGTTTAGTATTAACATAATGACAATAAAACAAGTAATGTTCCATATTTTTCAGTCATTATGCAGAATCAAACGGAAATAAAGCATAAACAAATAATATTATGTGCAAAACATTGCTAACAAACTAAGCGTTAATTATTGGTTAAATGCAAATGATCTGAACAATTACGTGCCTATTTAGGTATCTGTCCAAAATTGGGAATTTCCTCGTTTTTTGAGAGAGAGAGAGAGAGAGAGAGAGAGAGAGAGAGAGAGAGAGAGAGAGAGAGAGAGAGAGAGAGAGAGAGAGAGAGAGAGAGAGAGAGAGAGAGAGAGAGAGAGAGAGAGAGAGAGAGAGAGAGAGAGAGAGAGAGAGAGAGAGAGAGAGAGAGAGAGAGAGAAGAGAGAGAGAGAGGAGAGAGCGAGAGAAGCGAGAGAGAGAGAGAGAGAGAGAGAGAGAGAGAGAGAGAGAGGAGAGAGAGAGAGAGAGAGAGAGAGAGAGAGAGAGAGAGAGAGAGAGACGAGAGAGAGAGAGAGAGAGAGAGAGAGAGAGAGAGAGAGAGAGAGATCCTTTGTCAACACGTTCAAAGGACCATAATTTTATCTAGGATTCGCCAGGGTTTTGTGAGCATCTTATAAAATACCGCGCTGAGAACAATATTAGGAATGCCTGGCTCTTTCATTTTCCAAAGTCCCTGTTTACGGGCCGCCCGCCCTGAGGAGGCTGCTTGAGTATAAGAGGTAATGGGGCTTGAGATGGCAGAGAAGCTTCAGATGACTCCCTCTGCTTTTTTGAGAGCTGGGAACCTAATAAATGTTGATGGTGTGGATAATAATGTTGAAGATAAGGATGATGGTGATGACGCAAATGATGATAATTGGAGACTGATGATGAGTGTTAGTAATGATAATGATTGCAAACAAATTAGCATGATGGTTTTGGTGTAGAATAAGGGACAAAATCAGGTCGACCTTTGTTGGAGGATGGCAGGATGGTGGGCTGTGTATTTTAGGATGACGGATACATGCATAAACCGTATTATTATTTATCATCATTATTAAAATTTCTCTTCCTCCTCCTCCTCTGGGCTATTGCACAAAATACGGGCCTACCCCTCCCTACCCCGACCCCTACCGTAAATACTTGTCATCTGAAAAAGAAATTTATCAAATAAAGTTCTAAAACCTGCGTTGCGACGCGAAAAAGTTAAAATAGGCAAGTAAGAAAGATCTTGAATTGTATATTGCAAATATGAATAAATTTTATTCTAAAGAATTTTTACACTTACATGCGTGAGAAGAAAGTTATCACAGCGAACATAGTTCCACTTTACCTTGAAAACGGTAAACATACTAAGAATGAAATCGAGATGGCTGACTAAATTACAGTTGAAGATAAAAATGGAATAGAAGAAGTGGGAAGGGATCAAAGTAATGCAATTCCATTGAGCAATTACTATTTTTTAAGGACACAATAATTAATACAAAAACCAAAAGTTAACAAATATCTCGGGCCAAACTGTATGTATTGCAACGCAAGTTTCAAGAGAAGCGAGGTATCAGATTTGTAAACCTTTCAATATTTTTTTTAGCAAATCCCTAAATTCTGGTACAGTTTCTTGCGATTTTGAACTTGCAAATGTTAATCCAATACAGAGAAAAGATGATTTTACACAACTGAGCAACTACAGACCAATAAGCCTCAACATCCATAGTCTGCAAATTAATGGAAACTATAATACGAGACAAGGTGGTATATATTCTTAGAACAAAAACAATCTGATCATTAACTCCCATCACGGCTTTCGTAATGAGTGCTCTTGCCTAACAAATTTGTTAGACTTTTTATTATGTCGTATATAGCATGTTTGACGAGACGAAAACAGTATATGTGATTTATCCTGACTTTCAAAAAGCGTTTGACAAAGTCCCCCATAAGCGTTTACTTAAGAGATTTAAAGTCACACGGCATAACTAAATAATTTCAAGTGAGTTTAAGATTGTCTTTCTAAGAGAAGGCAGCGTTTCGTAATTAATGGAAGAACATCTAGCAGGCGAGAGGTTATAATCGGTGTACCGCAGAGATCTGTGCCAAGTCCAGTACTTTTCTTAACCTATGTAAACGATATTGACGAAGGCCTCACCTGTAAGATATCAGAGCTTACGGACGAGACTAAAATAAAGATAAAATATTCACAGCTGCCGATAAACTGCAATTGCAATCCGATCTTGATCGCTCAGTTAATTCGAAAAACAAGTGGCAGATAATGTTTGATACCGATAATTGTAATGTTTTGCATATAGGAAGTAATGACAAGTGAATTAACTACTCAATGAAGTGCCGTGAACTTTGCAATGTTTACGAAGAAAAACACTTGGGGATAGTTGTAAGCAGCGAAATCAAGCCCAGTAAATATTTGTTTCATAAATTATTAAGATGGCTAATAAATTAACCAATTTCATAGAGAGGACCTTCGAGTATAAGTCTGAAAAAGTCATTCGTACATTTTTCAATGCGATAGTGCGTCCCCATCTTGAATGTTGCGTTCAGTTCTGGTCGCCCTACTATAGAAAAGACAAGTGCTTGTGGGCCCTTTGGACCCATGTATTGATGTTTGTAGTAGTAGTATATATTATACAACAATATGAGTGCAAACAACAATCGTATTGTTGCTGTCGTTGGTCACTGGTTAAAGTGCCTCGGGGTAGACCACCTACCACCACCGAAGCCTGCCTCACCCCAGGCCCACGCCTCTCTCACCCCAGCCCCACGCCTGTCCTTCAAGCACACACACACACTCACACACACACGCACACACGCACGCACGCACGCACGCACACACAAATGCACACACACACACACACACACACACACACACACATGCAAGCATACACACACACACACACACACACACACACACACACACACACACACATGCATGCATGCACACACACACACACACACACACACACACACACACACACACACACACACACACACACACCTGGGGAGGCGGTAGCGGAGTGGTTAGCGTCTCCAACTGGCGTTCTCGGTGACCTGAGTTCGATCCCCGAAGAAACCCCCCCCCCAAAAAAACCTTTCTGCACCGTCGAGTGGCCTAAGAACACCACATGCCCTGCCCATCAACTCTACCTTCGATTGCGAGTGCATCGGAGGACACAGGGGGGCGGCATGAGCCTCTAATCCCAGGCGTCACTATAAGAATCCTGCCTGCGCCACCACGGGGGAGGACCAACCATCACAGCCCTCAAGTGAACCTCCAGGGCCTATCATCCGAGCCCTGGGTCACCACTGCCTACAGGCGCTATGGGCACATATATAAAAAATAAAAAAAATAAACAAAAATTTAAAAACACACACACACATGAACGTGCGTGGTCCATGAGTCTACGGAGTTAGTGAAATGCGGAAAGCTATTATCGCAGAGTTTCTTCTTGTAATCTAATACTCGTATGTGTTTTTATCCCAAAACTCCCCTTCAAAATTATTCAATCGACATGGGACCAAGCTGCTTACCACCTACGATTTATTTGCGATTTTTTGAGCCTACTCTTATCAAAATTGAATTTACAGTTTCGGCAACCCAAAACAGACAGACAGACAGACAGACAGACAGACACACAGACAGACAGACACGGCTACTCCTATAGTATATTAGATATAGTCAAGAAGGATAGTGTATACAAAAAGTAACCAAAATTATTCCGCGCCTGCGAAACAAGCCATACGAAAAACGATTGTAGGAACTTATCTTGTTTAGTTTGACAAAACGTTACGAGGAAAATCAATATAGTTGTTAAAAATGTTTAACTTTTTTTATAGTTTTAGCTTTAGCTTAGAGAATGTCTCCTTCAGCCTTTCCCATCAAATTCCATGGCAGTTTTTCAATTCAACATGGTGTTTTTTTATCACTTATTTGCTCCTGGCCTTGGCTGGAGGGAGTAGTGGGTGGAGAAGAGCCTTCAACTCTAGTATTATTTTAACCTCTAACACGTGGAAAGAATACTGGTAGAAAGTAGTCACACAGTCAACCTCGTTTGAATAGGGCTTTTGCTGTCTGTTCTAATTTTGTATTCCTTTGTTTATATTCCTCCTCCTCAGTAGCGTAGATATGTATCTATCAATGGGGGGGTTACCTGGGGAAGCTCAGCTGAGTATTGGGAGACACTAGGCAGCCGGAGTGCAGGAACATTCTGATACCACATATAAGGGTATACATATAAGGGCATATTTTAAGATCAGATAAGTGGTAGGTATGAGAGCATTATACAGAATGCGGCAGCCATGGCCGTGGGAGGGGCACCGGATTTTTTCACGTGCCCCCCGTGCCCCCTCCACCCCCCCACCCCCACCCGTAGCTTCGCCACTGGTCGGGAGTTTGATTTAATCTTCCAATTTTTCTATCTCCAAAATTAAAAACTGACATAAAATGAACATGATTTTTTTTTTTTTTCTCTCTCTCTCTCTCTCTCTCTCTCTCTTCTCTCTCTCTCCTCCTCTCTCTCTCTCTCTCTCTCTCTCTCCTCTCTCTCTCTCTCTCTCTCTCTCTCCTCTCTCTCTCTCTTCTCGTCTGTCTGTCTTCGTCTCGTCTCGTCTCTCTCTCTCTCTCTCTCTCTCTCTCTCTCTCTCTCCTCTCTCTCTCTCTCTCTCTCTCTCTCTTCTCTCTCTCATTCATACATCACAGCGACACTTCGAAATAATTGAAGCATAGTTAATTACTGAAGGGATTGTGATCGTAATTCTTTCAACAATCAAGGTACACATAGTATATCTGGCACGTTTTCTGTCATCAAAGAGAACCTAAAAGTTCACGATAGACACAAGCTAAGCAAGTCACAGTACAAGAATCAAAGAGAAAATTGTAAAATGAAACTTGAGTGTCGAGGCTTTGCGAATCATTTGGTACTTGCCTCGTGAACTTCAGCGGGAGCTAGTACGGGCTTGGCAGTGGTGGTGGTGGAGGCGTCGGTGCGCAGGACGAGTGATCTGCTGTTTACCTCAATTTTTTTGTTCCGTAACGCATTTAGAGGGTTCGCATATCCAGCTAGAGTATGACCGTTTGTGTTGTGGTGAGTTAAAATACCATGGCTGCCTACAAGATTCAGGCAAGCTTGGGAAAGGCAGGAAGCAGGCCGGAAGTAACTGCAGGATTAAGGACACACTGAGCTGCTTGTTGCCGTGAGTAGCCAGCCTTTTTGTGTCATTTATGTTTTTCTTGTGATATTTCTTTCATTCATCGCTTGTGTAGGTCTCAGTTATGTTATTTATGTTGTTCATGGCACTTTGTACGGTATATGGAGAACCACAATATGACGAGGGAAAGGTTATAAGGTTACTGAGTGAGTGACTTTCTTGATGCCATAACCTAAATTCCCCCCATTCCCATTCCCCATTCATTTAAATAACCCCCATTCCTCACCTCTCCTTAATCTTTTTTTTTTAAGACTTGACCTCCCCGATCCTCCGCCTCCTCTCCTCTCTCCCCTTCCCTCCTCGATGACGGCGTCTCATACTTTCAGTTTGAGATATTTAGGCGATATAGCCCCCTCCCCCCGTACTATGAATGTGACTCAGTAAATAGTAGGCTATGATTTGAAGTGGACTTATTTATCACAAATAAGAAAGTTAAGGTTTTGAGATGTGGCGTATAACTGCAACCACCAAACATTCGGGTTAGTAACAAGAATTCTGACACTTAATTAGCGAGTAATTATACCGTAGTGTACGTGTAACAAGGCGACACGGCAAGCAGTGGCGTCGCTAGGTATCTATCAATGGGGGGCACCTGGGGTCCCACAGCTGAGTATGGGGGGACACTAGGCAAGCAGAGCTCAGGGGCCACTCTGATGCAACTCTGATGCCACATTGAAGGGTACTATAAGGGCATATTCTAAGATCAGGGTGGATATTGGAGCATTATACAGAATACGGCAGCCATGGCCAGTCTGGGCCATCTGGGGTGGCACCGGATTATCATGGGTGGGCACGTGCCCCCCTTATGCCCCCCCCCCCGTAGCTACGCCACTGTTTCTCCTCCTCCTCCTATTACTACTACTTTTTTTTTTACATCACACAGGACTGACCAAGGACAAAATATAGATGTAACAAAAGCCCGCTTAGTTGCCAGAGGTGACTTGTCACTCCTCCGTTGAAAAATTTGAAGTCGTAGAAAGATGGCAAACAAGAAACAGGAAGAGTTCCAGAGTTTACCAGTGAAAGGGATGAAAGAGTAAATATACTGATTAAATCTTGCATATGATGTGTGGCGGAGGCAGGATTTTTATAGTGACGCCTGTGATTAGAGGCTCATGCCGCCCCCCTGTGTTCTCCGATGCACTCGCAATCGAAGGTAGAGTTAATGGGCAGCAAGTGGGTGTTCTTAGGCCACTCGACGGTGCAGAAAGATTTTAAGATTTTAAGTGGATTTTTGGTTCTCACTCAGGATCGAACTCGGGTCACCGAGAACGCCACTCGGAGACGCTAATCACTCTGCTACCGCCTCCCCTTAAGCATGCATGAAAATATGAAGGCATGAAAATAATGATAGAAGATAGCAAGAGAAGCAAAATTGCGGCGGTGATTTAAAGATTGAAGACAGTCATTTAGAGGAGTTGATGAGACGAAAAACTTTTGACTCAACCCTGTTTAGGAGATAAGATAAGATACTTTGATCCTATCTAGATACTTTGCAAAGTACCAACTACAAGGTTATTGACTAAACAAAGCGCCACCACGCCAGGATGAACCTGCTGTTTAGGAGAGCTGTATGAGAGGATTCCCTCCAAACATGTGAGACATACTCCATACATGAGCGCATAAGACTCATGTACAGAGCAAGAAACAGGGAGGTAGAAAATAATGGATGCAGACGCCACAGGACACCTACATTCTTAGAAGCTGTTATAGCAAGAGATGAGATGCGAGATTTTCAGTTCAGATTTTTAGTAAAGGATAGACGGGAGAGACATTTGAGTGTCATTGAAGAAGAGGAGACAGTTGTCTGGAAGATTTTGTCGAGTAGATAGGGAGAAAATTGAGATTTTAAGGATTTAAACAAAACAAGGTTTGCTTTGCCCCAATCAGAAACTATAGAAAGATCAGAAGTTAGGCGCTCAGTGGCGTCTCTCCGTGAATCACTTAGTTCCTGTTGAGTTGGACTCTAATGAACGACGTTGAAAATGCAGGGTAGAATCATCAGCGTAGGATCAAAAGCTTTTGATATGTCAAGGGCAACAGCAAACGTTTCACTGAAACCCCTAAAGGCGGATGACCAAGATTCACTTGAAGAGATTCGCTAGAAGATCGCCAGTGCATACCCTTAAAGGAAATCATACTGACGATCAGATAGAAGATTGTGAGCAGATAGATGCTTAAGAATCTTCTAATTAATGATAGATTCAAAAGCTTTAGAAAGCCAGGAAGTCAAAGCTTTTGGACGGTAGTTTGAATGGTCAACTTTCTTAGGAACAGATTGAATGTGAGCAAACTTCCAGCAAGAAGGAAAGGTGGAAGGGCATACAAGACATACACATACGACATACAAGTTTGACAAGGCAAGGTGCAACCACAGAAGCACAGCTTTTGAGAACAATAGGAGGGATTCCAACAGGGCCGTAAGGCTCTGAAGATCTAGGCCAAAAACGGCAAATAAAACATCATTACGAAGGATCTTAGTAACAGGCATAATATAGTCAGAGGATGGAAGGGGAGGAAAAAGCCCTTCATCAATCAGAGTGAAATCTTCTGCAAAGGTTTGAGCAAAGAGTTCAGCTTTATAAATAGATGAGACAGCTGTGGATCCATATGAGTGAAACATAGGAGTGAAAATGAAGAAGAAAAAAGGTTAGTGATGTTATTAGCTAGATATCAGAAGTCACGAGAGGAGTTTGATTCAAAAAGATTAGGATACTTACTACTATTACTACTACTACTATTATTACTTGGGGAGGCGGTAGCAGAGTGGTTAGCGTCTCTGACTGGCGTTCTCGGTGACCCAAGTTCGATCCTCGACGAAAACCAAAACCTTTCTGTACTGTCGAGTGGCCTAAGAACACCCACATGCCCTGCCTATTAACTCTACTAGCTTCGATTGTGAGTGCATTGGAGGACACAGGGGGCGGCATGAGCCTCTAATCACAGGCGTCACTATAAAAATCCTGCCTGCGCCACCATGGGCGAGGGCTAACCAGAACAGCCCTCAAGGGAACCTCCAGAGCCTACCATCCGGAACCCTGGGTCACCACTGCCTACAGGCGCTATAGACACAAATGTAAAACAAAAAAAAACAAAAAAAAAACAAATAGTAATAATAGTAATAATATCATTACTACTACTACTACTACTACTACCACCGCCGCCACCACCACTACTCCTACTACTAATACCACTACCACTACTACGACTGCCACTACAGTGCACACGGGTCGCAGCATGTACAGTAGTATATCGACTCTTATGGGTGTCCATTGGTATATTCCTCAGTCAGACTACATAATAAACCCAAGCTGTGCCTCGCCGTCTCCCATTCACTATGCAAAGATAATCGCACAGCTTACAGCGGGTCTCTTCCTTTTTAGCAAATTAGGATGGTAAAATATCTCATCTCACTTAAGTAATATCCAGATGAAATACGTAGGTGGCAAGAAATTTGGACATTTATCGATACAAAGGAAAAATTTCAGACGCCATACGAAAATAAATGAAAAAAGGTTAAAGAATGTTTGAACTACTACCAGGACGACAATAAATTTAATGCTAAAAAGGTTGATGTGTTTTTTTCAGTTCAAGTCATAAGAAATATCACACGAGGAAGGCAGCCACTCGTAAATTTTCGGAAAAGTAAAAAAATCAAAACTCGTATATTCCAAGGAAACTTTCATACAAAATTCCTGGCAAAGCGTAGAAACTGTTAGTGTGACCTGCCATCATTTTGCAATACGGTAACAGAACGTTTTTCAAAGAATTTTTTTCTTTTCTTGTATCAGTGCCTTATATAAATACACATTTATTTCATGGATTTATCTATCCACTCAGTCATTTCCTTTAAGTTTCCAGAAAGTTATCAAGCTACTCACTGGTTCCATATGATTAGGTTTTGACATTGTGCAAGATGTGTGTGTGTGTGTGTGTGTGTGATCTTAAACACGCCACTTCGACCCACACCACATAAACTGTCTTTGTCAACACAGCTTTAGCCAAAACTAACCTTTGCATAACCTTCAAAGCACCATCACCTCGCACGTCACTCACCTCTGTTCCACCCCGCACCTCTCTCGACCTCTGCAACAACCATCACAGCCCTCCTGCAGCACCGGATATGGACGCCAGGATACCCATTTAAGCAGACACATGCCCTCTCCCTTCCTCTCATCCCAGTTGCCCCCCCAGCCTCATCCCACCTCCAGACCAGGGTGAGGAAGAGCGGCCATGTATCTTCTGGCCTGCTACACGCTAGGTCTCTGCTCCTTTCCTAACACGATAGTTTGTGTTCCAATCCCGACGTGTCATGATGGGCGTCGCTCCTGATGGAGTAAGTCATTCATTTCCTGTACCATTCACAACGTCTATAAAAGCCTCATCTGTTTGGCTGTTTCTGTCCCGCGTGGGGGGTGGGGGGGGTGCGTGTGTGTGTGTGGGGGGGGGGGGGGTATGCATACGGTTAAAGAATTTATGAGTCAAAATCTAAAAGTTCCTTGCCTCTGTGGTATTGATAAAAAGTGCTTTTGAATCATATTGGTGAATTTCTACACCTGAATATCAACGAGAAAAAAAAATTAGAGTTTACAATTACAAAAGATTACAATGTTCTAATGATCCTTATGATATTTTCACAACTTTCTGAAATAATCGTATTTTCCCCAGACTATTTCCAGTTTATGAGATGTGTCGCTGTTGCTAGACTTGATCACCTCGACATGTTTTCGCTCTCCACTGAGCACGACAGCTGTCAACCTCTCTCGTTCCCCTCCCTTCATAATTTCATGTCAGATTCCATCAATTTGCTATTTAACATTCTTCCTCCTCTTCTTATCTTCCCTCCTCTTTATTCTCTTTCTCCTCCTCTTCCTCTTCCTTCTCCTCCTCCTCCTCTATCTCCTCCTCTATCTCCTCCTCCATCCCTCCTCCTCCTCCTCCTCCTCCTCCTCCTCCTCCTCCTCCTCCTCTCCTCCTCCTCCTCCTCCTCC
Organism: Chionoecetes opilio; assembly: GCA_016584305.1. Lineage (NCBI taxonomy): Eukaryota > Metazoa > Arthropoda > Malacostraca > Decapoda > Majidae > Chionoecetes > Chionoecetes opilio. The sequence continues at coordinate 621,179 of JACEEZ010015863.1, forward strand.
TCCTCCTCCTCCTCCTCCTCCTCCTCCTCCTCCTCCTCCTCCCACCTGCCACCTCCTCCTCCTCCTCTCGGTCCAATCGAGTCTTGCTTTCCTCACACTCCATTTCTTCCCCGAGGCTTCATTCTGTGCTATACACATTCCTTGCTGGGAGCTTTATTGAGATCCTACGTCAGGGAATATATTTACTTGCACAGAAAACTTGAAGCATTCCCTTCATGTTTACCTTATTTTTTACTTCTCTCGCAGTGTGCTTGAAACTCCCTTTCTCGAGAAGGTTCACCATGATGTTTGCGTTTTCCCTATTGTTAAATTTATTGAATACGTGGTAACAATGAACTTAAATGTTTCTTTTTGCTTTACAGTCATAATTTCAGGCATACAAATGAATTGTAAAAAAAAATACTTGGAAGAACATGAGAAAGGAAGTTAAAATGTAAAAATGAATTTATAAGAAAAATTGTCGAATTTCAATATTTTTTTATTCCTACACTAACACACACACATATATATATATATATATATATATATATATATATATATATATATATATATATATATATATATATATATATATTTTTTTTTACATCACAAAGGATTGGCCAAGGGCACAACAAAAAGAGGTAACACAAAGCCCGCTTAGTTGCCAGTCCCTAGAAAGAAGACAGTAAGAGAATAAAAAAAGGGGGCTGGGCCAATTTAG
>JACEEZ010015863.1:626878-629378 GCA_016584305.1 Chionoecetes opilio
GAAAGTTATATCAGGGTGAACCTTCCTCATGCTGAACGTTTCAGGATGACACCGTCAGAGCTCGTGTGAACAGCGGCTTACCTAACAAAATAACTGAATAACGACGTGTAAAACAAACAGAATTGTCACGAATTATGTTTCCACACGCACGCACGCACTAACTCACATACATACACGCAAACGCACATACGCACGCACGCACGTACAAGTACATGCTCACACGCACGCACGTAGACGCATGCACACACGCACCACACGCACGCACGCACTCACTGCGCGCGCACGCACGCACGCACACACACACACACACACACACACACACACTCCGCCTGCAAGGATGGTCAAGTGGATAAGGGGCCGGCGCCAGACAGGCAAGCCATTCTGTGGTCAAGCGTTCGATTGACCCCGCTCTCTCCTGGGGATTTTTCACTAACAAATGCGGGCGGTTAGTATCCCCCTAGAGCAAGGGCTGAGGTGTGTGTGGTGTGTGAGGTCTTAGCATTACTCAAAGATCGGTCCTACGAGCACCATGATCTTTCCGGGAAGGTAAAACTAGCGATCGCGAGTCTGGCTCACGTGTACAAGACCGTTGGTGAATACACACACCCACACACACAACTAAACTCCTACTGAATAAATTAATTTCGTACCAGGCATATTATTCGAGGCGTTTCTAGACATGTCCATTAATCACGGAATCGTTAAGTAGCATGGTATGTTGTATGATTGAAGATGAATAAAGCAAAAGAAAGATTTTGTATTCAAAAATATATATAGCATAAATCCTTAAATATATACGAGTAAGAGTAGGAAAGAAAACATACGGTAATACAAAAAATAAGGGAAAATTCTGAACTCTATGTTTCAGTGGAAAGTAGAAAATTAAGTTTTGTCGTACCGAGTAACACAATAACACAAATACACGATAAGACTAGTGTGAAAACTCTTATAAAATGACAATACCAAGTGTCTAGCGGGTGGAAACTTTACACCATTGTAACCATTCCTCTTGCCAAGGCTTTTTTTCTTCTGCCAAAACAGTTTTCTTCTTGACATTGACGTAAGTTACACACAAGGTCAGCGAAAGCAATATTCTTTCTCACTGCACTTGTGATGTTATGGCGGTGAATTTTTGCGTCATCGCGCCAGGAGGGAAAACATGACGCCTGCAAGTCTAAATTTGTTTTCCTTACCGTATTATTTCAATGTTTTACTGTATTCATTACTTCTATCTATTTATTTACTTCATTATCTATCTTTCTATGTTCTACTTAGAATTATATTTGTTTACTAATAGAAAATACCGGCGTTCCCCGAGATCTCCTCTGCCATGCATCTCACTCAACACACCTCTCTCTCTCTCTCTCTCTCTCTCTCTCTCTCTCTCTCTCTCTCTCTCTCTCTCTCTCTCTCCTCTCTCTCTCCTCTCTCTCTCTCTCTCTCCTCTCTCTCTCTCCTCTCTCTCTCTCTCTCTCTCTCTTCTCTCCCTCTCTCTCCTCTCTCTCTCTCTCTCTCTCTCTCTCTCTCACAAATTACTTTTTTCTTATTTTTTTACGTTGGAGCTATAGCGCCTGTAGGCTTATGGAGACTCGTGATGTCGGTCGGTCGTTAGTGACGCAGGCTAGATTTTATAGTGACGTGGTCTTAGGTGAAGATCCCGTTTCTGTGATTTTGGATCCTCAGTCAGGCTCACGCTGCCACCTGGTGTTCCTCCGTCGCACTCGCAGTCGGAGAACATGTATAGCTGCATGTGGGTTTCTTCAGACACTCAACGATGGATTTGACAGTTGCTCATTGGTGGGACTTGAACTCGGGACCTTCTGCTCCCCTACCAGGCTCTTGTGGACTGCATTAAAGAAGGTCGAAAGAGTTGCCCCCGGCAGGATTCGAACTCGGGACATTGAGCTCACCACTCCAAGACGCTAACCACTCGGCCACCGCCTCCTCAAAAGCTAATGCAACCCCTTCACAATCTAACCTCCTCACATTATATCAATATTGATAATGATTACAACAATTATTTTATATATTATTTCTATTAGTATTACTATTATCTGTAGTAGTATTAATATTGCAGTCATTACAATCATTATCATTATCAACATCATCATCATTATCTGCAATACAATCAATCAATCAATCATTGGGGTCATACGCCGGGGGGCGCGTCGCCTCGCCCACCTTACGACGCCACTCCCGGGGGTCACCTCGCGCGAGTCCCCATGCAGGCTCCCTTCCCATACCAAGCAACTCTCGACAAGAAACATCAACTTGCCCCAGCCAGGAGCCTTGTGATCGCCCCCTTGGACTCAACCACGCCGAATTGTCTCTTTACAGATACAACCTGGTGGGAAGGATCAGTTTCAGGATAGCGTGCCACATGCCCATGTAGTCGAAGTTGGCGCTGACGGACTATGCAGGTAATAAGGCTCGATTCAGTCTCACGGTGCAATCGCTGGTTTGACATTTAATCATCTCAGCGATACACCATGGTTCTGCG
>JACEEZ010015863.1:634378-644378 GCA_016584305.1 Chionoecetes opilio
CTCTCTCTCTCCTCTCCCTCTCCTCTCTCTCCCTCTCTCTCCTCTCTCTCCTCTCTCCTCTCTCTCTCTCTCTCTTCTCTCTCTCTCTCTCTCTCTCTCTCTCTCTCTCTCCTCTCTCCTCTTCTCCTCCTCTTCTCTCTCTCTCTCCTCTCTCTCTCTCTCATCCCTCTCCTCTCTCTCCTCTCTCTCCTCTCTCCTCTCTCCTCTCTCTCTCTCTCTCTCTCTCTCTCTCTCTCTCTCCCTCTCTCTCCTCTCTCCTCTCCTCCTCTCCCCTCTCCTCTCCGTTTCTTGCCAATCCACCCTCTGCCATTATTTCTCTTCTCACTTACTATTTGTCGTCTCACTTCCTTCTTGCCTCCGTCAATTAATTCTGTTCCTCTTTTCGTCTTCCCACTTATAAATTCCACACTCACTTAGAGTTAACAAGCTTTGTTTTCTTCCAAAGTAATTTCTAACGAAGAAAATATATGTATAATTGATCATGAAAATACAATGGAAGTTTAATTATTCTTGAATTGCTGGTAATTATTCTTCCTACACCAATATTGGGAAACTGCGCTTTATTACGTGCGCATTCATTTGTTTTTTGTATGAGATTTCCAGCCTTTCACGTGTATTGAGGTTAGTATTCATAGCCTGTGTATTACATAATAAAGTGTTATACTCTATTTTTTTTAACGAGGCAAAAAATCCTGCCCCCTTGCTGCTTACTGACTGATATTTGATGCCAGGAGAAGGGAATACTACACTTCTTGTAAATTTATGCTGTATTTTATCATAGTTAACCATATTATCAGGTAAACATAAGCATCATTTTAAACACGAGACCTTAAGATAGAATGGATTTTTTGCCTTGTAAAAAAAATTGACTATAGTTTGATGACTTTTTTTTCTTTTTTTTTTTCTTTTTTTTTTGCGGGCCTCCAGTAGGGGAGGACCATGGGCTAGCTTGAGCCCGTCAGAGAGATGCTTTGAAAAAAGAGAGGAGAGTGTTCGTGCTGCTGCGTGCGTGTTCCGTAATTTAGCAGATTACATAAGAAGTAAAGAAAGGACTGAAAAGCGACGAATGCAACACACAGTTATGACGTAATTGTGTTGCAGCCGCGACCATTTATTGTGAGAAGAAAAATGGGAAGGGAAGATAGGGTGATGTTTTTCATTTATGAGGAATGAAAGTAATAGAAGCTGGTGATCCATAATGACATATACTTCATGATAATTATACTACTGTCTATATATCGGGACTACTACATAGTACGTACTACTACTACTACTACTACTACTACTACTACTACTACTACTACTACTACTACTACTCCTCCTCCTCCTCCTCCTCCTCCTCCTCCTCCTCCTCCTCCTCCCCCCTCCTCCTCTCCTCCTCCTCCTCCTCTCCTCCTCTCCTCCCCCCCTCCTCCTCCCTCCTGATGATGATGATGATGATATGAGATGATGATGATGATGATGATGATGATGATGATGATGATGATGATGATGATGATGATGATGATGATAATAATAGTTCTAATACTTTTACTACTACCATTACCACCACCCAGTACTAATACTACAAATACTAAGACATACTAATATCACTGTTGCTCATACTGCTGACAATTAAGATACTAAAAATAAGAGCAATACGAAGAAGGTGGTAATACTAATAATTACAGCAATAATGAAGTGAATGCAAAGCAGGAAAATATATCTTATCATAATTAGAGAGTAGGGACAGGTAGGCAGGCAAGACCCTCACGCACGCATAAATATAAAATGTAAGATAAACAAAAAGATTATTTAAAATGCAGAAAAAATGAGAAGAACGAAGAAGAAAAATATAAAAAAAGGAAAAGTGAAAAAAAAACTAGAAAAAAAGAGGCGAAAAAAATATTATAATGAAGCTTGAATTAACTTGAAAACTTGTTGAAGAAAAAAAGTATGAAGCTGTCGTTGCAAATAGCACATGTGCGGGGGAAGAGAAGTTGTTGGAGCATCACAGAAAAACACGTGCACGGAAGATGGCAAAGAAAACACGAGCAAATGAATAAAACATACCTCTGAAAAGAAATTAAAACATGACCCAACAAGGAAGAATAAAAAAATCATTATTATTCCAAAGACGAGAGAGAGAGAGAGAGAGAGAGAGAGAGAGAGAGAGAGAGAGAGAGAGAGAGAGAGAGAGAGAGAGAGAGAGAGAGAGAGAGAGAGAGAGAGAGAGAGAGAGAGAGAGAGAGAGAGAGAGAGAGAGAGAGAGAGAGAGAGAGAGAGAGAGAGAGAGAGAGAGAGAGAGAGAGAAAATTGTGACTAACCTACAATAACTAAAACTCAAAATCCAAATAACATATTGAGAGAAAGAAAAAGAATGGTTACAAATGGACCAGTTGAAAGACAAAACAGGCAGATAGACAGACATACTCACCCAGAAGAGTGCTATTGGTGATAATCTGGAATATTCTCCCTGGGTCCATGGCTGATGGGGTTGTGGCTTAAAACTCTTGAAATACCACCACCACCACCAACAACTGTCAACGTATTGAACTGTTCCTTGTCGGTGCACGATGAATTCAAAGAGTAATTATATATACTTTCTAAACTCTCACTTCAATATTGTTGTCTCTACGAGTCCGCAGACACGTATACGCCCACAAATCTTTGAGAATCAGTTTTGTTATCAATAAAGTTGGGATCTGTACTGTTTTGTATGAGTTTTTTTTTGGAGTTCGCGTGTAAATGAGTGTTTTATTCCTTTTGATGTTTGAATTTGATTTTGTGGCAGGCGTTTTTACCTGGAATTACATATATAGATCAAAAGGGAACATAACGCGCTGTGAGTATTTGGTACTGAATTAAAGATCCATGTGGTAGGCTAAAGATTGAATGGACGTGAATGCAAAACTAGCGTGGAACTATCTATCTTTTGTTTTCATAGTTATCTTCATCATATAATTATTAAAGTTATTATTGTCATTATCATTATTAATAGTTGTAGAAGTATTAGTAATAGAAGTATTAGTATAAGTATTAGTATTAATAGTTGTGAAAGTAGCAGTAGCAGTGGTAGTAATTATATTAGTAATTAGTGTGTTATTCATATTAATTTTTTATGAATTATCACCAGGTTAATCAAGCCTCCTTGTTATGCGAGTAGTTCCTATTTTTTTTTCATAAGGGACTGGCCAAGGGTATAAAAAAAAATTACAAAAAGTCCGACAGCTGCCAGGCTTCACTTTAGTTTCAGGGGTCGAAATAATATTTGGAAATTAAGGATTTGTACTAGACTTTATCAAACACTTTTGATATGTCATAAAACCAACAGTAAAGATTTCATCGAAACTCCTTAAAGAAGATGACCAAGATTCAGTTAGGAAAGATAGAAGATCGTCAGTGGATTGCCCTTAGCGGAAACCGTGCTGGCAATCAAATAGAAGTTCGGGAGCAGATAGATGCTTAAGAATCTTTTTATTAGTATAGATTCAAAAGCTTTAGAGAGACAGGGAATTAGAAATATAGGATGGTTGTTTGAGATATTAGAACGGTCACTCTTCTTAGGAACAGGTGGAATGTGAGCAAACTTCCAGCATGAAAGAAAGGTGAAATGAGACTGAAATAGACGGAAAAACTTGACCAGGCAGGATATAAGCACAGAAGCACAGTTTTCGATAGCAATAGAAGAGACTCCGTTAGGACCGTAGGCCTTCCGAGGATCAAGGCCAGAGAGGACATAGAAAACATAGTTCCGAAGAATCTTAATAATAGGCATGATAGGGTAAAAGGGTGGAGGAGAATTAGGATCAAGCTCTTCATCATTCAAATTGGAATTAGCAGCAAAAATTGAAGCAAATTGTTCAGCTTTAGAGATAGATGAGACAGCTATAGAGCCACCTGGGTGAAGCATAGGAGGAAAAAATGAAGAAGATAAATTGTTATAGATTGGATTTATAGCTTAGTGCCATAAGTCACGTTAAGAGTTGAAACTAGAAATATTTTGACATTTTTAATTGATGAAGGAGTTTTTGGCGAGTTGAAGAATAAATTTGGCATGATAACGTGGAGAAATATAATACGCGTGAGTTTCAGGAGATGGACGGCTACGGTACCGTATATGAGCCGTCTCTCTATATTGGACAGCACGAGAACAAGCTGAGTTAAACCAAGATTTACAAGCTTTAGGATTAGAGAAAGTGTGGAATGTATACCTCCATGCCAGAGACAATAACCTCAGTTATGCGCTTTGCACAAAGAGATGGGTCTCTGACAAGGAAACAATAATTATTCCATGGAAAATTATAGTACCACCTTAGGTCCTCCCACCTAGCAGAGATGTAATGCCAGAAGCACTTCTGCTTAGGTGGGTTCCGAGGCGGCACAGGAGCGATAGGACAGGTTACGGCAATATGATTGTGATCGGAGAAGCCCAGTGGAGAGAAGAGTTTAACAGAATAGACTGAAGGCTTAGAAATTAGGAAAAAATAAAGAATGATGGACGTATCTCCAAGGCGGTCAGGAATACGGGTAGGGTGATGCACCAGTTGCTCTAGTCTAGGCTATGAAGGATAGCAAAGTTGAGTGCTTGTTTACCAGGTTGGTCAGTGAAAGATGATGATAACCAAGCTGGTGGTGGACATTGAAATCGTCAGGAATGGAGACCTCCGCATATGGAAAATGAGTTAAGAGGTGCTCCATATTGGAAATTAAGTAGTAGAAAAACTTAACATAGTCTATGGAGTTAGTGATAGATATACAGCACATATGAATTTAGTAGGAGAGTAACATTAAAGTTGAAGCCAGATGGTAGAACCTTCTGAAGATTCAAGACCGCGGGCACGAGAGTAGGTGATATTGTTGCGTACATACTAATAATCTATAATAATGTAAGCGAAACTGTGTGTGTCTGTGTGTGTGTCCGCGATAGGTTCCGCCCCCAGTGACGCAATCCCATCATATGGCACAGTTTTGGAACCAGGTCGACCAAGGGAACATTTGAAGCCCACTTATGGGATGATCCGATCACTTTTATTTTATTTTTATTTGTAGTAGCCTATTAGCGAGAATTGTGAAAAAAAAATGTGGGTTGCGAGAATTGAGGAAACCTTGATGTAGGGTGATGGGTAATGGGTGAGTGAATGGGTGGAGTGATGGGTAATGGGTGTGGGGTGATGGGTGAGTGAATGGGTGGGGGGTGATGGGTTGGGGGTGATGGGTGATGGGTGAGGGAATAGGTGGGGGGGTGATGGGTAATGGGTGAGTGAATGGGTGTGTGGTGATGGGTAATGGGTGAGTGAATGGGTGGGGGGTGATGGGTAATGGGTGAGTGAATGGGTGGGGGGTGGGGGGTAAGGCGTTAATACATTCATTTCTACATCCATGATTTCAGGAAAGTTAGAAGGAGCTATCTGGAGAGTCTGTGTTTGGTGGGCCGAAGGCCCACCAATAGCCCTCCGCAGGAGCTAGCCAAAAAGTCCGCCCGGAGGGTGGCTTTTCGACTAGTAATACATATACGCAACAGCCAGATTTGGTTTGAAATAAAAATAGAGAAAGTAAAGGGAAGAGAAAGAGACTGCTGTCAGTGGTTCGCAGAAACCTGAGTTTTGGTGAGGATTAAAAGAGGAGAAGTGATGTTCCCCAGATTGGAAGTTAGATCGAAGACCGCGAATGTTGCACAAGCTTCCTAAAGCTGCAACATTCATTCATTTGTGGCACCCAATATTTGATATTATTATATTAATACTATCATGTTTTATGTTTCTTCCTTTTTTTTACGTTACTCGTTTTAATTTTTTCCCGGAATAATACTTCTCTAATCATACTTTTCACTTTCACTGCATTTGTGCGTTTCTTTGTTTCACTTGCCTCTCCCTTCCAGTCCCACCCCTTAAGCCTTCATAAGCTCAGGTATGTCGAGGAGAGGCAGGTGAAGAACCGCAAATCTGACACTTTAATTACAAGACCCCGTAAATCCTTCATGCCTCTCTCTCTCTCTGCCATCCTCTGTTATCTCTGCCGACATCCCTTCCGTCTTTGTACTTTAAGTCTGTAAAGGATGAACGAATCTAGTCTCCCAAATTTTCATTCCATTGCAACATTTGTCATTGATAAACTCATGATTTCAGCTCTTTGCGCAGGTTTTACACTAACTGTTTTAAGTGTATTTCAGCTCTTTGCGCAGGTTTTACACTGTTTTAAGTGTATTTACTAACCAACATAAGGCAATATTCTACTCATCTAAGCTCCAATCAATTTTATTGAATATTTTTTCACGGCTTTTATTTTTAACAAAGCTTTTTCTCTATTTGCACTGTAATGTCAGAAAGATACGTTTCGTTCACTCTATTACGACAGTCCCTTTTAATGAATCGTAATGAAGCGCTCGTCGTTTTGTAACATGCTGTCACTTCAATTTTGTGCTAATTTCACGAGTAATTCCACTGCATTCATTCCTTTACCGACAAATTCATAAGCCAAACCAGCAGCAGAAACAGCACCACGTTACAACTGAGCAGCACCCTCCACAGAGATAGCACAATCTATTCCACCCACGACACTTGCCTCCCCTTCCTTGATTTCTCGCCTCCTTACCTCGAACCTTCACTTTGGACCATGACCTCCATCCCCCTTTGTAACAGTGACAGTTCTCTGCATAGCTTCCTTCACAACTTATGGTCTAGTTCTGTTACAGTTCGAGGCTATTCAAGGTTAGTCTAACCGACATATACTATTGATGCCAGTATGACAATTTGAGATAGTATATTCAGTTTATGTAGATTTGCATCGTAGCTGTAGTCACCGATACTTCCTTTCCCCCAGCTACCATTATTACACGTTGACACCACTACAGTTACCATGATACAACCTTCTTCCCCTTTCTTAAAATTATATGTTTGGACGCTCCAAAATCCACTACATTTTCAGCCCTATTTCTTGGTTCCATCTCCGCTCGTCATCCTTTATGCTCGCTAATGTCACAACGGCTTCAGTCATTTTCGATGGATTCTACTTCACATTTCCCTTAACCCAGCCATACTTCCCTAGAAATTTAATGTTAATTATATGTTCTTAACCTATCTATCTGTGTCTATATATCTATCTGTATATATATTTCTCTCTCTCTCTCTCTCTCTCTCTCTCTCTCTCTCTCTCTCTCTCTCTCTCTCTCTCTCTCTCTCTCTCTCTCTCTCTCTCTCTCTCTCTCTCTCTCTCTCTCTCTCTCTCTCTCTCTCTCTCTCTCTCTCTCTCTCTCTCTCTCTCTCTCTCTCTCTCTCTCTCTCTCATACATACATACATACTACATACATACATACATACATCTATCTCTTAGGAAAGCCTGGATCCAAGTGCTGACTCGTGCATCCTCTTATGGACTTGCGCGCGTCACACCCACACTAGCCCATCTGCTTCGGCTTAACCATTACAGTCATTGGGATCCAATTTATGTCTCGTTAGTCCCCACTTAACGTCGCAGTTAGTTCCTATCTTGGCTGGTTGGTTCCTGAGGTATGAGGTAAGGGATCGGCAGCCGGGGAGCGTGGGTCCAGCCTAGTGATGGACGCCCAGCATTGGACAGCAGCAGTAGAGGAATGCTTTGCTGCTTTGTCAAGTGTTTCGTTGCGGTTTATGACGTATATATACTTTTTTGTTTACTTTGCGTGCAGTATTGTGGGTTCCTTGTGTTTTTGCTGCGTCTTAGATTTTTGTCATAAAGGATGATTTAGAACGAGATAATGAAGTTACTAGGCTACGTTGTGTCATTCATTGAGACAAGTAAATGGGAAAATGGAAGAGGACGACGATATGCATTATAACGTGTATAGTTGATATTGTTTACTCAGTTTCTTTGGCGAATGAGCTTCACCAGAATACTAATTCATTGTTACGGGAAGCCGTCCTTGCATTATTCAGGATACAGTTACCTACAGGTTATATGGAGGGTAAATGAAAAGCAGAGTTTAGTGGAAGTTAGCTGTTCACCTTGCACAGAGTTCGCATTGTTTCTCACATAGCAAGGATAGGAAAATGCGTCCCGGATAACAACTTTACAGCCACAACGTGATTTTGGAGAAGCTGAGTAACCATGAGGTTTCTTTTCGCGTTCACGAAGAGATACAGTTGACTGTTCATATGCATCGATTGATTATTACAATTGTTTAATTTTTTAGCATGTGTTGAAACAATTCTTTTTTACTATTGACCATAAGTTTTGTAAATGACTGAAAGGTTTGGCCATCACCATCTAACGAAACATAGTAAAAATAATACGTGAAGAAACAATATAAAATCAGTCCCCTGTATTAGGGAAATTCTCAAAAAGAAATATGAAAAGAATATCAACCCTTCATTGTATTAATAGTATGTGTACACACTGGCTCAGGCTTTGCAAACTTTACTGCTCTTTCCTCTAATACGCGAATATTTTTAAGACGAGACACACATATGATAAGTATTTATATGAGTCCTTACAGTAACATTTGTCCATAAAGATGCCGACCTGCCGAGGCTTACAAGGGCGAGAGAGAGAGAGAGAGAGAGAGAGAGAGAGAGAGAGAGAGAGAGAGAGAGAGAGAGAGAGAGAGAGAGAGAGAGAGAGAGAGAGAGAGAGAGAGAGAGAGAGAGAGAGAGAGAGAGAGAGAGAGAGAGAGAGAGAGAGAGAGAGAGAGAGAGAGGAGAGAGAGAGAGAGAGAGAGAGGAGAGAGAGAGAGAGAGAGAGAGAGAGAGAGAGAGAGAGAGAGAGAAAAGGAGAGAGAAATTCATTAAAGAAAATTCTTACGCGTTTTGCTAAGACCATTTTATCTACCATCGTTTTGTAACTTATATATGTTATCATTCCGTTACAGGGTGCAGCATGACTGTTGCTACAGTTTAAATAATACAGTGAATAAAACTAAACTTCAAACAACATAGATAATATCCGTCAACTTTAACATCACGGAAGCAGAACACAGAACTATTTGATGTCGTTGAAGAACCACCAAGCGATAAACGTAGCCTGTGTAAAAGTGATACAAAAAAAATGCTTAATCCAAATTTAAGCGACAATATTGTTTAGCCGTCACTCGCAAACACACACACACACACACACACACACACACACACACACACACACACACACACACACACACACACACACACACACACACACACACACACACACACACACACACACACACACACACACACACACACACACACACACACACACACACACACACACACACACACCACACACACACACACACACACACACACACACACACACACACACACACACACACACACACACACACACACACACACACACACACATAGGGGAACTCCATAGTGTAAGGGATAGCACGCTCGGCTCATAACCGAGAAGTCCCGGGTTCGATCCCCGGGTGGAGCGGAAACAGATGGGTTGTTTCCTTAAAAAAAAAACCGAGCCCCTGTCCACCCAGCAGTGAATGGGTACCGGGTGTTAGCCGGGGTTTGTGACCTGCTCTCCGGGGTGGTGGCTTCGGCCAACACAAAGCACTAAGGATGAATGATAAAAATGTTGATATGGAGACGGGGCCACACGAGCATTGCTCTGGCCCCGTAAAATACAACTAGATGAAAACAACTAGATGAAAACACACACACACACACACACACACACACACACACACACACACACACACACACACACACACACACACACACACACACACACACACACACACACACACACACACACACACACACACACACACACACACACACACACACACACACACACACACACACACACACATATTCATGTAAAAAAAATATTAGACCCAGACTTATGAATGCAAATGGAAATGAGAACTGCCAAACTGCCAAGTCTGAGATGGCGTGTGGGATGGAGACTGAGTGTCTGGCTGTCTGGCTGTGTCGTACTATTTGTCTCTGTCTGTCTATGTCTGTTTGTCTGTTTACCTGTCTATTTGTCTGTCCATTTTTGTATCTCTTTCTCTTTCTCTCTCGCTCTCACACACACACACACACACAC
>JACEEZ010015863.1:666878-676878 GCA_016584305.1 Chionoecetes opilio
AGTACCTGTTTTGGGTGTTTTCCCGTCTGTCTTGCGACGAAAAATTTAACCAAACAGAGTGTGGCGATCAGCATCTCCACAAAAAACCATCCCGCCGGCAGGATCTGTTTCATCCAAATTTCCTGTAGACACCACCCCGGGTAGGAACTCAGCACAGCGCACCCCCCTCCTTACCTCACAGCTCATATCTCTGATACTCCTAACTCCTCAATACCAGAAACTGTCATCCTAACTATTATCACCCGCTTATCTCATCACACTCTCTAAACCTCTACTGGAATATTCGTGGCATCCGCTCCCACATACCGTTTCCCACATAAAGGAGACTTTCGTCTTTCGAGACGGAAATATAACAAACGCTCTCAACTGTCTTCCATCCCCGGGCTGTTTCGTTGAGGTGGCCAAACACTTAAATTACTTCTTGGTTAAATGTTCGTCGCAAGAGAGACATATACACCCAAAACAGGTACTCAGTGAATGCTTACATACAAGTAGATATTTCCTGAAGCCTCATTCTGCTTGAACTTGTGTTTTTTTTATGAAAAGACGATTTTTAAAGATTGAGTTTTCAAATATTCAATTGTTTTGCCAATATTTTCACCACAAATGCAGACAAATAAAATGATAAAATACATTTTTTATTAAGAACTGTTTCAAGTTGTTGTATTGAAGGGTAATTCTGAGTCCCAAAGAAGTACAGAGAATTTACGGTAAATGATAGATCATTCAGCCTGAAAGTGCTGAGGATGTGAGAGCCTGAGAGACAGGCTTGAGCGTGAGCTTATTAAAAACTCCCCATTGCTTACTGTTTAGTGTTTTTCAACTAAACATGGACAAATACGTGAAAAGAAGTGATAGCGACAGGGGCGGAGTGTGTCTGGGGATAGTACTGTAGTAGTGGTGAGCTACAGAACCAGCACGCCTGCACCATCTGCGTCCAGAACCCATACACCACAGGGGGACGTCAGATATTTCTTTGTCTGACGTGGAGCTGGACTCCTCCCACGTTCACCAAGGACATAGAGGAGAGTGGGACTGAGCAGAGGATCAGAGGAAGAGGGAGGAGGGCCCCAGACGCTAAAGGCTATGCTGTGGCACCTTGAAAGTAAGAAAAAATCTAACTGTTCTATTGCATATTTTACTAATTTAATATTTTTAAGTTGAACATGCACCTCCTAGGGTACAAGGAGGGGTAGCAGCAGTACAAGGAGGAAAGGGAAATGGAATAGGAGTTTTTACACTCTAGAATAAACTTGTGATTTAAACTAATTAGTCCATTTCCCCTCATTTGTGAACTGTGAAGACTGGAGACCCAAAATTTTTTTTTAATTGATTTGATGATTATCTGATGGTAAATATATATTGCTATATATATTTATGAAACTCTGATGTATTTAGCCTTGTATTTTTTTTTATTTTTGGGTACTGACTATATTTTTTTAGGCGCGTTTTTTAAAAGTTTATAGGGTCAGGTACGGAGGTACGGAGGTACGGAAGGTACGGGGACGGACAGAACAAAGTAAAATAGGTACGGAAGTACAGGTACGGACGACCCGCGTCCCGAAGTACGGAAGTACAGGTACGGACTACCCCAAATCCAGGAACGTGCCCAGCTCTGCCAATAATGCAATGTCATATTTATTAAGAGGCTGGATTTATATATTTATAATTAATAATTAATTTATTAGCATCATGATTGATGAAAAGCAACAAAAGAGTCACTGAAATGTACCATTGTGTACTATGTAGTATTGAAATTAGTGAATATAAAAGGTTCCTTACTCAAATTAACTTCTTTCTGACGGTGGGTACGAAACAAATGTATGAGATCTCAAAGGGTACGAGCACTAAAAAAGGTTAAGAACCACTGCTGTATGTAATCTTCATGTATTGAATTATGATTTTACTTATATTATTATCAATTTAGTGCTTGGTTATTGCTTTTGTTGTATGAGTAACATGTCCTATTACTCTAGCGGATGAAACTATTTCTGGTTAAAAGTGCATTTGAATGTATTTCTAAGTTACATTATTATCAATTTAGTGTTTGGTTTTTAATTTTCTTGTATTTTTTGTAATAATTACATATATATGTATGTCTTATCAAACACAACCGCAATTGCGGTTGTGAAAAACCCACCACTCGGTACCCATTCACTGCTGGGTGGACAGGGGCTCGGGTTTTAAGAAGACCGCCCGTCTGTCTTCGCTCCGCCCGGGGATCGAACCCGGGACTTCTCGGTTGTGAGCCGAGCGTGCTATCCCTTACACTACGGAGCGTATGTGTGTATTTGAGTGTGTGTTATTGTTTGTTTCTTTGTTTGCGTGTGAGAGAGAGAGAGAGAGAGAGAGAGAGAGAGAGAGAGAGAGAGAGAGAGAGAGAGAGAGAGAGAGAGAGAGAGAGAGAGAGAGAGAGAGAGAGAGAGAGAGAGAATCGTTAGTTTAGTTGCAGATATCATTAATGAGTACTCCCTAGCACTTTTTCCATGCTGACCAGCCATCGTTATTGCTTTAGTGATAACTTGTTTGCTTACAGTATTGAGCATCAAGGCTATGGGAGCGAGTGCGTGGATGTTTCAGTCTGCCCTGTAAAGTATGTTTTCTTCTGGTAGATAACGCTTGCGAGCGAAAACGATGATGTTCATCGTATACCAAGGTATTGTGCCACTCCCAATCGCGCCGCGCATATAATTCATGTTATGTAGTTATAAATGAAGATTTACAATTCATGTGTGATTGATCAATAGGCTTACAGGACAAATATAACCCATGTTAGGTGTAGTGCCCCCCTTTATAGCTTTATTGCTTTGCCGTTGTTAATTCAAGAGGGCTCCACAATTATGGCTTATATGCTTCCACCACCCACAATAAGAGGGAAAAAAAAAGGTTTATGAGATTAAGAGAATAAGTTAGAACTAATGGGTGTAAAAGATAACTCGTTATCTTTTCCTTGGTATATTCTGTTTACTGATAAACCAGTAATTACTTCCCCACTCCTTCCTTACATCATCATTAACATATTTCTCCACTTAATGCTATGCTTAAATGCTAATCACATCGACACGACGCTAGTATTAGCCCGTGGACCCGAACGTAATCATAAGTACACTCTCTACATCTAAATCATTTCCCGTCACTGAAAGTTGTTGAGTCAAGAATCACATGTCCACACATTCCAGCTATAAGACTAATCCTTAGCTGTAATCCTGATGTTCACTCAAAAGTGTTCACAGATGTTCCCCCCCAGCTCATCCAGCTGTCTCCTCCACAGCTGTCTTTTCCACAGCTACCTTGGGACCCTATGAATAACACCTTCCATTAGTTCTCACGTTATCACAGATAATCAATGAATCACATCTACATCACTACCAACACCTTGTCCCTTAACATACCTTTTCCAAGGGTGAGAACCACACCTCCCGTGTCCAACTCGGCACGTTGACTCGTTGACTGGTACTAAACTAATATGGCGTCTCCCTTCCTCCTTGCCTCCGCCAGCCTACGTGGCCAGCCAGCTATCGCCGCTATAAAATATATCACAGTATATTTTCATATAGTGATTCAGTGGAGGAAAATTACTCACTTTGTTACTCGATTTTTATATATTACTTTACCCCCTCCCATTCAACGTAAACTCTTCGTCAGTCATGGGTCAAAAGTATTTAACACAATTTTCCGCGTTACATAGGGATTCGTTTTATCGCCCCTGCCATATTTCGCTTACTACCGTAGATAACACTAAAGTCGCCAGGACAACTTTTATTTCGATGAACAGACGTCTGGTGGCGTTAATACTTACATTTCTACATCCATGATTTCAGGAAAGTTAGAAGGGGCTATCTGGAGAGTGTATCATTTTGTGTCTTCATCTGAGTCATATTATGGATATAAATAAACAAATTACAAAAAAATCACCCGAATGGCGACCAACAATAAGGTCGCCAATTTATGTTTATGTTCTGAGTGTCCTCACGCCGTCGTTGTCGCGCGAAAAAAAAACGAGTAGTGAAATTTGAAACCGTATATACTTGCAGATACAAAGCATAAAACAACGCTGAAACAGGGTAGATTATACAGTCATGATATAAACTACTGTGTATCATCTTCAGTGGCACATACAAATCAGTAGTGATGCTACGATTCGTAATATATGGCGGCTGGCAACATTATTGCAGCTGGCGACTAAAGTGTTATCTACGGTACCTTATGAAGGACTAATATTTTGTCATACACATCTTTTACTAACCTTCAAACCTTTTGGCAAGCTGTTACTTTGGTCAAAATCACGGACAAGAATTATCTAATAAAAATATATAAGGTGCAACTCCGCCGTCGCCATCAGCGCAAGTCAGAGACCGCGGGACAAGCCCTCCCTCGCGGACAGCAGCCAGTCTAGATTAGGTAAAGGTTAAGGTTAAGATTAGTTTAGTTTAAAATAAAGCTAAACTAACCTTAACCTAACCTAGCCTAACCTAACCAAGTCTGGCTGCTGTCCGTGAGAGAAGACTGGAAGAGGCGCCCGTCCTCGACGCGGTCTAGACTGCGCTGATGGCAACGGCTGAGCAGCACTTTATTTATTCTTATTAGACCATATTTGTCCGTGATTTTGACCTAAGTAATAGCTTGCCAAGAGGTTTGAAGGTTAGTAGAAGACGTGTATGATAAAATATTTAGTCCTTCATAAGGTAGTAAACGAGATATGGCAGGGGCAATAAAACGAATTTTAACCTAACCCATCAATCATAGCAATAGAAGAACGGTCAGTAAGGCTACATGGAACAACGGCATTGAAATTGTAGGTGAAATTTTCAATAAAAATCATATCTTTATCGGTTAGGTTGAAGAACTTAAGATCATGTCAAATAAAGATATAGAATCTATTTGTATAGATACTATAGAAGAAGAAGGTACATACATCTATAATAATATAAGCGAAAGTGTGTGTGTCTGTCTGTGTGTCCGCGATAGGTGCCGCCCCCAGTGCCCCAATCCCATCATATGGCACAGTTTTGGAACCAGGTCGACCAGAGGAAGGTTTTAAGCCCACTTATGAGATGACCCGATCACTTATATTTTTTAGCAGGTTATTAGCGAGAATTTTGAAGAAAAAAAGTGGGTTGCGAGAATTGAGGAAATCTTGATGTAGGGTGATGGGTGGGGGGATGGGTAATGGGTGTGGGGTGATGGGTGAGTGAATGGGTGGGGGGTGATGAGTTGGGGTGATGGGTGATGGGTGAAGAATAGTGGGGGGTGATGGGTAATGGTGAGTGAATGGGTGTGTGGTAATGGTAATGGGTGAGTGAATGGGTGGGGGGTGATGGGTAATGGGTGAGTGAATGGTGGGGGGTGATGGTAATGGGTGAGTGAATGGGTTTGGGGTGATGGGTAATGGGTGAGTGAATGGGTGAGGGGTGATGGGTAATGGGTGAGTGAATGGGGGGGTGATGGTAATGGGTGAGTGAATGGGTTGGGGTGATGTGAATGGTTGGCGTTAATACATAAATTTCTACATCCATGATTTCAGGAAAGTTAGAAGGGCGATCTGGAGAGTCTGTGTTTGGTGGGCCGAAGATCCACCAAACACAGGTGGTGGGCCGAAGGCGCACCAATAGCCCTCCGCAGGAGCTAACCAAAAAGTCCCCCCGGAGGGCGGCTTTGGGCGGCTAGTACATATATAAATTATAATACATACTGCATATATACATACGAAATATAATTTTACAAAGACGGCATACAGCGCATAACTTCTGATCTCTCTTTACTCACTAGGCGGTAATTTTTTTTTTTTTTGTTCAATGCTTAAAAATCCTGAAATATTTTTCATCAGTCAATTCTTCATAACCTTCTAATAATTATTCCTCTCTCTCTCTCTCTCTCTCTCTTCCTCTCTCTCCTCTCTCCTCTTCTCTCCTCTCCTCTCTCTTTTCTCTCTCTCTCTCTCCTCTCTCTCTCTCTCTCTCTCCCCTCCCCTCTTTCTCTCTCTCTCTCTCCTCTCTCTCTCTCTCTCTCTCTCTCTCTCTCTCTCTCTCATTCTCCCCTCTCTCTCTCTCTTCTCTCTCTCTCTCTCTCTCTCTTCTCTCTCCTCTCTCTCTCGTCCTCTCTCTCTTCTCTCTCTCTCTCGTCTCTCTCTCTCTCTTTTCCTCTCTCTCTCTCTCTCTCTCTCTCTCTTCTCTCTCTCTTCTCTCTCCCCTCTCTCTCCCCTTCTCTCTCTCTCTCTCTCTCTCTCTCTCTCCTCTCTCTCTCTCTCTCCTCTCTCTCTCTCTCTCCTCTCTCGTCTCTCTCTCTCTCTCTCTCTCTCTCTCTCTCTCCCTCTCTCTCCTCTCTCTCTCTCTCTCTCCTCTCTCTCTCTCTCTCCCCTCTCTCTCCTCTCTCTCTCTCTCTCTCTCTCTCTCTCTCTCTCTCCTCTCTCTCTCTCTCTCTCTCTCTTCCTCTCTCTCCTCTCTCTCTCTCCTCTCTCTCTCTCTCCTTTCTCTCTCTCTCTCTCTCTCTCCCCTCTCTCTCTCTCTCCCCTCTCTCTCTCACAAACAAAAACACAAACACAAACAAAAACAACCCCACACTAGCACACACGTCCTCTACTTCTGTTTACTGTACTACTCCACATTTTGAGATAAGATATATTCTCGACCTTTGCCTGTCATAAACAGCTTATCTTCCTTCACTCGTACGTATATCAGAATCATTGTTATTAGTAACTAGCCGCAAAGCCGCCCTCCGGGCGGACTTTTTGGCTAGCTCCTGCGGAGGGCCATTGGTGGGCCTTCGGCCCACCACCTGTGTTTGGTGGGCCTTCGGCCCACCAAACACAGACTCTCCAGATAGCCCCTTCTAGCTTTCCTGAAATCATGGGTGTAAAAAATGTATGTATTAACGCCAACCCATTCACATCCCCCAACAACCCATTCATCACCCATTACCCATCACCCCCCCCCCATTCACTCACCCCTTACCCATCATCCCCCACCCATTCACTCACCCATTACCCATCACCACACACCCATTCACTCACCCATTACCCATCACCCCCCATCTATTCCCTCACCCATCACCCATCACCCCCCACCCATTCACTCACCCATCACCCCACACCCATTACCCATCACCCCACCCATTCACTCACCCATTACCCATCCCCCTACATCAAGGTTTCCTCAATTCTCGCAACCCACTTTTTTTTCACAATTCCCGCTAATAGGCTGCTAAAAAAAAAAAAAATATCAGATCATCTCATAAGTGAGCTTAAAACCTTCCCCTGGTCGAGCTGGTTCCAAAACTGTGCCATATGATGGGATTGGGGCACTAGGGGCGGAACCTAGCGCGGACACACACACAGACACACTTTCGCTTATATTATTATAGATGTTAGTATTTTCCTTATCATAACCATTATCAATTTTTTTTTTATTATTGTTATAATTATTATAATCATTATCATCATTATTATTGCTATAATTTTTGTCATTATTATCATCAATATTATAATCATTTATATTATTGTTATTATCATCAATATCATTGCTTCCATCACTATCGTTATCACTGTTATTTTTTTTAGGTATTCTCAGTCCTCTATTCCTTCTCCTCCTCAGCCTTCTCCTCCTCATTATCTTCCTTCTCCCCCTTTTTCCCTCCACATATTCGTCACGTCCTCAAATTGTGAGGCAGCCAGGGCGCCTCGAGCACCAGGTCTGTTGGCACGGGCCTGACATTTCCTTATCTTTGAAAAATCCTTGAAGGTGTTTTGGTTGAGATGATTAAGGCTCTTGTCATATGTAGGTTGCAATTCTTGCATGTATCTTCATTTAATTTTGTTACGAACCACTAGTTTAAAAGCTGCTTGAAACTATTTTGAAATAAGTTTCGGAGAAACGTTGATGACAGGGAGTAAAAGTATAACAAGAGCAGAAGAGTTGATTGCAGTGTGAGCTGGTGTTTTGCGAGAAGGGGAGGGAGAGCGAGAACCTGGGACTTTTTAACACTGATTTTTTTTCTTTTCTTTTTTCACTTAGGTCGTGTCGAGTCTGAGTTATATTGGCTTAGTCAAGTTATCTGCCACCTCTGGCTAGGTGTATGTGGTCATTCAGTTACTTGACAGACTTGTCGTGCCATAAGTCTACGCTTATTTCGGGTTCCTGTTGCTGCCACTTGACTAGTAATCAAAACTTATCCCATAACAACACGGCGCCCGTCGACAAACACTGCTCCACCAGGGTTGTAAAGATCGTCTCCTAAAAAAAATCCCACCTCTCCCGTTTAATAACAGGGAAATGGGGGACAAGCGACTTTGCACCTTCAGTATGGCGGCGCGAAGCTCGTGTGTGGCGTGATACATGGATAAGCTGGTTTCTTGTGCCGCAGCCCTGAGTGAAGTCTGATGGTAGACGTCAAGAACTCAGGGGCGAGACATTATACTTTCTGGCATTCAAACTTGAGATGCTACGACCATGCAGGCCACTTGTCTCGGATCACAAGTATATGTTACAAGGCTTCGATATATCATGACGTAAGGTGGTGATGTTTGTAATCGTCATTCCTGTATGAGAAATAAGATCCCTTCAACCCTGTGAACATTTGCTTATTTATGTATTTATATCATTAATGTGTTTTATATTACGTATCTTTAAGGTACAGAACAAAATTAGGAATATACCTCGCCACAAAGAGTCATCACTGGTGGTATATAACAGACATGTGAAACTGTAGCCAGGAAATTGGGTCAGGTAAGACGCATGACTATTGGCAAATTGAAAATATCAGAGTATTAGATTTCTGATAAAAGGAGCCAAAAACTCAGAAAGACGAAAGAATGTGTGTGAGAAATGGGAAAAGGGGAATAATTGCAGGAATGAAAGAAAAGTAAAGAAAGGGGGGAGAAGAGAGTTGGAGATGGGAAGGTGAAATGAACCAGACAGACTGTCACAGCACTTATTAGGTTTAATTAACCGTTGTTTTTTTGGAGAGTCTATAAGCGCATGTAGGCATTTTGTTTCTTTTGAGGGCTCATGGTTGGCATTGTACATTCTGAGAGTCGTGATGTCTGTCGGATCCTCGCCCGTTGAGTGACGCAGCCTGGATTTTTTTATGGTGACACCTGTGTCTTAGATGAAGATCCCGTTTTCTGTGATGTTCGAATCCTCATCAGGCTATGCTGCCACCTGTGTTTCCCTCCGTCGCACTCGCAGTCGAAAAACAGTGCATGCGTTTTCTATCAGCCACTCGACAATGATTTGAACAAGTTTCTCTCCTTGGTGGACTTGAACTCGGGACCTTCTGCTCACCTACCAGGCTCTTGTCGACCGCATTAAGAAAGAGTTGAAAAGTTGCCGCCCGCAGAATTCAACTCGGGACATTGACTCACCACTGCAAGACCTAACTCACTCTAACTGGTCACCACCTCCCTAAATTACAATACAAATTTAAAGTATGCTTGAATATCAGGTATGAAATAAAAATACATAACATATTAAACAAGCATGAATAATAAATGTATAATAATAAGATGATGAGAGATAAGCGAGATAGAGAGAGCAAGAGAGAGAGAGAGAGACGAAGAGATAGATATGACAGACAGAGTAGAGAGACTAGCAAGAGAGAGAGAGTAGAGATGAGAATAAAATATAAAAAAAAAAATGGTCGATATATATTTATTTTGATAGAGCTCGTATAAGCTAGATATATTATTATTATTATTATTATTATTATTATTATTATTATTATTATTATTAGTTAGTATATTATTGTTAGTTTTATTGTTATTATTATTAATATTAACATTATCATCAACATTATTTTTCACTTCTTTAACCATTACTACCACTACTACCACTAATAATAATAATAATACCACTACTGCTACTACTACTATTACTACTACTGCTACTACTACTATTACTACTACTACAGCACCCTCACTCTTATCCTCCTTACCTTTTACCTGGTACGACTTGTGGAAGGAACTTGGTGGAGAGTTTGGTAATTGATCACCACTGGGTAGGTGAGG
>JACEEZ010015863.1:681878-696878 GCA_016584305.1 Chionoecetes opilio
ATGCCTCATCCTCCCAGTCTTTCTTGCCTACTCACAAACTTTATCACTTACTTTATCTTACTGTACTTTGTTACTTTCTTATCCCTGAAACTTTCCACCAAAGTATCGCCTCACTTTTCCTGGCACACGATCTCCATGGCCTCGGCCCCCGCGCTCAGTCCTCCGTGAGTAAGACCACTGATGCTTATCTTAAATTTATCACTTTATTGCAAGCTTCTTTACTCATATTGAACATTTATATGCGTGATTTATTAATTACTAAGAATTCACTTCATTTGGTGTATTTGTAGCAGCATTTAAATTTAAAGGTATCTTCCGGTCTAATAGCATGCATGAAATCAAAAGCTGTTTAAATTTCCCCTAAGTTTGCTCCCTCGAAAACTCTCTCAACTCAGATATTTATTTTCCCAAAGTCATTCTAGCCCATTATATAGTAGGGACGTAAATGTTCTTCTTTTTCTGAATACAAGACCGTTCCATCTTCTACTTTTATTTCGTGTAGATTTTTGGGTTCGCACGCAGCCCTTTCTTTCATCGGATATTGAGTGAAACCGTAACCCCCAAAGAAACCACAAAACCATCACGGAAAGTTTCCCCGTATAATCATTAGTTGATCCCCAGGTGGGTTGTAAGGCGTCCAGCCACGGCCCCAACCCTCGGTGGTAAAGCGGCGGTTATCAGCCGTAACTGTTGTATACCTACCTAATAATAAGTGTTCATTATCATCCTCTTGATATCAGAATAAGGCACGCTGTGTGGTGGTGAAGATGGCAGTGCAATGTTTCCATGAGCCACTACCGAGAGATAAAGAATTAATTATTCAAATAAATCCCCAGAACATCGAATATATCTTAAGAAAAAAAATGGAGAAATAATTTTCGGAGTTTTCGAGTACAGGGAAGATAGAGTGGAGATACAGGTTACAGGTTAACTTGCGATATTGCCCCAGGGAGCTTGACAGGAAATTCATAAGAACTTGTGGAAAGTTTGCTGCTGCGAGTTTCCCAGGACGAGGAGGAGTAGGAGGAGGCACAAAGGAACAAGTTTGTGTCCATGAGAACAGTGACTGGAAAAAAGAGATTGGTATTGTGGAGAAGATGAAACGCCCAGGTGGAGGGAGTGAACAGAGAAAGAATCCGTATGGAACTTAAGAGCTCCATCAGGTCAGCACCACATTCGTGGCGGCTCTGTAACCCTCTTGAAATAAACTCACTCAAGGATATAACTTCGTACAGGAACTTCTCTTCCTCCTCATCATTATCCTCCTCCTCATCATCATCGTCATCATCATCATCGGCGTCGTCGTCATCAGTAACAACGCCAACAACAACATGAAAGTGGCGGAGTCGATCAGAGACCTCTCAGGCGCATCGTTCAAGTGCCGCCATTTCCTGCCTGATATTCGCACGCCCTCCAGCAGTTGGAAATTATTTATTTAGGCAGTTATGTTCGCAGCTTTAATCATGTGGAATGCCGGAGAGGCACACGTATCTCTAGAACGTATGATTACTGATGCGAAGTCTTAAACATTCGTAATAGCATATACTCGTATATTGCGTGATGATTGGAAAACAGTAAATTGGAGAATAGATATGTAGGAGATACAATGTTGTAAGCACAGTGTTGAGATTTGTATTGCCAAGTTCACAGAAGAATTGATAGATCCCACAATCCATCCTCTGCGAACACGTCACTTTCGCGTTTATTGACGCGGAAAAAGTTACGATCACACTGTGAAATGAAATATGAAGAACAGAGTGTATGTTCTCTTTCTCAATATATTGTTTCATATTTATTTATGAACAGTAAGAAAAATGTATTGTCATTGAATTGATATTATAAGGTCAGCTCAGTGTTATGGGGAATAAGACACGGTGGTGGAGAAGTTATGAGTTAGTTGAGTTACATGCAAATAAGTGAAAGATAAATGAATGAAAAGTACATACATACAAGGGAACTAAGTCATGACAACTTTAATGGAATTATCGAAAGCAAAATGTGATCAGGCTCAGAACTAAGGAGCTATCCATTATCACTCACTGATTACCACGAGGAAACTGTACCAAGGCAAAGATCATAAGATTGATATTAACTTCTTATAATCTAGCTGCATTTGACACAACTGCACAATGTATTCATGATTTCAATTATTCACAACACTTTTCCTTTGTAAATCAAAATGAAAAATCTGAGTTAGTTATTTATAGGAATTTTAAGCATAGAAAAACGAAAGGCTGAAATGACTCCATAAAAAGTACACGGCATTCAGATTAAGAACCTAAGAACACAAGGAGACTGCAAAAGCCCATATGACCCATTCAGGCAGTTCCTGTACACCTAGAACTTGCCAATTGTCTTTATCATCCATAAATTTGAAGATACAGATTTAGTCTGAGGCAGAAATGTCACGTACAAAAGCTTGCAATGAGAAGATGTAGGATAAGAAATTAAAGGATTGAGAGGATGGCGAGAGGTAAGGACGGTGTGCATAGAATATCATATATAGATTATACACCTTTCAAACAAATATGTGTATGAAGCAGGAGAGAATGCGTAAGAGAGGATACATGTTTCAAGGAGAGTCGTATAAGAATCGTAAACACTTTTATGCGAACGCTGAAATTACTTTTAGTCGATCTTAGAAGCATCGTTGGAAGTAATTTCGCTCAAAACTCATTTATCAGGTATGCTGGTATGTTAATAGATCTCTCTCTCTCTCTCTCTCTCTCTCTCTCTCTCTCTCTCTCTCCTCTCTCTCTCTCTCTCTCTCTCTCTCTCTCTCTCTCTCTTCTCTCTCTCTCTCTCTCTCTCTCTCTCTCTCTTCTCTCTCTCTCTCTCTCTCTCTCTCTCTCTCTCTCTCTCTCTCTCTCTCTCTCTCTCTCTCTCTCTCTCTCTCTCTCTCTCTCTCTCTCTCTCTCTCTCTCTCTCTCTCTCTCTCTCTCTCTCTCTCTCTCTCTCTCTCTCTCTCTCTCTCTCTCTCTCTCTCTCTCTCTCTCTCTCTCTCTCTCTCTCTCTCTCTCCTCTCTCTCTCTCTCTCTCTCTCTCTCTCTCTCTCTCTCTCTCTCTTCTCTCTCTCTCTCTCTCTCTCTCTCTCTCTCTCTCTCTCTCTCTCTCTCTCTCTCTCTCTCTCTCTCTCCTCTCTCTCTCTCCTCTCCTCTCTCTCTCTCTCTCTCTCTCTCTCTCTCTCTCTCTCTCTCTCTCTCTCTCCTCTCTCTCTCTCTCTCTCTCTCTCTCTCTCTCTCTCTCTTCTCTCTCTCTCTCTCCTCTCTCTCTCTCTCTCTCACATACACACACAAACACACACATCACAAACACAGACTTAAAACCCTCCCAAAATACCCGAACCCTCTCTCATTCGCCCTGACCTCACTCGTGCCTCCTTTATCTGGCATGCCCTTTCCACCTCCTCGACCAATTCCTCTTTCAAGCGCATAAATAAAAGCTGAAGAAGGTGCATAAGAGGGCCAGTAAGATCATACTTGGGGCTCACGTACTTCAGTTTCAATGAGGCACTTCACTCTCTAGGCCATCCCACTCCACCTACCCGACACCTGCATCTCATCAAGCGGTTTTTGAGAGAACTCACTGACCTATACTCGGCTGAGCCCGCACGTTCTCACTTATCGTCTCCTGAAGTTCCTCTTATTCCCCCCTAAAATCCCTCCAAATTTTGTGAATATATTTAAGAAACTCGTAATAGAATGGTAGGGCGGATCAATAGAAGGGATTTAATTGTCACTGTTTGCCTATGTTTTGCTGTTTATGTTGTTTCCACTAAAAAAATGTAGTAGTTATAGTAGTAATGGAATAGAAGTAAAGTAGTAAAAGTAGTTGTAGATCAGGGACAAAAGTGGTAGTGTATTGCGGGCGCAAACACACACACACACACACACACACACACCCCACCCACCACCCACCCACCCACCCACCCACCCACCCACCCACCCACCCACCCACACACCCACCCACCCACCCACCCACACACACCCACACCCACCCACCCACCCACCCACCCACCCACACCCACACCCACACCCACACCACACCACCCACCCACCCACCCACCCACCCACCCACCCACACACACCCACACCCACACCCACACCCACACCCACACCCACACACACACATCCTGCCTCTACGGTACACTTTTTAATATCGTCCACCTTACACCATCTTCCTCCTCCACCTCTTCCTCTTACGTTCAGTTTTTCTACTTTCCACGGTTTTTCTTCTTTTTCTACCAGCCCAGCCTTAAGGGACTGGAGGATGGGGAGGAGCCTTCACCTGTACTACACTATGTCTCTTTTTAGATAAGTGTAGTATATCATAAACAGCCTTGTGAGGATAAACAGATCTGGTGCTGTTTGTTCTTCCTTTGCGTTCCTTTGTGTTCCTTATACCCTCCTACCCTCCTTTTCTCCTCCTCCTCTTCCTTTTCTCCTCCCTCTGCTACCAGTAACACCTCCGCTACTACTTTTATTGCTATCACTACTAATATTATACTACTACTACCACTACTACTACTACTACTACTACTACGACTACTACTACAATTATTAGCGCTACTGCTGCTACTAATACTACTGCACTGCCACCACTCCACCAATATTACTCTAATTACATTTCCGTCGTCGTCTTCTTCGCAATCATTTTTAGTCACCATCATCATTATCATCATCATCATCATTATCATCATCATATCATCATCATTATCGTTTTAGTAATTTCATCATCACAATCCTGAACACCTTCATCATCATATCACCACCAGCACCACTTCCATCAACACTTTTGTACCTTAAAACTCTCACGTATTAGATTATCTCTTGCTAGTCATTTTCTTCGATTTACTTTGCCTCTCTCCTTTCACTTTTCTGCTCCTTCCCACTCGTCGGTGATCCCCTCCCCCCACCGGATGTGAAACACGGCCTTCAGATGCTCCTCTCAGCACCATCACCGCCCTCTGCCCGCACTATTGACCTCGCCGATGGTGCCCCACCGCTTCTTTCTCCCCGTCACGTGCTCTGCTTTGAACATTCTTGTTTCCCAACTTTTGCAATAATTTTCTTCGCCTCTTTCTACCTTTCTCGCTCCTGTCTTCTTTCCTATTTTATTAACAATGGTAACTATGTTTGAAATGGGCATCCTTATCGTCTTTGAAATGTGGAAGAAAGTTCAAACCTGTCATGTATACACACAGTCAAAGAAAGGTGATTCGTAATATATTTATTTTCTCAATCAATCCTTATAAAACACAAACTATTCATTTTCCACTTGATGAAAAAGGTAATTGTAGACGCACTAGATTCCCACTGTGATATGTTTTTCACACTCTTGCTCCGACGAACACACACACACACACACACACACACACACACACACACACACACACACACACACGCACACGCACACACACACACACACACACACGCACACGCACGCACACGCACACGCACACGCACACGCACACACACACACACACACGCACACGCACACGCACACACGCACACGCACACGCACACACACATACAGTCAAAATCAATGTACTCGAACAGTTTGGGAAGTTAAGCCAGAGAGTAAGGCTATTATAGGAGCGAGCCAGGGCGGGGGAGCAGCAGTGGGATGGAGGAGGTAGTATACCCGATGCATGGAGCGACGCCGCCCTTATCACCTCGGCTACACGGGATGGATAGTTGAACAGTTCACCCTGGCGTCGGCTACCACTGGAAAAGCAGCAACTAATTGCCCTGTCTGCATTTCCCTCGAAGTAGTTGCGATAATGCGTTTTCGTGTGGTGAGCAGGACACAGGTTCGCCAGCTGGTTACGGCAGGTGGCAAGCTGTCCCTCGCAGGTGTGTCTTGATGATGTAATTTGCGCTTTTTTAATGAAATTTTTATATTTTACGGAAAATCATCATCAAAATAATAAAATATATTTTGTACTTGTGCCGTGAGTTTGTTTGTTTGAGAGAGAGAGAGAGAGAGAGAGAGAGAGAGAGAGAGAGAGAGAGAGAGAGAGAGAGAGAGAGAGAGAGAGAGAGAGAGAGAGAGAGAGAGAGAGAGAGAGAGAGAGAGAGAGAGAGAGAGAGAGACAGATCAAATTAATACTCTTTCCAACATTATTTCTTATTCTCGTTATTTCATGGAACATGTGGCATAATAGTAGTAATTACTGAGGCAATTATGCGTAGCATAAACTACATCATTATGTCCGTCATAGCCCTGACCTACATGTCATCGTCGGTGACTGCTGTTCGTCTTGCAGAGTAACACAAATTTTAGGAATCCTTGGTTACAGAAAACACAACATTGAGACTTAGAGTGGTAGAGCATTAGAAAGTGAAGGTGATCTTATTGGCAGCCTCGAGGAGTAGCAAGGTTTAATAGTAGATTAGCTTTAATGTTTCGACTTTCGAACTTTATTGCCTATTTTCTTACTTGCCTCTTTTTTCATATTACACATGTGTTGTAAAATATATACAAGAAAATGCAAATTAGTACCAGTTCAGGACTTTTTACTATTTTTGAAGTTTTACAAGGAACAACGTACCAAAAGCATGTTTTACTTCATGTGAGTGAAGTTCATGTTACTTCAAGCAAGTTCATGTGAGGGTCTTATTAATTAAAATGACAGAATTAGCGGCACGCCAGGTAACCAACAGCTTCCTGTATCCTTCTTGGAGGACCTGCAGAGGCGTAACCTTGTCTATACTCCTTATGTCTGTGTACGCCTCATGATACCGGTGTCAACATTTTGTGGTCCTGCAAGATATTCGGCAAGAATTCGAGGCATTTGACGCTGCAGCTCAGGAATTTAGGCATGGGAGAAAAGGTTGAAAGTTGTTGAGGTTGACTACAATAAAAAGCAGAATCTCAATGAAGGTTGGCTTCGTCATGTTTCATATTCTACATGAAATTCGTAATAAATTGTTCAGACAAAATATCCTCGGTAATTAGTTTTCAGTGTTTAGTAATTAATCAGCTTGATTAAAGCCTGCTCGGTGCCAGACCTTCCGACTCCCTGCAAACATGTTTATTTTAAAATAATTTATGAATTGACATGAGAACAAAATAGCAAAATTTATTTAGCGATGCATTAAACGCGTCACGGAGCCAGAAGGAGGCAAACCTTCTCAGTCCTAAAGCCGCATTTTGGTAGTTGTGCACCTTTTCTCTGCTTTTAAATGAAAAATTTATCAAATACGTGTATGCATTTAGTAAATGTCTACTATTTGCATCATATTATTTAAGGAAATTACTACTACTGGCTGTCCGCTACAACTATGAGTAAAGAGCACACACACACACGCACACGCACACGCACACGCACACGCACACACAAACACACGTACACACGTACACACGTACACACGTACACACGTACACACGTACACACACACACACACACACACACACACACACACACACACACACACACACACACACACACACACACACACACACACACACACACACACACACACACACGTACACACACACACACACACACCACACGCACACACGCACACGCACACGCACACGCACACACACGTACACACACACACACACACACACACACACACACACACACACACACACACACACACACACACACACACACACACTTATGTCTAGGTTGGAATGAGATAAGGGTGTACATGTTGATGTGCTCTTATTCAGACATTATATAAATGTTTTACCTGATTTGAGCCAAATAGAGTTAACATTTAAAGGGAGTAAAGAAGCATTTTGATACAGAAGAGAAAAACAATATTGATTGTTTAGAAGCTGAAATAGAAGCCAGTGAAAATTGCTCAACCAACTGAGCGACAGACAAAGAGTGGATAATCACATTGGACAGCACATAATGATTGGCCTGCCGTCGTGGTGTGTTGATCATAAAAAGTAGTTTCACCGCATCCTGTCAGTGCCATAACGATATTTTTTGTGTGTGGAGAAAAATTGAAGAACATTGATGATGGAATACGTAAATGAGACTATTCTACCCCTGCACTGAGGATGAGAACATGCATCGTGGCAATAAAGATGTGCCTTGGCAAGCTGAGAGGGCAGACACAATCAACAATATCAACAAATGTTTGCGTGTAGTATTTTTGCAAAAGTTCCATTTTCCCTCGAGCTCTTATACCATGGAACCCCTAAAAGGATGAAAGATGGCAGGCTATATTAGCTCAGACCTTGGCCTCGCTTCCTTGGGGGTGAAAGTTTGAAAACTACCTACGCTGAGCAGTTTAGAAATACCTCTGTTTCCCATTAGCTACTGCATCCTTTGTAGTTACATGTCAAACACACTGTACACTTTTTTTTTTTTTTACAGTTATCCGAGGCGTAGGACATTATATATTTTTTTGTTTATGTATTATCAGCTTAATAGAGTTGTAGTATATAGTAGTAGTTGTAGTAGTAGTAGTAGTAGTAGTAGTAGTGTAGTAGTAGTAGTAGTAGTAGTAGTATTTGTTATTGTTTTTGTTGTTGTTCTAGCCCCAAGCCGGAATTGCAGGAATACAGCTTTATGTCCCCAACCATCTTTGTTTAATGTCTCTACACTCTTAGAAAAAAAGGGTAGAAAAAGGGTATTTGTAGTGATGAAATACTGCTACCCTTTTTCTACCCTTACAAATATACCCTTTCGGATCGACGCAAATATACCCTTTTCCAACCCTCTCGTCTAAAAAGGGTAGATAAAGGGTAGATGAAGGGTATAATCGGCAGCATCTACCCTCCAGCCTGGACATAGGGTTTAAAAAGGGTAGTGATGGTGTGATGTAACAATTCTACCCTTAATATACCCCTTATTTCTGAGAGTGTAGGGGCATATGTGGTCAGATTTAACATTATTGTTTTAATTACTTGCTTGCATATTTGCATGTTTTTCCTATTACTTCTTTTTTATCGTTCTAATGTTTTGATAGTCTTTCTCCCTGACCTTAATGAGACACAATGTTGACTGAAAGAGTGACTAATATTGAGTGAGTTTTGGTTATCCATCCTGCGGGTTTATCATGGCCTCATTTCCCATCCATGGCGCCATCCTCAACACTGTTCCCATTGCGTGGTTAAGTATCGTCCATTTGTGAAGGCAGTTGTTGATTGACTTGATACCATGTCAAGTGGCTCAAGGAGAGATATACTTGGCACGAAGCGTATGAGATCATTCTTTTATCCTACATACTGCGCTAAAATAATTAATACTACTACTATACCACCACTACTTCTACTTATATTGCCATTACTTACATTACTACTACTACTACTAACTACTACCACCACCACACCACACCACCACTTCTAATACTTCTACCACTACTTATACTACTTATATTACTACTATTAATACTACTTCTACTACTACTACTACCACTACTACTACTACTAATAATAATAATACTAATACTACTTCTACTATTACTACCGCCATTACTAATATTACTACCACCACCACTACTTTTTACGACCAGCACCACCAACACCACTACTACTACTATTTATACTACATACTACTACTACTACTACTACTATTACTACTACTACTTCTATCACTAAAAGTAACTCCTCTTTTTGGTTTATTTCAACCTGCTTAATTGTCCGGCACTCCAACTTAAGTACTTAAGATACCGATAATGTAAGGATAAAAGTTCATTGATCTCTTGGGCATCTTTTTCAGTCCGCCACAATAGCATCTACGTACTGAAGAGAACGTTTTGTCGTGCTTAAACGCGACATGTATGTATGTTTGGCGTTATCAAGCTTTATAATGTAGGGTATCATACTAGAAGGAATTATCGCTACGTTGTGAGATGGAACATTATGATATTCATAATATTTTCATTTACTCGTAGAAGTTCACACCTAAGTTAATTTTTTTTTTTTTATCAAACGAAGAATGAACATCTACTGCTGCGGTAATATGATATCGTTATGATATTTTATATGCCATGCAAATTTTAGGTTTTGGATGGTTTCTGCAAGGCGATGTAAACTGTGTTGATATCACATGCTATATGACAAAAACAAAGCTCTTCATTGATTCCTGATATTATATGAGTTCACCTCGCGTTAACATTTTTTATATTACCTATAGAATACTAGTAAAATACAAACATATGATTATCAATACTCTACTTCAGGAGATGTAAGTCTGTATGCGCCGAACTTTAGAAAATGTCTGAAAAGTGTTCAATAATCCAATCGTCCCTACTGATTAAATAAAAACCCATAATTACATAAATACATACTTGCATAATTTCATCCATAATTTTCTTGTGGTTTCAGGTAGACATTACAAGACTTTAAATATGTAATATAGAACAAATCATATATATTTTGTATTTATTTTAATAACTTCAAATTTCGTTCCCTTTTTTATTAATGGATTTAATCATTGTTAATAATACTTATGCTCTTTTTATTTTTATTTTTAAGCATTTTTCTCACATTACATGGTGACGTGTGTCTATTTTTGCATTTTAAAAGGAAAACCAGTCCTCTCTCTCTCTCTCTCTCTCTCTCTCTCTCTCTCTCTCTCTCTCTCTCTCTCTCTCTCCTCTCTTCTCTCTTTTTTTTCTCTCTCTCTCTCTCTCTCTCTCTCTCTCTCTCTCTCTCTCTCTCTCTCTCTCTCTCTCTCTCTCTCTCTCTCTCTCTCTCTCCCTAATAATATAAGCGAAAGTGTGCGTGTGTGTCTGTCTGTGCGTGTGTGTGTCCGCGATAGGTGCCACCCCCAGTGCCCCAATCCCATCATATGGCACAGTTTTGGAACCAGATCGAACAGGGGCAACTTTTAAGCCCACTTATGAGATGATCCGATCACTTCTTTTTTTTCTTTTTTTTAGCAGCCTATTAGCGAGAATTGTGAAAAAAAATGTGGGTTGCGAGAATTGAGGAAACCTTGATGTAGGGTGATGCGTAATGGGTGAGTGAATGGGTGGGGTGATGGGTAATGGGTGTGGGGTGATGGGTGAGTGAATGGGTGGGGGGTGATGGGTGAGGGAATAGGTGGGAGATGATGGGTAATGGGTGAGTGAATGGGTGTGTGGTGGGTGATGGGTAATGGTTGAGTGAATGGGTGGGGGGTGATGGGTAATGGGTGAGTGAATGGGTGGGGGGTGATGGGTAAGGCGTTAATACATACATTTCTACATCCATGATTTCAGGAAGGTTAGAAGGGGCTATCTGGAGAGTCTGTGTTTGGTGGGCCTTCGGCCCACCAAACACACTCTCCAGAAAGCTGTGTTTGGTGGGCCGAAGGCCCACCAATAGCCCTCCGCAGGAGCTAGCCAAAAAGTCCGCCCGGAGGGCGGCTTTGCGGCTAGTATATATATATATATATGTATGTATATATATACATCTCTCTCACTCTCTCGATGTAAGATGAAACGTGTTGAGACAACATAAATCAGGAAGAGGATGGATAAGGGGACGAGAGGGAGGGAAACACCGCCAAGGAGATGAAAAGTGTGCTCTTGTCAGCATCATCTGCTTGTGATGGGAGGAAATTGTTATGTCAGTACTGCGGTAACCTATTTTCTTTTCTCTTTTTTATTTTTCAGCGGCTCTCTGACGCCTTACCTGACTGATCCCCGCCCGGACCGTCCATCACCCACCGGTTTGACGTGAGTGTTCTTCGCCAGACTCTCTTTTTAGCATTTGTTGTCATATTCTCGTTTTCTTAGGGATAGAGATGTATGCGTGTGTGCATGTGTGTATTATGTGTGTGTGTGTGTATGTGTGTGTATGTGTGTATGTGTGTGTGTGTGTGTGTGTGTGTGTGTGTCATTCACCCATGGTCTTGTCCACGCAAGCTGACTCGCGATCTATAGTTTCATCCTCCTGGTGCGGGCTTGGGGCTCATTAATACCGGTCTTTCGGTAATGCTGGGACCTCACATACCACACACACCCATCCCCTTGCTCAAAGGAGACAGTAACCGGCTAAATTTATCAGTGGAAAAATCCCCAGGAACGAGCGGGGGCCGGGGATCGAACGCCGGACCACAGAATGGTGCTTGGCGCTCTAACCCACCAAGCCGTTCAGGCGGTTTAGCCGTGTGTGTGTTTGTGTTTGTATGTGTATGTTGTGTCTGCTGTATGTGTATGTGTATATGTCTGTTGCGTGTGTATGTTTAGAATGGTGTTTTTATATATATTAGGTAAATATGGGGGCATACGCTGTGCTGCGCGTGGCCTCGGTGCTCATCTCCGTCGCATTAGCCTTTGAGCCTGTGGTGGGTAACAACCCATTAACCCGGGACACAGGGCTACTGTGGCTAACGGGTTACCACAGTTACCTTCCCCAGGTTTCCCCAGGTACCCATTTATCAACCCCAAAAGGATGATGAACAGGTAGTGTAGCTGGCCGCCGACTTGCTCTGGCCCGGACTCGAACCAGGGCCCGCAGATTTGTAGCTAAGCACGCTAGCGACTACACCACGCAGACGACAATATCTTATAAATCTAGTACTTATATATATTTATATACAATTTGTATATATTGATACTACTATAAGTATTTTGATATTATATTCCATGAAATATATAGATACTAGTCTTAAGTAAATAACATTCATGGTGGTGACAAAGCTACTCAGACCTTGACTAAATTCCAATGTGGCTCTCAAGTACATTGGCTTTTCTCTATAACCACTAAATTCCTCGATTTTATGAACGGAATCATGAGTTACCTGAGGTGTTTGTGAAATTGTGTATTTTTTTTGGGTGTTTCTCTTATCATGACAGAAGTAAAAATCCAAAACTGCCTCAGAATTTTTATTAACAGTGTTGCTATCTATGTCAAGTTAAGAAATCATAAGAGACAAATGGCAAAGGTTAGAGCCTGTCGAGCAACGATTAAATGTGTCGCTGATATGTTTCTGAAATGCTTGGTTTTGTAAGCAGTCTTTGTCTTTTTATGATGTTATAGCAGGAAGTTTCATATTTAAGCAATGTATCAATCCTGATTCCTGACTCACCCAACGGTTTAGTTATCAATAATGTCAATTGTAGACTCACGTCGTTCTCAGTAAGGACGAGCTGGGCGCCGGCCACGTATATATATTTGTGTTACCTTTAACAAAGAAAGACAGCAAAAACTCCTTGTTTGCCCGAAACACCTCGAATCACTGCTATATTTTTGTTTCGCCTCGCTATCAAATCCTGTTTATACTACATGGCCCCCTTGAGCAAATAGTTGAAAAATCTGCTTGTACAGCCACGCGAGCATTCATTGTCATAATTCCTTGTGGACCATGGGAAAATATTAGTGATTATAATGTATTGATATGATTTTTACATGATATATTGTTTTTAGCCTTGAAATTAGTCTGAACAGTTGGAACACGTTTTATGCAGTTTCTAAGACGCAAAACCACCACTAAGGACTCTTATATTGTGCTCTCTATGTCCTTCATGATTGAATTAATTTATTTCTGCAGAAGTATGCCTTGTTCCTCGATTTGTTTATACTACCTCTAATCTATGAATGTTATATTGAAAGTATCTTTCCCTTACATGTCTATTACAAAATTATATATTGATGTATAGCTTTGCTTAAAGAAATTTGCTACACACCTACAAGTAATTGTGCATTTGTACGCATCAGAAAAATATATTGAGTATTCCGACAGCTTCGTACGTTCAAATTTTCTTTTATGCTGCACTATCATGTGGCAACTGGCGCTGAAATAGAAAGAAAAGTCTTCTATTCCCATTTACTGTAAGTGAGGAAGATATCGTCCGTGAGTGGATCCAGCGGAGGCTGAGAATGAAGGCGTCTGGGGAGGCGGGAGGTCAGGCTAGTGCTAGCCAAGGCCAGGGGAGACAGCGCTATTTCTTTATACTGACACTCCTCTTTCAACCAAATGGTAAACCACAAAACTCTCTCCATATGAAAGAGCTTACTTAATGTATCCGTTCTGTTCGTTTACCCTTAATTTTCTTTCCCTTGAGTGCCATTAGACCAAGGATCTTCTCGTGTAATTCAAAGTGATGTAGTTTTTGATGGAAAGTGTCAATGAATGGCTGTATAGTAATGACAAGTGCCTGTGGGCCCTTCGGACCCATGTATTGATGTTTGTAGTAGTAGTATATATTAGACAACATGTGATTGCAAACTCCAATCGTGTTGTTGCTGTCGTTGGTCACTGGTCAAAATACCTCGGGGTAGACCACGTTCCGTGTGATTCCAACACTCACACACACTCACACACGCACACAAACGTCCCTGAGTCTACTAAGTTTGTGGAATTCGGCAAGACGTTACCGCAGATTTTGTCCTGTAATCTAATACTCCTAAAGTGTTTTTAGCCCAAAACCCCCCTTCAAAATTATTCAATCGACATGGAACTAAGCTACTTACCACTTACGATATATTTGCGATTTTTTTTAGCCTACTCTCATCAAAATTGAATTTACAGTTTCGGCTACCCAAAACAGACAGACAGACAGACAGATACACGGCTACTCCTATAGTATATTAGATGATAATAACAACAGTAATAATGTGGTTGGGCAAGGACGTGCATGATGTGTCTTCCATAAATTCCACCAAGCGACACTGAGGTCTTCGGTAGGTACTTACGTGGCGATGCCTTGTAAGGAATCATAGCACCAGCTAATGGCAGTAAAACCTGCAGGCTGACTCAATCCATTTCATATATTTACTGATTTAAAATTTTACATGAACGGTTGACACATGCATGACATCCCGCCGTGACCTCTGATTGTGATTGAGGGGGAGGGATGCAGGCTTGGGTATGGAAACAGACGTAATGACATATACACATTAATTTTAAGGAGTGGGGATAAAACAGGCCATTTTTCCCATGTGAAAAAAAAGAGTTGCGACGCAGAAAGACCATTTAACAAATTAATCAGATTAAAAGAATACGACTCTTGTCTGAATTATCGTTGTGATATCCCCAGGGACACACTGCGGGCTCTTTTCATTGTTATTATTCCTTAGGAAATAACTATAAGTCTATTT
>JACEEZ010015863.1:704378-724378 GCA_016584305.1 Chionoecetes opilio
TGTATAACGCTAACGGTGGGTCCACTCTTGCCATAAGGATCCTCTTTCTCTCCTCCAAATCCTCTGAACAACTTTCTACTTGGAAAAAGAAAACTTTCAACCTTCCCTCGGCTTCGATTCCCTGGAAATCACTGAGGTTCAGCATTCGTATATCTCTAGGCTTTACCAATGACCTCACTGGTCTCCTGACATCCTTTTCCCCTCCCTTATCTCTCAACAATAACTCAAGAGCCATTTTCGTTCTTTCTACTTCTTGTTCTAATAGAATCATCCTATCTAACCGCTTCTATTGTTCTGGACTGGTATCGTCTTCCTTGGGTGTTACTACTTCCTTCTTCCTAATCTCCAAACCCTCTGCCCCATTCTCCGAAAAATTAATCAAATCCTCCATCTTCGAAATTTTTTTTTTATATGATGACTATTACAGGGTCTAGTGTTGGGCTTTTTAAGGTGGCTATTACAGCCACGACAACCCGCAGAAGCTGCTTACTTGCCGGGGCGTCTATAAAGCCTCAACACTGACATACACTTATTATTTCTATGGTGGGTAACCCGGGCCTCCTAAGGCCTGCACTGCAGCCCATGCCTGGTAGTTGTGCATGATTACATTTACGAGTTTCTCATATATAAAGCTCTTGCCCGTCCTGTTAAAGTGCACTCCATCATGCGCTAAGTCTTGTGCATATGGTTTGGCGTTAAAGCTTAATTTTCTATACTGAGTTAGTTTCTTGTTCAATTTGTTATTTATCGCCTTAGCTATTTTATCGTATGTTTCCTGCTCAACCCTCCTAGCGTAATGGTCTGTTATGATCCTGGGTTCTATCATGCAAATCCTTATCTCTAAGCGGCACTTTGCCTGTATGACTTCAACTACCTTCCTAATATCTTCCACTATGTCTACCACCTTACTGGCTTCTTTGATGTCATTACTGCCTAACCATAGGATGACTAACTCAAATTCCTTCTGCAAGACTCCGTTCAATCTAGTTCTAATCTTGCCTCCTGGCGCTCTATAAATATCTACTGTTACGTTAGGATCATCTACTTCCACGGTCTGAGGGACCTGACTATGACCAACTAGCGCTACCCTGTACATGGATGTGATCACTGGGCACTGGCACTTGAAAAATAAAAAGGAATTAGTTAGCACGTGGGTAAGGGGAAGCCTGAAATGGATCCCTAACCAGCTGCCACCAACTTGTAGCGCCCCCCTTCTGGCTAGATGTTAATTTGAAGGGCTGCACAAACCTGGCCATTACGCTGCCACCACCACAATAAGTGGGTTTTTTTTTTTTAAGATTTAGAGAATATATGAGTATAACTGGGACTTAATAAATGACTCGTTAACAGGGTTTCTTTATACTCGAACAGTAATCACATTCCAGCTCTAAATGGCTAATGGTTTACCACAAGAACTATACTTCACAGAATTTAGTTGAACGAAACGCCTACCTAATCACTCCTCCGGGCTTAACACACAAAAGAGGTTCCTACTCTTGCATTACTAGGTACTATATCTATCTATCTTAGACTCTAATGGAGCTACTATAGGGCCTTAGCTCTATATACTGGTGTCTCAGCGGGTCACCAACTCCGCACAGCTCAGCAACACACAACCATCGCCATCAGCATACAAGTGGGCCACTCAGGGGATCAACCACCCACTCAGCTCAGCTCAGCTCAGCTCAGCTCACTGTTCCCAGCATCAGACCCTGAATATACACATAACCCCAATTACAAGTCATGTAATTTAAGATTATGAACTAATCAATGCCCTATACATCCTTATAAGTACACCGCCACACAACTACCTTCGAAAAGGGTTGTAAGACACGACTCTCTCCGAGCGTGTTGCCCCGACAAGGGTTGGCAAGAGAGAGAGAGAGAGCGCGTGTACTTTTTCCCTGCCTCGCCTTCTTGCCGTGACGTCACTAGCGACCACGGGTATAAAATATTGCCGGAAACCTATATCTAAATGATTAGGGACTGAGGAGTGAAGAAAAATTGTGAGCATTTAATAACTAGCTCTATATGTATTACTTTACTCTCACCACTCAATGTAAACTTTTCGTCAATCATGAGTCACAGTATTAACCCATTTTCTCGCGTTACACCTGCTTTAGGTTAGTCTTCTCGACCAACGCCCAGGTTAGGTTAGTGAACTAGCGGTGAGGTCCGAGCGCCCGCTCCCCCCAGTTATGTCAAGTTAAATAACCAATGCCCATGTATTGTATTAAGCTGCAGTTTTACCGTTGAGATTTTTCGAGGAATAGGTATGTAATTCCCGTAGACTTTATCGGTTATATATTTTTTTTATTTCCGGGCTTATGTTATTCCGTAGAGTGTTTACCGGATACATCTTACGTTATTCACATAATAAACTATCAGTACAAAACTAATTGCCATTTTCCCCGCAAAAACCCTGCGTTCCCGACGGGTCCCCAGGTTTGTTATGAAGGGGGGATAACTGCAAAATATGGCATTTCAGACGTTTTTAATGTGACCATCAGTCTTAACACATCATAATACATGGGAAAAGAGTAATTTTGACCTCATACTCAATTACTGGTTGAAAGTACAAATGTACCCAATTTTTCACGTCCGCGAATGTTCCTATTTTCGGCGACAGTTCCAATTATTGATCTTGATATTACAGGACCCAATATTTACATGTAATCATCTTTTACCCATGTTTCTGCATTTACAGATTAAATGCCATCAATAGCTTGCAATGCTTAATAGTAAGGTAAGGTTAGGTTAGGTGACAAATGTCAAGGTTAGGTTAGTGAATGAATGAATAGTTATCCCTATTTTTATGAGACATAACACTTGAATACTTCTCGCCAATCAGGGAGTACGATGGGCTGCAGGATCGTAGACCAATCAGCTTTATCCGTAACAGGCAATGGATCTCCTGGATCCCCATAGAGCAGATTGGCCTGTGACCCAAATTCCTCTGAAGATGCCCACGGGCCAAAACTAATTCGGAATAAAGTACTTTTTTCTTAGGCCATGTTTCCCTTTATCCTCCGCTATGATTCCACTGCGACACAAGTGCCTCCCCAACCTCATTCACTTATTTCTGTGTGCAGTCCTTCCCTAAGATGAGTTACTTCCTCCTCAGGGAACTTGGGAATGGTAACTTTATAAAGTGAACACACTGTTATCATGGGCAGACACTGGAAATCCTATCAATGTAAGTAAACTTATTTTTATTGTCACATGTGGTCATCAAAATGTCTCATCATGAACGCCGTGGGTTATTATAATGGACGAGAACTGCGCGGTCGCTACCGCCGTCAGCACAGGCCTTACAGCCTACTTTTTCTCTATTATTTTCGGCTCCGTATATTGTGCAGTAGTTAGTTATTCACTTCCAGAAACCAAAAATATAACTTATTTTTATATAATAATTGCTGAGTTAGGTTACGTTTAGTTTTGGTTAGGTTATATTTAGGTTATGTTAAGGCTTGGTTTAGTTTATATTAGGTCTTAGGGCAGTTTTGGGTTAGTTTTTGGTGAGCTATTTAGGTAAAAAAAAAAACGAATTTGATGGTGCGCGATTGCCTGGGTGGTTGGCGCCGCCAACTTCTGCGGAATATTTCCCATTAAAATACCTCCATCAGAAAAAGCACTACTTTTAGGCAAGGAAAAACTAGTCAGTGTCTCAGAAAATGAACGCGCAGTCCTCATCCATTTTTACCACGCCGTGTGCTGCCATGGTAGTGTCTCTACCGAAATACACCGAAATACATACATAGAAATGAGTCTTTCTGTATCTTTTTATATATTTCGGTATGTTTTCAGGGTTATTTCGGTATATTTCGGCATTAGAGACCGCTGCCATGCTGAAGTCTTATCAGCTGGATGAGGGAAAAGCGTTTGTTTACATATGGCGCCGGACAAAAGGCTTCCGCTGGGTGACTCCCAACTCAAGTTCAAGTTTTAGATCGTACTCAACCGTACTCGCGACACACTCCTCCGAACCAAAATTGGACCAAAATGATTTCTTCATACCAATATCGTTTTGGTATGAAATACCTCGCGAGTAGGCCCCTATGGTCTTTGCCCACGCGAGTCGGATAGTGTGCGTGCGTGCGTGTATATGTGTGTGTGTGTGTGTGTGTGTGTGTGTGTGTGTGTGTGCGTGTGCGTGTGCGTGTGCGTGTGCGTGTGCGTGCGTGCGTGCGTGCGTGCGTGTGTGTGTGTGTTACCTGTTATTCTTGGTACGAACGAACAATTTAATGGTTTCTTAGTGTGTCGTAACAAACTCTCGCAGTGAAGGCTGTGGCGGGATAGTGACAAGGGAAAAGTAAAGGGAAGGGAGGAGCTATTTATGTTATTGTGAGATATGAGTCACTACAACGCTGGAAAAGTATGTATAGACCGCGTGCACTCATTCAAACACACACACACACACACACACACACACACACA
This sequence comes from Chionoecetes opilio, assembly GCA_016584305.1. Classification (NCBI taxonomy): domain Eukaryota; kingdom Metazoa; phylum Arthropoda; class Malacostraca; order Decapoda; family Majidae; genus Chionoecetes; species Chionoecetes opilio. The sequence goes on from JACEEZ010015863.1 coordinate 708,816, forward strand.
CACACACACACACACACACACACACACACACACACACACAACACACACACACACACACACACACACACACACACAACACACACACACACACACACACACACACACACACACACACACACACACACACACACACACACACACACACACACACACACACACACACACACACACACACACAACACACACACACACACACACACACACACACACACACCACACACACACACACACAAACACATACACACACATACACACACACACACACACACCACACACAAACACACACACACATACGTACGTTTGGTATGGTATAGCCTGAAGTGTCAATTTCTGAACTATATCTTTCCTTTTTTTTGTAATTTATCTATTTCTTTCTCCGTCACTTAAATTTCTCATAAACTTGAGATAAGAATTTAAGGACAAACACAGAAAACTTTTCTCGTTTACACAGAGGACTAATTTGAAAATCTTTACACTCAAAAAGTTTCGAGATTTGTTCTTGTGGTCAACACGAGGAAAGGTACCAGCGCGCCAAAGTATTGTTAGCGACCCGTATGGAAGCGCTGTGTTATGATGTCGCGAACAATACTTTGGCGCGCTGTGTATATTATATTATCAGCGTTCTTTCCCCTCTCCCCTCGTAAGAGAATGCGTACCCAGGTGCTTTTACCTCATTAAATTTTTGAGGGAATCAGCACGCAGTAATATGCAATCATAGCCTGATTCATTTCCATTTCAAAGGGTTGGTTAGTACACCCTGGGCCATTAGGTTGTTTACAGGTACAGTACTGGGTTTTTTTTCCATTCGGAGAAGCAAGTTCAAATTTTTATATCCGCATGAGCCTTCTTGTCTTCGAAGGCTTGTTTTCCTTTCTTCTCGAGCCAACTCATCGTCACGCTACCTTTCCCTGAGGCACTAAACTTCTCTCTGGAGTCAGTTTGTTTATTTCTTTCACCAAGAACGAAACAGCCCATGTAGGAGTCGTTGTCCATAATTGTTTAGACTGGCAATGCCCACCAGGACACCAGGAACTACCATGTGTAGGTATCACGGCTCTTATAGCTTCCTTATTTTCTTATGTTCTTATGTAATGCAAAGGAAAATTTTCATCATGTGATTTATATCTTTGGCGTTATGAATATATACGTTTCTACTTTTGCTATTAATACCACCATCACCATCACCCCAGATATACTACTATTACTACTATTACTGCTACTATCTCCATGCTCCTTAATTCCCTGTAAAAACTAGTTCAGAGACGCTGATATACAGGAGAGCTATGTTCACTGAGTCACTTTGGGATCTTCTGCGACTTCGAGGGATTCCTGCAAGGACTATTGGTTTGATAACTGGTCTGTATTCTGGGACTGAGAGTGCTGTGAAGTGTGGGACAGGTGTATCCAGCTTCTTTCCTGTGAATACAGGAGTGAGGCAAGGGTGCGTCCTTGCCCCATCACTTTTCAACGCTTGTATGGACTGGGTATTGGACAAGGTTGTAGATCAAAGTGATTGTGGAGCATCCGTCGGCAACACCAAGATCACTGATCTTGTTTTTGCCGATGATGCAGTAATCTTTGCTGAGTCGCTGGAGGTCCTGGTGATGGCTCTCGAGGCGCTGCACGAGGAGGCAAAGCCTTTGGGACTTGAGGTCTCCTGGCTCAAGACCAAGGTCCAGGTGTTTGGAGACTTACTAGATGAAGCAGTACAGTCTGTTTATGCGTGTGGCGAGGACATTGAGATCTTGGAAAGTTTTACATACCTAGGTAGCGCAGTCCATAATGACGGCGGGTCACGTCAAGAAGTCTTACGGCGGATTGGCATAGCCCACGGTGTTATGGACTCGCTCAGCGGGAGTATTTGGCGTTGTCGGTATCTGTGCAGGAGGACAAAGATCCGGATCTTCAAGTCGCTTGTGATCCCTGTCTTACTCTATGGTTGTGAGACATGGACACTAAATAGTGACTTGAAGAGACGAATCAATGCCTTTGGTAATAAGTGTCTTCGCAGAATCATGGGGTATCGCTGGGATGAGTACGTGTCAAACCAGCGATTGCACCGTGAGACTGAATCGAGGCCTATTACCTGCATAGTCCGTCAGCGCCAACTTCGGCTATATGGGCATGTGGCACGCTACCCTGAAACCGATCCTTCCCATCGGATTGTATCTGTAGGAGACAATCCGGCGTGGAGGAGGCCAAGGGGGCGCCCACAAGGCTCGTGGCTGGGGCAAGTTGATGTTTCTTGTCGAGAGGTGCTTGGTATGGGAAAGGAGCCTGCATGGGAACTCGCGCGTGGTGACCCCCGGGAGTGGCGTCGTAGGGTGGGCGAGGCGACGCGCCCCCCGGCGTATGCCCCCAATGATTGATTGATATGTTCACTTGCAAAGTATACATAGAAGTCCACTTTATGTGTGTGTGTGTGTGTGTGTGTGTGTGTGTGTGTGTGTATGTGTGTGTGTGTGTGTGTGTATGTGTGTGTGTGTGTGTTTGTGTGTGTGTGTGTCAGCCACTCCCTCACACCATTTTACCGCCTGTCATCCCCAGCCCTAGTCGTTCACACAGTCCCTTCTCTGCTCTAGCTTCTTGGAATCCAATATTCTTGAATCTGTCTATGTCCCCATAGCAACCCAGTTGTTCACGTTCCCTGGCTTATTTTTGGAGGATATCAACAGGACACTGCCAATATGTTCTTGATTTTGAACTTTTCTCAGCTGTACGGTAGAATAATTATGTGTTTAATTCTTAGAATAAGTTTGTTATAGTTATGGCAGCGAATTTGTTATTATACATCGGGTATGTGAATTTTTTCTCTTATACTTTTATAGGAAATTTTGTAATGGTTTAGGTTGTTAGCCGGCTTGCATAATGCATTGGTATATCTATTTTGGGATTTATATACATACTAGCCGCAAAGCCGCCCTCCGGGCGGACTTTTTGGCTAGCTCCTGCGGAGGGCTATTGGTGGGCCTTCGGCCCACCACCTGTGTTTGGTGGGCCTTCGGCCCACCAAACATGGACTCTCCAGATAGCCCCTTCTAACTTTCCTGAAATCATGGATGTAGAAATATATGTATTCCCCCCCCCATTCACTCACCCATTACCCATCACCCCCCACCCATTCACTCACCCATTACCCATCACCCCCCACCCATTCACTCACCCATTACCCATCACCCCCCACCCATTCACTCACCCATTACCCATCACCACACACCCATTCACTCACCCATTACCCATCACCCCCCACCCATTCACTCACCCATTACCCATCACCCCCCACCCATTCACTCACCCATTACCCATCACCACACACCCATTCACTCACCCATTACCCATCACCCCCCACCTATTCCCTCACCCATCACCCATCACCCCAAACCCATCACCCCCCACCCATTCAGTCACCCATCACCCCACACCCATTACCCATCACCCCACCCATTCACTCACCCATTACCCATCACCCTACATCAAGGTTTCCTCAATTCTCGCAACCCACTTTTTTTCACACAATTATCGCTAATAGGCTGCTAAAAAAAAAAAAAAAAAAAAAAAGTGATCGGATCATCTCATAATTGGGCTTATGACCTTCCCCTGGTCAACCTGATTCCAAAAATGTGCCATATGAGGTTGTTTGCGCCACGGGGGGCGGAACCTATACCACACACACACACACAGACAGACAGCACACTTCGCTTATATTATATAGAAGATTACCATCACCCCCACCTATCCTCACCCATCACCCCCAACCCACACCCCCACCCATTCACTCACCATCACCCACACCCATTACCATCACCCACCCATTCACTCACCATACCCATCACCCTACATCAAGGTTCCTCAATTCTCGCAACCACTTTTTTTCTTCACAATTATCGCTAATAGGCTCTAAAAAAAAAAAAAAAAAAGATCGATCATCTCCTAATTGGCTAAACCTCCCCTGTCAACCCGTTCCAAAATTGCCATATGAGTTGATTGCGCCACGGGGGGCGGAACCTATACCAGACACACACACACACACCACACCACACACACACACACACAAACACACACACACACCACACACACACACACCACACACACACACACACACACACACACACACAGACAGCAGAGAGAGACACACTTTTGCTTATATATTATAGATTACCCATCACCCCACCTATTCCCTCACCATCACCCATCACCCCAACCCATTACCCCCACCCATTCATCACCCATCACCCCACCCCTTACCTCATCACCCCACCCATTCACTACCCATTACCCATCACCTACATCAAGGCTTCCTCAATCTCGCACCTACTTTTGTTTTCACAATTCTCGCTAATAGGCTGCTAAAAATAAAAAATAAAGTGATCGGATCATCTCATAATGGGCTTATGACCTCCCCTGGTCAACCCGATTCCAAAATGTGCATATGAGGTGTTTGCGCACGGGGGGCGGAACCTATACCACACAGACAGACAGACACACTTCGCTTTATTAATATAGATTATCTTATGTAACAAGTGCGTGTTTTGTAGTTTCTATGTAGTTATCTATTTATATATATATATATATATATATATATATATATTTACTATTTGTTTATTTATTCAGCTAATCATAAATCCATAATTTAGCTTTTCTTTTATTTTGCTTTTCTGTTTATTCATTTGTTTTCTTATATTTGCATATTTCTGTTTACTTGTATGCATTTATTCATGTACATATTTGTTTATTGCATATTTATATATTCTTTGTTTTATTTCTTTATTTATTTTTTCTTATGTTCGTGTTGCTCCATGGAGAGTTCCAAGCGAGCGAAAGATGGAGATGTGAGTCCCTGGCTGTTGCCTATGGGAAGCTGGTGGAGCGTGCCAAAGTTGCAGAAGTGTTCAGTTTTACCTGTGGTTCACCTTAGTTTACCTTTGGTCCAGTGTTAGTTGCGGACAATTGAGAAAAGAATGTAAATTATTTTTTTATAGCAATACAAAGGTTATATAGATATTATGTAAGGTAAAGATGACGCCATACGCTATGCTACGCGTGGCCTCGGTGTTCATCTCCGTCGCATTAGCCTTCGAGACTGTGATGGGTGAAAACCTGTTACCCCGAGACGCAGGGCTAGTGTGACATCCGGGTAACCACAGTTACCTTCCCCAGGTTTCCCCAGGTACCCAGTTATCGACCAATCCCGAAAAGAAGGATGAACAGCTGGTTGGGCTGCCGCCGACTGTCCTGACCTGGATTCTAACCAGGGCCCGCAGATTCGTATATAGACGTGCTAACCACTACACCACGGAGGCGCTAATATTATGTGGTGTGTATATTTTTTTCTAACGTATTACTGCATAGTAGTTGATAGCTTGGGTGCTTCTTTTGAGCATTGTCAACTAAATGTTTTGAACTAATATGCTGGTGATTAAAAAATTGGATTCAGTAGAATTAGGTAATTCGCAAGACAGCATATTATCAGGAAAATATTATATGTCAGGAAAATTAGATGCTTAACGAAAATAGGATATTTTAGTAAATATGATGCTTAGTGGAAATTGCATATATTAGGAAAATATAAATCTTATGTAAATGTGGGTATTTTTTTTTAGGAAAATAGCATAAATCATGCGAAAAAGAAAAAATATATATAGTCTGTCATACTTTTACGTGTTTATGTCCGTGATTACAATTATCTGTAGTCATGTTATTTATTCATGTTTTTTTAATTTATTTGCTTATCAATTGCCCTAATTCGTGATATTCGTGATATATTGCATTTCGCTAGCAATAATTACTCAAACTCTCATTCAATACAGTCACTTCAATCATTGCTAATGTGCCAAACTGTTATACCAAAATATGTATATTCGCTTGATCACACACACACACACGCACACGCACACACACACACACACACACACACACACACACACACACACACACACACACACACACACCACCACCACGATGGTCAAGTGGATAAGAGCGTAGGCGCTCTTATGGGAATGGTTGGCCATTCTGTGGTTAGCCGGTTCGAATCCTCACTGCTCCCGGGGATTTTCCACTGACAAATTTGGGCGGTTACTGTCCCCATTGAGCAAGGGGATGGGAGGATGTGGTGTGTGGTGGTGTGGTGGTCCCAGTATTACCCAAAGATCGGTAATAATGAGCACCAAACTCGCACCGGGAGGGTGAAACTGGGGATCGCGAGTCCGGAACGCGTGGACAAGACCGTGGGTGAATGAGTAAATGACACACACACATACATACATACACACACACAAGGAGGCAGAAGAGGTATTACTCCTGTAGCCAGGGGGTGTTTTCGTGTTTGAAAGGGCCCCTAATCACTCACCTGATTTTGATAGAGGACCACCTGGGGCATAATATTAACGAAGGTTAATCTGAAACCTGGCAATAATCTCATAAATCACGGATTTGTCAAAATTGTGCTTTCCGAAAATGACCCTCCGAATGACGGGTGATCCTCCTTTCAATCGCCATAGCACCTAAGCAAATTCACTTACGGAAATTAATTACCTATCAAAAGAAAGCTTAACTTATTCGCTACAAGATTTAGCTAAAGTGAAGTTGATTACACAATGAACATTTTCTGTAGGATCGTAAATAAAAAGTCATATCAAAATTTTTGAAAAATCTAGGGTTGTAATACACAAAAAATAAAATAATATATATGGAGTGACAAATCTCATTATTTTTTAGTCTGTACTAGTTTATTACACATTAGATGAAGTTTTTAATACTACCAAACAGAATAATGTAGGTCCAAGTGAACATTTAGGGTCAAATATGAAAAGAAATGATGAATTTACTAAAACCTGAGGTAAATACCATTACAGTACACTTTCTCTCAAGCTTAGGACTTGAGAAGTGAAAACAGAAAAGTCTCACTTATCTTAGCTTCCTTTTTGAAGGAAAAGAAGGTTTTTAAGGGCAGTAGTGATGAATAAGGATGGTCTTGGTGACCAAATTGGAAAAATGTTACGTCCACTCTCACATATGTACAATTGTACATAAGGGAAATCAAACTCGATTCTACACTGAGAAACTGAATAAATGAATCTTACAATAGTTTGTTTGTTTGTTTGTTTGTTTGTTCCCAACAGTAAAAGGATGTAATATAAATTGGAAAAATTGTTCCATTTTACGAAAATGATGAGTCCAATTTTCACGAGGCGTGTGGGCACGCTTCGTGATTATTGCGTATATACACGTAAGTTTCAAGTTTCTACTAAGTTTCACTTAGTACATATTCATCCAGCACCTATCCTTTATCTAATTAGCTGGATTAATACATCCTTTGTCAGAAGCTTGCAAAGGTGGGCGCGTGCGCTCCGATTTTGCGTTCCGCGTTCCGGTGCGCACTACCAAAATTCGGTGCGCAGGAGCGAGGAGCGCGAAAATCTGAACTGGGAGCGCAGAGCGCGGAGCTCAACTTGAATTTCGCGCTCCTTTCTGGCGCTCACTCGAGCGCCAGAGTGACGCCGCCAGGTTTGGCCACTCTCTACGAGGACCAGAACGTTCTGATGGCCACGGCCCTCCACCCGCACAAGACCCTCGTCATGTTGAGGAAGGTGGTGCCAGACTCAGGTGCAGGAGGTCAAGTGACATGATCGTGAGGAGCTCGAGGAGATATCATCTGACGGGGGGAGAGCAGGAAGAGGCGGCTCAGTCATCGAGCCCGTGATGCAGGAGGAAGGACTATTTGGACTCTGGGAGACACTCCAGTGGCCAGGAGAGGCAGGCAGGATCTGCATGAGGAAAACCAGACCTTGGACGGCTGCCAGCGGCCCACAGCGAGACTCCATCAAGAAGGACCTCTCCCCACAGCTACCACAGGGATTCAGCGTGGGGTGGGAAACTTTTTATCAAGTACAACACCCCCCTCCCTAGCTCTGCAGCTGTGGAGAGGATGTTCAGCTCTGCAGGGGACATCCTGAGGGCCAAGAGGTCCAGCCTGACAGCCAGCAACTTTGAGGAGTTGGTTTTCATGCGTGGCAACATGGAGCTGCTGGGGTTCAAGGAGGAGGACCAGGAGATGGAGCAGGAGGAGAACTAAAAAGGACTGAAGGAGTGTCCACAGACTACTTTAACTTGTGATTTTTTGTTAGACAGTGATTTTTTGGCTTGACGATACAATTTGTTCATAACATATAAGGTAAATAACTTCTAGAAGCTGTTTTTTTATTATATAGCAATTTTTTGGGAACGCTGAGCGCAGAGCGCGGAGCGCACCGGGCCGGCTGAAAAAACAGAGCGCGGAGCGCACCGGGCCGGCTGTGCGGGTGCGCAGAGCGCAGCCGCACCACCGCGCGCACCGGGGCGCGCCCACCATTGGAAGCTTGGCAGCTGCAGTACTGACAACAAATTAGCTCATATTGTCTACAAACACATCGCTTAGTGGCACAGGACGTGCATTTACATGACATTGGGAAGTCATCTGGCAGTAAGACCTGACATCGTTCCGGCTCAAGGATGCCACCAGCCGCGCTGTAGCCAAAATTCCTTGGATCAAGGTACACTTTCTCCAGACAGTGTAGTTGCATGTACGTCCCGTAAAATGCCCTGAGAATATGCCCCTTGATAGAACGACTGCTGGGAGGTAGGTCAAGGGTAGTCTTTTTGCTGTGTTGGAGGAGGTGATATCTTAGCTCATCCATTGTTTTGCATTGTGTTCCAGACTTGTACACATTAACTAGAAACTCTTCTATCAATGGAAAGTCAATCTCATTTTGGTGCTTTCCGAAGTTTTGGAGGTAGTGACACGGATTGGCTTTCAGTCCAGCTGCTTTTGTGCCGAATTTGCTTGTTGAATCACAACCTGTGATATGATGCAGTGCTACAAGTACTTTGCAAATTTCCGTGCCTAACCTCTCAGCCAAGATATGAAGAGGAATATATCTGGTAGTATTTCCCACACCAGCTCTAATCCACATTCCCTTAAACCATGGCTCTTTAGGAGATCCCAGTAATTTAACCCGAGGAACATGACGTCTGTATCATTAGACAGCACAACTACCCTTGTTGCCCACTACATCTTGCATGGAGAGCATGGGGGATGATCCTCACATCAGCTTCTTCTATGCTGAGATCTAATTCAGGAACAGCTGTAGCCCATTTATTGTATAATGCCTTGCATGGTTCACTATCATTGGAGAGACCCATCGAGCTGACCACAACATTTTTCATTGGTTTTGGGTTTCCTATGATAAAGTTTCGAGGTTGCCCTTGTACTTTAGTTTGTTTGTGACTGATGCCCAGAAGGAGTTCATATTCACTGGGAACTGTATCTCTGGGTTCACTTCATTCAGGTCGATTGGATTACAGCTACATCTCCTGACCCTCTCACTTTCTTTAACTAAGCCATCCATATACTGTGTCAAAGACAAAGTCTTTTCACCAGCAGCCCTGCTGGTGTGGGAAATACTATACCAGATATATTCCTCTTCATATCTTGGCTGAGAGGTTAGGCACGAAAACTTGCAAAGTACTTGTAGCACTGCATCATATCACAGGTTGTGATTCAACAAGCAAATTCGGCACAAAAGCAGCTGGACTGAAGGGGAGAGTCCGCCGTGAAAATATGAAAATAATTTTTTAATATACGAATTTGAGTTATATGGTCTATGGCAACACCCTATCCTTTGGCTTTCGAATGGTGGAATTTTTTTCAGTCGGACAATTTTTTAAATGCCCATAGCGAGGGGCATTTAAACTTTCAAAACTTGTAAAAAAAAAAAAAAAAAAAAAATTGTTTTTTGGATAATTTTTCCATATATCAAAACTAAGCCTTAAAAAAAAAAAAAACCCAGCAATCTTCAGGGTGAAGTTTGTTACCCAGGTAACAATTCTGGAACACAATTTTGGATATGAAAAGTGCAACCTGTTCACAAAATTTTTTGGAACAAATGTATACATCCAAAAAGGACTAGAAAAGAGAGAAAAGAGAAGAATTACACCGAAGAAGACAATAAACAAGAAGAGGAAGACAGACAAAGGAATTCCAACCGAAAGCTATCCACCTGGGGAATTTTGATCGAACCTTGGAACAATGAGGGGCGTGGCGCCCTGACACCCTCGCCTTTGAGTGATTAATTAATACTTTTATAAGGGGGGATAAGGTGCAGATCCTTTTATGCATGCATTGATATGTGATTACTGATCCCATAAAATTCATATGAAAGTAGCATTGACAGTATAGTACCTTCACTGCAGCGCAGAAACTTTAGCAAAACTTCAAACGCGTTTTTCTCAAAACTATTATAAAATTAACATAAAATTCATCTCTGCTTTTATTTTTGGCACGATTTTCACGAAACTTTAGGACACACAAAATCAAATATCGTAGAAAAATCTGTTCTGATTTTTGTTTTGTTTTAAAGTCTTAGTTTTGATATATGGGAAAATTATCCTTAATTTTTTTTTTTTTTTTTTAAACAATATAAAAAAAAAATTCGAAAAAAAAATTCAAAATATTCTCAGAACAAACTGTTAGAATAACAATGAATTATCATATGCTCATGTCACAAGGAAATCGGTCAAAAAATGGCTGAGAAGATGCAATTCAAAATTTCATCAAAAACCGACAAAAATAGGTTCTTTAATTTTTTCAAATTTTTCCTTTCATCTGATCAGCTTGAAATTTTCATGTGATAACAAGGGTACTAATATACACAACATACATATAAATTATTCATGACCGTAGATGCAATTTAAAATTCACGGCGGACTCTCCTCTGAAAGCCAATCCGTGTCACTACCTCCAAAACTTCGGAAAGCACCAAAATGAGATTGACTTTCCATTGATAGAAGAGTTTCTAGTTAATGTGTACAAGTCTGGAACACAATGCAAAACAATGGATGAGCTAAGATATCACCTCCTCCAACACAGCAAAAAGACTACCCTTGACCTACATCCCAGCAGTCGTTCTATCAAGGGGCATATTCTCAGGGCATTTTACGGGACGTACATGCAACTACACTGTCTGGAGAAAGTGTACCTTGATCCAAGGAATTTTGGCTACAGCGCGGCTGGTGGCATCCTTGAGCCGGAACGATGTCAGGTCTTACTGCCAGATGACTTCCCAATGCCATGTAAATGCACGTCCTGTGCCACTAAGCGATGTGTTTGTAGACAATATGAGCTAATTTGTTATCAGTACTGCAGCTGCCAAGCTTCTGACAAAGGATGTATTAATCCAGCTAGTTAGATAAAGGATAGGTGTAAATATCTAAATGTCACAGTAATAAAAAGAAAAAGAGGTGGGGGTTTTATGTGTGTGTGTGTGTGTATGTGCATGTGTGTGTGTGTGTATGTGTATGTGTGTGAGTGTGAGTGTGTGTGTGTGTGTATTGTGTGTGTGTGTGTGTGTGTGTGTGTGTGTGTGTGTGTGTGTGTGTGTGTGTGTGTGTGTTTGTGTGTGTGTGTATATGAGTGTGAGTGTGAATGTGAGTGTGTGTATGGTGTGTGTGTGTGTGTGTGTGTGTGTGTGTGTATTCATCGAGTTGTATTCATCTAGTTGTATTTTACAGGGCCAGAGCAACGCTCGTATGGCCCCGTCTCCATATCAACATTTATTTTTCTCATTCATCCTTAGTGTTGGACGAAGCCACCACCCCGGGAACAAATCCCCGGCTAACACCCGGTACCCAGTTACTGCTGGGTGGACAGGGGCTCGGGTTTTAAGAAGACCGCCCGTCTGTCTTCGCTCCGCCCGGGGATCGAACCCGGGACTTCTCGGTTGTGAGCCGAGCGTGCTAACCACTACACTACGGAGTTCCCCTACGGAGTGTGTGTGTGTGTGTGTGTGTTGTGTGTGGTGTGTGTGTGTGTGTGTGTGTGTGTGTGTTGTGTGTTGTGTGTTGTGTGTTGTGTGTGGTGTGTGTGCGCGCGACGAACTTTTGGGCAAGATAGAGAGATGAGAATGTTAAATCTCTCCCTCCGTCCTCTACATAAAAAAGAATTTCAAGTTTTTGCATTTTCTTCATTTTTTCTTACTTCTCCTGTTCCTCCCTGGAGCAATTTCAGAATTATTTCTCAATTATCCACAAGTGACTGCCCAACCCGGCTCTTGTACTTGACAACGAATCCCCACAAGAAAAAAAAGTATTATTAGGCACGGTTCACTTCCTTGCTCCTTAAGCGACATAATACAGCTTTCCTTTTCCATCTCCGTACAAGTGAGAGTTTCGTTGAGCATAATTACACGCCTGCCACGAGCGCCAGACGAGCTGACTAATTGCTTCGCCGGTATTTTAACCTCATTCTCGCCGGGAGTTAAGACAGTGAGCGAGGAAGAAAGAGGCGGAAGGGAGTAGGACGGGGAGGTATAACAATTTTTCTTTATTATCCACTGTGCCCTCCAGAACTGTTCTTCTCTTACCTCTGTTCTCTTTTTTCCTTCCTTATATCGTCTTCATCCTCCGAGCTTCTCTTATCTGCTAGTCTTGCTTTCTTCCTCTTTGTGTCTTTGTCGTCGCTTCCTCCTCCTTCTCCTCCTCCTCCTTCTTCCCACTTCTCCTCCTTTTCCTCCTTCCTCCCACTTTTCCTCCTCCTCCTCCTCCTCCTCCTCCTTCCTCCCACTTCTCCTCCTCCTTCCTCCCACTTCTCCTCCTCCTTCTCCTCCCTCCTCCCACTTCTCCTCCTTTATTCTCCCTCCTCCCACTTCTCCCCCTTCTCTTCCTCATCCTTATCCATCCTCCTTATCCACCTCATCCTACCATCCACCTCATTATAATCCTCCTTCTTCACTAACCAAATGGACATGAATGGAAATGTTTATCATCAAAATGTGTTGAGAGAAAGATTATTCATACACTCAATTAAATGTGTAGTCCAGTGGAGCACAAACAGACAGCTTTTCCTTATATTTGAAAGAGTCTAATGGTAAACATGTTTGTTTTTCTGTTGAACAGCAGCGGTGAAGGAGAGGCTGAGTGGCCCCTGGGGAAATTAAACGTATACGGCCCAGGGGATACGAGTTGGCTGCTTCTCCTTCCCTATATATGAATATTTCCTTGTATATATACTGACAGGCCCTCGCTGGTAACTCCACCTGCCAGACACACACACACATACTGGTCCTTCAATATCTGATTACTCCGTGTATCTCAATCTCTTATACAATAATTAATCATGTAATACCAATCTACTTCCACTAACCCATCCCTTCAGTTATCAATGTCGTCTCAAATACGCCATGCCACATATTTAATTCGTTGCTTAAGTTCTCGTATATAAACTGATCATCGTCTCAGACAACTTCCACCATGTCCTTTAGTCCAGTCAAATTAGCTGATATTCCCCAGAAGCCACCACTATTTGCAACAGAAACGAAACCTGTTGGGATTTGTTCAGTAGGGAACCCTTCATCATATACTAAAAGTTCCACGAAAAATTTTGAGTGGATCAATATTTTTTTCAGGGTTGAACTTTTCGATTTCACAGTCAATCTTTTTTTTTTTTTCACTTTTTTCACCCACTAATGATCTGTCTGGGTAGCATTGGGCACTTGATGAGAGGAACAGGCCTTCAAGATATCTTGGAAGTGATCTTCTCTGGGAACACTGTTACCCATATTCTCACTGGAAACGCAGTTGCTCGTGCCATTAGTGGTCATCTCCTTATAGATTCCGTCCTTCACACACTTCTCTTGAGCAGCCTGTTGGGGATCAAGTTGTCTTTATCTAATGACAATGTGCCACTGGAATTGGAGACAATAGGGAACCTCTATGATGATCTCTTCTCTGGTGAAATCACGCTCAATGATGTAGAATCATCTTTGTACCTGCAGGATCTACAACAGAAACTTGAGACACACAAGGACATGTTGGAATCGAGCTACCGTACTGCACGTCTGTGGCTGCAATACATGGAGATGATAGACATCATGAGGTCATTCATGCGATCAGAACGAATCGGAGATTGGTCCCTCCATCTGGAGACGTTGCAAGCCATGCTTCCGTACTTAGCTGCCGCCGGCCATAACTTGTACACGAAGTCAGTGCACCTCTATCTGCAGAAGATGACAAAACTGGAAGACACACACCCCAATGTCTACCAACAGTTCACCCAGGGACTACATGTAGTCAGGAGGAGTGACCGCTTCTGGGCAGGGTTGTCTCCAGACCTGGTGATCGAACAGGCACTTATGAGAAGTCTGAAGACGAGTGGAGGTCTCACCAGAGGGAGGGGAGGTCTCACCAGAGGGAGGGGAGGTCTCACCAGAGGGAGGGGAGGTCTCACCAGAGGGAGGGGAGGTCTCACCAGAGGGAGGGGAGGTCTCACCAGAGGGAGGGGAGGTCTCACCAGAGGGAGGGGAGGTCTCACCAGAGGGAGGGGAGGTCTCACCAGAGGGAGGGGAGGTCTCACCAGAGGGAGGGGAGGTCTCACCAGAGGGAGGGGAGGTCTCACCAGAGGGAGGGGAGGTCTCACCAGAGGGAGGGGAGGTCTCACCAGAGGGAGGGGAGGTCTCACCAGAGGGAGGGGAGGTCTCACCAGAGGGAGGGGAGGTCTCACCAGAGGGAGGGGAGGTCTCACCAGAGGGAGGGAGGTCTCACCAAGGAGGGGAGGTCTCACCAGAGGGAGGGGAGGTCTCACCAGAGGGAGGGGAGGTCTCACCAGAGGGAGGGGAGGTCTCACCAGAGGGAGGGGAGGTCTCACCAGAGGGAGGGGAGGTCTCGCCAGAGGGAGGGGAGGTCTCGCCAGAGGGAGGGGAGGTCTCGCCAGAGGGAGGGAATGACGGGAACCCAAAGACTGGTCTGGTGTCTTTCAAGGCCAGTCTGTGCAGAAGTAAACATGGCAATGCAACAGCTGACATTCATCACATACCAGGCGAGTGAACAGCATAAATACATATCACAAGCTTGGCAAACAAGGGACAGTAGTGACTGTAGCAAATTGCTGTCCTTCATTGACTGGAGGTCTCCATTCGAAGCAGACTCATCCCTCCGCAACATAGTCAGCGGAGTCTCGGCTGGTTCCGAGGTTAATGTGGATGATGCAAAAAGGATCGGATATGACATTCTTAATGAAATGGTTGGACAACATGTGGTCAAGTACAGTTTCAAAAGGAAAGCCCAAGCTGTGACTTTTGACTCTAAGTCGGCAGTCAAGATAGGTGATGAGGCAGTACAGATTGATCCTCTTCTTCTGTTTCAACGACTCATCATTGCAGGATCTCAGGCAAATGATCTTCCGAATGCCCTCACCTATGAACTCTGCAACTACCCACCTGCCTTGTTCGAAGGGAAGGAAAAGCTCCTGAAAGCTGTAAAGCCACAACTCAGTTAACTCATTTTTAACTTTAGGGGGTAACTCATTTTTAACTTTAGGGGGGTAACTCATTTTTAACTTTAGGGGGGTAACTCATTTTTAACTTTAGGGGGGTAACTCATTTTTAACTTTAGGGGGTAACTCATTTTTAACTTTAGGGGGGTAACTCATTTTTAACTTTAGGGGGGTAACTCATTTTTAACTTTAGGGGGGTAACTCATTTTTAACTTTAGGGGGGTAACTCATTTTTAACTTTAGGGGGGTAACTCATTTTTAA
>JACEEZ010015863.1:729378-739378 GCA_016584305.1 Chionoecetes opilio
GTGTGTGTGTGTGTGTGTGTGTGTGTGTGTGTGTGTGTGTGTGTGTGTGTGTGTGTGTCCCCTTCCCTCGGTGCAACACACACACACACACACACACACACACACACACACACACACACACGCACACACGACATGAACCATACGTAAATAACTAATTATGAACGCTTATTTCACCACACGTGCGTTCATATTCATTCCCCACATAAACACTGTAGCCTCACCCTTTGTAATAGAATAGTATACATCAGAATTACAAGCAGTGTGGAAAGAAAAGAAACTATATAAGATAACTAGCCGCAAAGCCGCCCTCCGGGCGGACTTTTTGGCTAGCTCCTGCGGAGGGCTATTGGTGGGCCTTCGGCTCACCATCTGTGTTTGGTGGGCCAAAGGCCCACCAAACACAGACTCTCCAGATAGCCCCTTCTAACTTTCCTGAAATCATGGATGTAGAAATGTATGTATTAACGCCAACCCATTCACATCACCCCCAACCCATTCACATCACCCCCAACCCATTCACTCACCCATTACCCATCACCCCCACCCATTCACTCATCCATTACCCATCACCCCCCACCCATTCACTCACCCATTACCCATCACCACACACCCATTCACTCACCCATTACCCATCACCCCCCACCTATTCCCTCACCCATCACCCATCACCCCCACCCATTCACTCACCCATTATCCATCACCCTCCACCCATTCACTGGCCCATTACCCATCAACACACACCCTTTCACTCACCCATTACCCATCACCCCCCACCTATTCCCTCACCCATCACCCCCCCACCCATTCACTCACCCATCAACCCACATCCAATACCCATCACCCCACCCATTCACTCACCCATTACCCATCACTCTACATCAAGGTTTCCTCAATTCTCGCTAATAGGCTGCTAAAAAAAAAAAAAAAAAAAAAACGTGATCGGATCATCTCATAAGTGTGCTTAAAACTTTCCCCTGGTCAAGCCGGTTCCAAAACTGTGCCATATGAGGGGATTCCGCCACGGGGGGCGGAACCTATACCACACACACACACACACACACACACACACACACACACACACACACACACACACACACACACACACACACACACAGACAGACACACTTTCGCTTATATTATTATAGAAGCCAAGGAAAGGAAAAATATACTTGGACAGAATATTAGGGAGGAGTTCAGCCTGGTGGTTATTCTAGACACGGAGGTAATGAGGCGGTGCTTCTCTTGAACCACTTTTCTTCTGGTGTCAGCTCCTCCTCTCCTCCTCGGGAGTGTGAGACAGAGAGGGGAAGATGCAAGGTTCTCGGGAGCTGAAAATGTCTCGTCGGAAAGTCTAGAGTCTAGACTATAGCGAGGGTGTGAAGTAGCGTCCTTCTGTCTATTTCCCACGACACCAATGAGAGAGGAAGAAGGGGGGCTAAGGCATACAGACAAACAGGCAAAAGGTACGCAGAGTTAACAGATCAACTAAAAAAATGACAAAAGTAAGACAGAAACGCCAAAATACAGAGAAAAAATGACAAAAAGAGAGACAGATTCAGTTGGCTGGAAGAAATAAGAAATCTAATCATTTTTCAAGTAACATTCTTTTCACAGTGATCTTTTCAGACCACCTCGCCGGTCACAGGGGAAACATTCCTTATGTCTCAAGCTTGCCAGGAAGAGGGAGGGATGGGGATGTGGGCCAACTCTTTCAACTTTTAGTGAAGAACTCCTTTACTTCAACCTTATACAACATACATCCAATCCAGCCTGGTCCGCCTATGTGTATGATAGTGTGTGTGTGTGTGTGTGTGTGTGTCTGTCTGTGAGTGCATGTGTGCGTGCGTGGGTGTGTATACATATGTACTACACACTAATGCACACACATACGTACCTATAAATACACAGGAGGAGGGGGCGCTAGTGCAAATTCAAAAGTCTAGAAATTTGGCGCCTTAAATGGGAGTATTGACATTTGGAATGACTTGGAGCAGAGGTGGTGCGAGGAAGGATCTTGCAGGATTTTAAGATTAAATTGGATAGGAGTAAATGAAGAGACAATAACACGAACTTGAGTCAGATCAGAGATAGATAAACACCACTTGGTAAATACATACAAGCAAACATACAAATATGTACATTTCGTGCAAACATATACGCGCACACACACACACACACACACCTCTCTCTCTCTCTCTCTCTCTCTCTCTCCTCTCTCTCTCTCTCTCTCCCTCTCTCTCTCTCCTCTCTCTCTCTCTCTCTCTCTCTCTCTCTCCTCTCTCTCTCTCTCTCATCTCTCCTCTCTCCTCCTCTCTCTCTCTCTCTCTCTCTCTCTCTCTCTCTCTCTCTCTTTTTTTCTTTTTTCTTTTATTTAAACATACATATACAAGAAGCCCAAAGGTACACTGTCGTGTGCTACCTATCTTAAGGGCAATTTAAATATAACTATATACACATAAATACAAAGACTTAAAAGAAACTAACATTATATACAAATATGCATCACTAAAGTGTTTGTTGAGGCACTGTTGCTTTCACTAAATTAAGTGTCACGGTATCACTAGCGTCAGCGGGGTGGGCTTCGACTGTCTCCACCGATTGGCCGCCAACTTTACACTATGTGTGTTCATCTCCTGGATGTGAGGGACGAAGGCCGTGAAAATATTCCACATCCTGGAGACGCGGCCCACAAAGGTGCGTTGGTGCTGGCTGGCACGGGAACGCGGCACCTCCACTGCATCACCACTGGTAAGCGCCGTTCTCGTGCTTCGCGTGGCGATTCTCGGAGGCTGTCGTAACCCAGCCAGGTGTGGCACTCCCTGCACCTGTGCCTTGTGGAATACCACAAGCGCCGCGACGTCCCTGCGGTGTTCCAGTGAGTCGAGGGGACTCACCGGCTCGGTTTGGGCTGAGGGTTTGCAGCATCCACCAATCGCAGGGCTCGACGCTGGATGCTGTCCAGCCTCCTAGTGTGCGAGGCTGCACATGACATCCAGGAGAGGGCGGCGTACTCTAAGTAAGGCCGTATCTGAGCCTTGTAGAACAAGAGCTTCCCTCCCCTGTCGAGGAAGCTGGCTACCCTTCGCAGGGCAGAGACCCTGTGAGAGGCCTTTTTTGCAATTTATTTGAGGTGGCCGTCAAACCTTAGCTCTCGGTCCACCTCTACTCCCAGAACCTTGACGGCTTCTTGGAATGGGAGAGGAACGCCACCAAACCGCAGCCTCCCTTCCACTGCTGGCCATGCAGCAAGGAACCGAGAGACCACCATTGCCTGTGTCTTCTCCGGAGCAAAGGTCACCTGCCAACGTGTACCCTACTCCTGTATAATACTCAGCTGCTGATTGATATCATCAGCAGCACGCCCACTGTCAAGTCGCGGGTAAGAGCAGGAGAGAGTACAGTCATCAGCATAAGCCGAGACTGCTGGCAGCTGCCGGAGAAGATCGTCCACGTAGATGTTCCACAGGACTGGCCCCAGCACAGAGCCCTGTGGGACTGATGCTTCCACTGGCAGGGACTTAAAGGCCTGCCCGTTGAAGACGACCTGGAGGGTTCCTCCCTGCAGGTAGTTCCCCAGGAGCGGCAGGAGGTCACCCTGGATGCCTTTGGCTCGGAGTTTTTCGAGAAGGCCTCCGTGCCACACCCTTTTGAAGGCCCCCGCTATGTCAAGGGCCACCATGACAGTGTCCTGGCCGTCATCCAGGGCGTCCTGCCAGTTTCGGGTAAGGAGCATCAGCAGGTCAGAGGTGGATCGTCCAGGTCTGAACCCAAACTGTTGGTCCGAGAGGAGGTAGTTGTCGCTGAGGTGACGACAGATTACCTCTGCCACGATCCTCTCGAACACTTTCCGCACCACAGACAGCAAGGAGATGGGCCTGTAGTTTTTGGGGTCAGATCTGGAACTCCTCTTGTGAACAGGAACCACTAGAGCCTCCTTCCACACTGAAGGCCAGATGTTTTCCTGCAGGCAGGCAGTGAAAACTGTGGTGAGAGAGACAGACAGCTCCCGGGCGCACTTTTTTAACAAGTACGGGCTGACGTCATCAGGGCCAGTGACTTTTTTGGTGTCGAGCCCTCGCAGGATGTGCTCGACCTGCACCTGCGTCACCTCCACCTTGTGGACTCTCTCTTCACACTGCTGCTCCAGACGAGGCGGGGGCTGCTGGGAGGCCTCCACCTTCATCTTTGCAGAGAAGAGATTAGCCAGCAGCATATCTCTCTTCTCTCTCTCTCTCTCTCCTCTCTCTCTCTCCTCTCTCTTCTCTCTCCTCTCTCTCCTCTCTCTCTCTCTCTCTCTCTCTCTCTCTCTCTCTCTCTCTCTCTCTCTCTCTCTCTCTCTCTCTCTCTCTCTCTCTCTCTCTCCTCTCTCTCTCTCTCTCTCTCTCTCTCTCTCTCTCTCTCTCTCTCTCTCTCTCTCTCTCCTCTCTCTCTCCTCTCTCTCTCTCTATCTACTCTGTATAATCATATATATATATATATATATATATATATATATATATATATATATATATATATATATATATATATATATTATATATATATATCTTGTGATGATTGCAATAAGCGCAAAAAATATATCATCTTTGTCAAAATTATGTAAGTGTAATGCCCAGTTACTATATATATATTTTAGTTCTTTCATTACAAACCTGCAGTACTTTTTAGCAATTCATATTTCACGTAACATGGAATTTATTGTACAATTAAACACCAAACATAGCGGTAACCGCATCCCTGTTTCAGTACTAAAGCTAATTACAGTAAACTAATACTACCTGGTGTAGATTTCAAGGCAATAACACCCTCGAATATGCAAGTGGTTCTCTGTGTTATCTGACTCTGCTGCATTGAACCTTCGTTTCTGTGGAGCTGCGTGATGATTGACGTCCACAAAGTCACGCCTTTTGGCATCCACCTTTTTGAGGACGTTGAATCATAATGGTTCTGGCAGCAAGCTGGTCACGGCAGACATTTCTTCCTAACTCATATTTTCCCTGCAGTCATTAATCAAGGAAGAAGAAGTTTCATTGGATGAATGACGACGTATATTGTGTGTGTGTGTGTGTGTGTGTGTGTGTGTGTGCGTGTGCGTGTGCGTGTGCGTGTGCGTGTGCGTGTGCGTGCGTGCGTGCGTGCGTGCGTGCGTGCGTGCGTGCGTGTGAGAGAGAGAGAGAGAGGAGAGAGAGAGAGAGAGAGAGAGAGAGAGAGAATTAATCAATCAATGACACATTGCCTTACCTACCAGACAAATGACATGTTCGTTATCATTATTACCTTGGTGACATTCCTGCTTTGTTTTCAGAATTCCTTTCATAATCTCATTGGTCTAGAGTCGACACATGTTACATACTAATACCACTAAATATAACATATTAATCATACAAATTAATAATAAGTGTGATTCAGACGCTCCTAGGCAAGTCACTTTCCTCACTATCCGCTCTGAATTTCCAGATGTCTTCTCCGTTTTTTTTCACACACATGCCTCCCATTCCTAAAAATTCTTGGAAGGATCGACCAACTTGCCACGGTCGAGGGCTCTGGCAGTATCTCCTTGATCTCCGCCACTCTTGCAGGCACAATCAGGCGAAGAGTATCGACTTGCAAGAAGCGGTGAATCACGAGTCCAAATACATAGCTTGAGTGTGTGTGTGTGCGTGCGTGTGCGTGTGCGTGCGCGTGTGTGTGTGTGTGTGTATAACTGCGTGCGTGCGTTTAACACACGCACGCACACACACACACACACACACACACACACACACACATTCGGCAAAACTGTAATACTGACATCACACCACCTAGTATTCTTTCCTCGAACACAGACAAAATAGTTCTCACACTGGATATTCCTATTGCTGGATTTCTATAATTGAAAATAGGAAAAAATAGTTTTAGAGCGCCTTGCAGCAGCTATAGGACGTATAAGCTTAATCGATGGCAACGAAAAGAATGAGCTTGCCTCTTGGGTCTCTGGGGAAATAAATTAAAGAAAACGAAGAGCGAAAGGAAGCGGGTTTGGCTTTCTGCAGACGCCTGGAAAAGAGCAAAAAAACGTAAATATACAAATATAGATAACAGATTCAGATAACATCATATAGATATAATGTGATTGGTGGAAATGATCAAAGACTAGAACATCAAAAAAAAAAATTTGAATTGCTAGTAAAAACTGTAAATGACTAAAGATTTATATTAGGCAATATTAGGCAGAGCATTTATCGAGCATGCTGATCAGGATAGGTGAGTGTGTGTGTATGTGTATGTTATATTAGAGAAACAACATCTCTAAATGTGACCAAGGAAGGAGGAATGATGCCCCTCCTCTCATGTGACGTTGCGCCCCGAACAGCTTCGTGTGTATAGGCGTAAGATTTTTCGTCCGCGAAAACTGCCAGCACATAAATTATATAGAAGTTAGGAGGCACATATTTACCTGCTCTTTGGAGTTAGATATTTAATAAATTTCAAACGAGTGACGACGATCTGATAATGTCAAGTAATTATGCAGCAAAGTTGAAGGGGCATAAGCATTATTCTTTCTCAAGTGTCTGAAATGAGTTGAGTATAAATGCATAACGTGAAAATATGTGAATCAGCGTCAATCTGCTTCTTGTTTTCGGTTCATGACAAGAATATACTTATAATCTCAATAGTTTCCTATATTTATTGTCCTTTCAAGTACCACATGTTTATAGCAGATTACAAATCTTTCCATTTATTTTTAATCTCCATATTGCAAATGTTCCACTATCAATAGAAAATCAAGCTTGATTCCAGTTTGGTGGACAAGGAAAACTACAATATTAGAGTTACAAATCTGAAGAATCGTCAGTTGGCAACATCATCATTATAAGTCCTTTATAAAGTACAGTGTTATCATGTTATGCATCTGTTCGTTTAGTATGTTTATTTGCTTGTTCATATAATTTTTATTTGTTTTTAAAAAAATTCACGATAACATGAAGTTGCTCATATAACAGAAAAACGCTTTGCATCAAACACGTATTAAAAGCGTTGTCATGCAATATCCTCCAAAGAGACCTAAACCGTATTTTGATACTGACTGCATCAGTTATTGGTATTAGAGCAGATTGTCTACGTTACAACAATAATAACATTTCGTAATGCAGTTGTGATATCAGGTGCAATATTGTGTGACAGATGACTACATATTATTTTTCAGGTTCAGGTTTTATTTATGAACACTAAGTAAAACGTTGAACAGCCATCCCACTTTTCTACTTAATTACCTCCGCCAACTAAGTTGGCGGGGTTATGTTTTCACCCCGATCTGTCTGTCTGTCTGTCTGTCTGCCTGTCTGTCTGTTTGTTAGTGTACAGGATTTCTCGAAAAGTTACCAATAGATTTGGACCAAACTCGGTATACCAAGTCTATTTGGTATAAGGAAGAACTGATTTAATTTTGGATGATATCTATTGACAACTGTTGCCATGGCAACCAATTGATGAAATATTCGGCCGGAGGTATGCGCTCATACTGAGTGCATATATAACTCTCTCTCTCTCTCTCTCTCTCTCTCTCTCTCTCTCTCTCTCTCTCTCTCTCTCTCTCTCTCTCCTCTCTCTCTCTCCTTCTCTCCTCTCTCTCTCTCTCTCTCTCTCCTCTCTCCTCTCCTCTCTCCTCTCTCTCTCTCTCTCCTCTCTCTTCTCTCTCTCTCTCTCTCTCTCTCCTCTCTCTCTCTCTCTCTCTCTCTCTCTCTCTCTCTCTCTCTCTCTCTCTCTCTCTCTCTCTTCTCTCTCTCTCTCTCTCTCTCTCTCTCTCTCTCTCTCTCTCCTCTCTCTCTCTCTCTCTCTCTCTCTCTCTCTCTCTCTCTCTCTCTCTTCTCTCTCTCCTCTCTCTCTCCTCTCTCTCTCTCTCTCTCTCTCTCTCTCTCTCTCTCTCTCTCATATATATTCCTATGTCTATTAATTTATAAGCAATTCATTAGCGCTTTCAAAACCAGCGCATTATATAAATCTCTCTAAACTTTCTCCGCACTGCTGAAGCTGCATTTTTTTTTTTTCAATCTTTCCTCACTTTATTTCTTTATCAAATTCATGTTTTCCTTTTAGTTTGTTCCCTCGTCCATGTCGGTTTCTCCTCATCTCATAAAGTTACTATTTCCACCATTGACCTATCGATACCTCTGCTCATCACTTTCCATATACAATTTTGAGCTGCATTTCCTTACCCAGATTATTTTGTTCATCATATCGAATAAATTCACGTTCAGTAGTAATGAAGTGTTCCTATACACGATACAGTAGCAAACGTTTAGTAATTCTGTTCATGATTTTGGAAACCATCTTTATATTGTCAGTGTTGTAGTCAGTATCCCCGTCTTTTTTTCATGTAGTATAGATGAGATTGGTTCCATGAAAGTAAATGAAACATGGAATATATGTATTAACAAATGCGTTTTACATTCTTTTATGAATGAAGCAATAGGCGTCGGTCGTAATAGATGTACTGGCTGTAAAGTGAGAAGGGACAAGCTGAAAGGCTATGAGTGAGTGTCGCGCTTCTGTTTCATGTATTCTTTTGTGAATGTGAAAGTTTATCAAATTATTTATAGGATAGAGTGGTTAACGGCCTCTTCTCCATATAGTATCAATCTAGCACAACTATAAGTGGGATATTGAGATATTAGTGAGCCACACTACTCATGGTACGTTTTAAACTTTTTCAACCATAATTTTTTTTTTTATATATACCATTTTCAGAATTACTCTTATAAACTTCTTTTTTTCATTCCTTTCGTATTATCCATAAGTCTTCTTAATCTTTCCATTTATAATTCTAAGTTCATCTGGCTTCTCTCTGGCATGAAATGTGGAGTGGTGCGATCAGTGAGGACAATGATGTAACCCTTGAGTTGTCTTTGATTACATTGTCCCCAGCGAAGAAACTTGGAGTGAATTATAGGACGCCACTCATCGGGCTTTCTAGTTGATGGCAGCAATTTCGAAGCTGCCAAGTTGTCTCGCGCCACCTCGTAAACGTTTGCTGAAATTAACGCCTTTGTACTGTATTTCCTATCATTTCATGTAAGAAACCTTGGTTGTTAACAATGAGAAAGTAAAATATAGCTTTGAATGTTTTTAGGGTTTATTACATACGAATATAACGAAGTTTTAAAAAAACTGAACTTAATTATGACGAATTGATTCGATTGTGGCTGCTTCTCGAAAGAAATTACGGTTACTTATATCCATGCGAACAGATTAATGAAATATCTCCTGAATTGTTGCTGTTTCATGGATGCTGCAAAAAATCACAAATCACGAATTAACTTACGAATATATCGAAGTGAGCAGATGATATGTTAGCTGACTATGGAAAAATAAATTATCAACGTTATAACACATAATCCATTTATATATAAGAATATGCTATGGGTTGGCTTGATAGCTCTGAAAAAATTCTTAAAAGTCTTCATATTGTACAGCCTCCTCGTGCGCTACTAGATCTTGGTTTACTTTTCGGCGATCTCTTCCATGTCTCTGTGCTAATGCGGTTGAAAGGTACAACATTTTTGGGGTCGAAGCAGCATAGAGGCGGGAATTGCGCGACGGGAATGGCTTCAACTGCCAAACCATAAACATAGTGTCGGTGTTCTTGACTTCGGAAGCAATTGAAATCCAGGTGGGTGGGTGGGTGGGTGAGTGGGTGGGTGGGTGGGTGGGTGGGTGGGTGGGTGGGTGGGTGGGTGGGGGTGGGGGGTGGGGGTGGGTGTGTGTGTGTGTGCGCGCGCGCTTCCTTTAGTTTGTTCGTGCATGTGTGCGTATACCTACTGCCTTTGCACTTGAGCACTCCATCTCCACATTTCCTCCTTCCTCCTCCTCTTCCTCCTCCTCCTCCTCCTCCTCCTCCTCCTCCTCCTCCGCGGCAAACTGTCGGACGGGCATCTTGAAAAGTGATTGGATTCCTGAATGCTTTCCCTTAGCCTCAGCGATTCAAGGAGTGAAGAAAGATGTAAGTATAAAGTATGGAAAATCT
>JACEEZ010015863.1:751878-756878 GCA_016584305.1 Chionoecetes opilio
ATTAGGGGCTGCCAGCCCTTGTACGCACGCACCTACACACTGAATCCCGGAACAACGCGAGCTGAAAGAGGTCGATTGGTGAGGGAGGAAGCTCGCAATTTAGAAGCATAACTTTTAAAAGTATTTTCATTGTGTAGAATTATTGTTCTCATCTCTCCTTTTCCTTGTAGTAAATGTACACGCTGTAAGAGATGAAGACGCATAAAAAATAACGGAGAAGAATTGAGTTTCACGCACTCGTAAAAGCTGTGTCACCGCCAGAAGACAAAGTTTAACCAGACTCTCCCAGGCTTCATGTCGCCATCCTGGTAAAGTAAAACTCTTACATTCCGTTGTCGGAGGCTGGTGAAAGAGTACACAATTTGAGGTAACACAATTTGAGGTAACACAATTTGAGGTAACTCTAGGAACGCAATCAAGACTATTGTAAAAATATTGCTCGTATATTATGGAACTCAAAACGTATCACAATAATGGCCTCTGCATTACAGCAAGCTTTTCTGTCATGAAATTATCTATCAATGATAATCTCACTGAATCACATGTATTGACACCATGGCACTAGACTTGATGAATCCATCAGGTCTAGGTTCTATGACTGTATATAATGTTTTTTGTACGCATTTGATGATTCTCAAGCCGTGGACAGTAGTGGCAAGGAAAGATGGCGAAAAGAATAAATCTTAAGTACTAGTGGAAATCTCTAAGCATTCTATGCCCGAAAAAAAAATCAACAGTATCACTTTCAACTTGAAGCATGAAGAGGATTTAGTTGTGTGAGTTGGACTACCGGTGTCGTGTGGGCAGCAGTCTGTTTACGAGGTGCAGTCCGTTTACTAACAAAGACGTATTTATCAACAAACTAACGAAAGAAAACGGGAACTGCACACGCGTTGAGGGGAATATTTATTAATATTGACTTGTTGATCAACAAAGGCATGTCCAGGTGTCCTTCGACAACAAACCCATCTTTATTTATCAACAAAAGGGGGGGGCACGAAGTGGAACACTCGCCGACGTCGGCGAGAATTCCTATAGGCAACAGTTATAGGTAGGATTTTGAGCATATATGATATATGAGGAAATTGAATTTCGTACAGAAATGTCCTGTGAGCAGGACATGGGGCCTAAGCCACCCGTGTTCAAGAATGCCATCTGCCCCACACAAGTATCATATTCATCTGATACACATCAAAATAGTATTTTCTTTTTAATTAGCAAGATGCTGTATTCCGTAAATTTACTCATGATTCACTGCAAACAGGCTATATAATGGTCCTTCACATCAGTAATACAAAAGCAGAGCGCATTACTCGATTCATGAATGTTTATCCTATGAAAGAATAAAAACAGTGTACCCTCCCCTACTTTAGCGGACATTCAATATTAGTAAATATTCCCCTCAACGCGTGCGCAGTTCCCGTTTTCTTTTGTTAGTAAACAAAGGCGGACTGCACCTCGTAAACAGACTGCTGCCCACACGACACCGGTGTTGCGTGGGCAAGTGTCTGTTTACGAAAAGCAGTCCGTTTACTAACAAGGGCAAGGAAAACGGGCGTTGAGGAGAATACTTACTAATATTGACTTGATCAACAAAGGCATGTCCAGGCGTCCTACGACGACAAACCCGTCTTTATTTATCAACAAAAAGGGGGGGGGGGCACGAAGTGGAACACTCGCCGACGTCGGCGAGAATTCCTATCGGCGACAGTTATAGGTATGGTTTTCTTTGAGCATATATGATATACTAGCCGCAAAGCCGCCCTCCGGGCGGACTTTTTTGCTAGCTCCTGCGGAGGGCTATTGGTGGGCCTTTGGCCCACCACCTGTGTTTGGTGGGCCTTTGGCCCACCAAACACAGTCTCCCGGCTATCTGGAGACTCTCCAGATAGCCCCTTCTAACTTTCCTGAAATCATGGATGTAGAAATGTATGTATTAACGCCAACCCATTCACATCACCCCCAACCCATTCACTCACCCATTACCCATCACCCCCACCCATTCACTCACCCATTACCCATCACCCCCCACCCATTCACTCACCCATTACCCATCACCACACACCCATTCACTCACCCATTACCCATCACCCCCCATCTATTCCCTCACCCATCACCCATCACCACACACCCATTCACTCACCCATCACCCCACACCCATTACCCATCACCCCACCCATTCACTCATCCATTACCCATCACCCTACATCAAGGTTTCCTCAATTCTCGCAACTCACTTTTTTTTCACAATTCTCGCTAATAGGCTGCTAAAAAAAAGAAGAAAAAAGTTATCGGATCATCCCATAAGTGGGCTTAAAACCTTCCCCTGGTCAACCTGGTTCCAAAAATGTGCCATATGATAGGAGTCCGCCACGGGGGGCGGAACCTATACCACACACACACACACACACACACACACACACACACACACACACACACACACACACACACACACACACACACACACACACACACACAGACATACACACACACTTTCGCTTTTATTAATATAGATGAGGCATTCAATTTCGTACAGAAATGTCCTGTGAGCAGGAGATGGGGCCCTAACCACCCGTGAACAAGAAGAATGCATTCTTACTTTGTCCTGCTCACAGGACATTTCTGTACGAAATTGAATGCCTCATATATCATATATATTATTCATATATGCTCAAAATCATACCTATAACTGTCGCCGATAGGAATTCTCGCCGACGTCGGCGAGTGTTCCACTTCGTGCACCCCCCCCCCCCATCTCCCACTTTTGTTGATAAATAAAGACGGGTTTGTTGTCATAGGACGCCTGGACATGCCTTTGTTGATCAAGTCAATATTAGTAAGTATTCTCCTCAACGTACGTTTTCTTTGCCTTTGTTAGTAAACGGACTGCTTTTCGTAAACAGACACTTACCCACGCGACACCGGCTCCTGGACGTCAAGGTTTCGTTTGAGTATGAGTTGCCAGCGAGAGTGTAATGCCAGGCTACTACTGCCGCCAGCTGGGAACCAACACTCATGTGATATTACCTTTTTTTTTAATTAAGGCTAGAAGACCAATTTTCCCATTCCACTGTCCTCTTAAGAAATCAATGTCACCTAGCTTAGGTCGTATGTTAAGCTAGTGAGGACACCAATTGCCCTCAAGTATAAAGTGTCAAGGGTTAAAATCAGAAACTCTCACTTTCTAGTTATAACATCAATTCGTGCCGGAGAATTGAGGAGCTGCCTTTGCTGCATTACATCTCAGAAGGATATTTAGCGCAGGACTCTAGCACCTGTTTTCACTGAGCTGTTTTCACTCGCTGATATTATTCACCTTCCAGACAACTCCATTCATATCCCTTGCATCCTCCGTTGGGAACTCAATACATGATTTAACCGACTGGGCAGTAACGGAATTGTCAAATGCAGGGTGGCCGAGCGATACGTAAGACAGATAAGAGAAGGTTCAAGAGGTTTATGGCGGATGAGGAGGCGGTGGGGAGAAGAATATGACTTTTGAGTGTCGAATAGATCAGGGTCGTAGTGCCTCATAAATGCGGGTCACTACTGCGAGTCCAGGTCACCATTTCACACTTCCGACAAGCTGACGACCTCCTACCTACACCCTGCCGGAAACGAGTCTCGAGGCATGCTTCTCTACCTTACCTCCCTTCCCTGCACTGCCTTGCCTCTCTCCCCACGTCCAAAAGATTCACATTTGTACCCAGGGAACGTACGAGTATAGCTATTCCTGTTTCGGTGACTATTCTCATCTTTTTCAGTAGTCCAAGTTATATGAAGTGTACTGTACGTTTTTTGTTCTACATGTGTGGGTCTTTTTCGTCCTTAATTATCAAGATAATGTGATTTGCCTGTGTGTGTGTGTTGTGTGTGTGTTTTTGTCTGTTCTCTCTCTCTCTCTCTCTCTCTCTCTCTCTCTCTCTCTCTCTCTCTCTCTCTCTCTCTCTCTCTCTCTCTCTCTCTCTCTCTCTCTCTCAGGTTCATAATACCGCTACATAAATCAAAAATAGTGATGTCTGTGTGCTCGTGCGTGAAAAATGTAATCCTCAAGCCAAACTGTATCATCCAACTGTTGACACAATAGCTATGAAATATGACTTCTAACAGCTCTTGAGACCATGTCATCAAACGAATATTTCATCCACACGTGAAAGAGGAAAATCATAGTTTCATTTTTTTTTTTCATTATTCACGTGAAACATAATATTTATTTATAATCTAGCATAATGATTTTGTAGGAAAAAGAATAGGGCATTTGCAGGCGGGGGAAAAAAATTACGTGTATATCGTGTACTTCCGAGTTTCTTTTGTTTCCAGTTGAGGCCGTCCTACGCACGTGCCTGGAAGGAAGAAGTGCAAAATAAGAACTAGAAAGCCTGAAAAGAATGAACTGAGTAGGTAGACGCAGGCTGGAGCGGGAGAGGCCGTGGGGGAAATGGTTATAGCACTCCACCCTCTCCATTCCACCATGTAGATATCTTTTTTCTTATCTTATTCCTTATCTATTCCTTCCCTTCCGTCGCTGTTCCACCATGGCCACGTCTCGCCAGGTGTAGCTACTTCCTCGACAATCCATCTTCATTCATCCATCACACAGCCATTCCATCACCATATTTCCGCAGTACAACGGAATACTTCATAACCTCACCATATTATATATATAGCTGCACCATCACCTCATCCCCATCAGTTTATGCAGCCATTCAGCCACGACCTCTCAGCCTCCCAGCCATTTCAGCGCAACCCCACTAGCAGTTTTTCATCCTACTATTGTTACTCTCTTCGTCTATGTCTTTCTCTCCCACTATTGTATACTTTGTCTCCCTCCTCTACACAATCTTCCGTCCTCAAGCCTTACAACTTTATCATTTAGCCCCGCATGTTACCTCTCTCCTCTCTCTCTCTCTCTCTCTCTCTCTCTCTCTCTCTCTCTCTCTCTCTCTCTCTCTCTCTCTCTCTCTCTCTCTCTCTCTCTCTCTCTCCTCTCTCTCTCTCTC
>JACEEZ010015863.1:761878-774378 GCA_016584305.1 Chionoecetes opilio
CACTGATGCTCACAAGGCAGGCGTTTCATTCTATTTTCTACCCTCCTAATAATAGATTGTCGTGGATATACTGCCGAGGCTCCCAAATGTAAAATTAGAAACTGACGTGACCTTCGCCTTTGATTCTTCCATCACTGCCTGCCGCCGCCACCGCCACCTCATTATCGATAAAATGACAATCTGAAGTCGTTTAGTCCTCATCCTGCTTCTCTCTTGTCTTTCAAATTGAGAACTAGGATTATCAGTCGCCGGCAATAGCACAAAAGACATCCCAGAATATAAAAAACAAGGTAAAAAAATGCGTAATTGAAATAGAGTAGGCTATAAGGCAAGCCGTTAGAGTAGGGAGAACGTGATGTGGGTTTTTTTTAGCTAAGATTAATGGACAAATAGAATGTTTATCTTTATGGCTATGAAGTATGCATTGTGAAGAGTAACTGGTGTTATTATTGTGTATGGAGAAGGTACGGCGTGAATTTCTTTTCTGAATAAGGCAAGCCGTTAGAGTAGGGAGAACGTGATGTGGGACTGAATCTCCTTTTTTTTTTTTAGCTAAATTAATGGACAAATAGAATGTTTATCTTTATGGCTATGAATTATGCATTGTGAAGAGTAGAACTGGTGTTATTATTGTGTATGGAGAAGGTACGGCGTGAATTTCTTGAAGGTTTTAAATGTGGTGAAGGGAATGGAATGAGGTTATGTGGGTGTTTGTGGCTGTGAATTACCTTCCTTATTTTCCACGTATGTAAAGGTAGTGTTAGCAGAGAGCATAAACACAAGAGGTAGAAATGAAAGCTACCCAGCATAAGGTTATATTATCTTTTGAACTATTGAATACTCTAGTGAGACTTTGTTAGTCTGGAATATAAAAGAAATTCACACGCCATTGCCAACTCTGTATCACTGCCAAATCACATACCTTTCCGCTGAAACTGTAACCTGATGGGGGGGATAAGGGGTGTGAGAGGGGAGAAAGAAACACTCCTTTTTCACATGAAAGAATTGATGAGAGGGGCAGTCCCTTTCGTGAGTAACTATGACTCTCTTAAGTAACTTGAGCCTCTCTCTCAGTTCTGTCTGAGAGAGAACCGCTCAGGACTCTCTTGGGAGAGTTTTAATCCATTTATGACGCAATGACAGCCCAGGGTGGCGAGTAAGGCATTAATAACGTCATATTGGACATAGTTTAAAGGTTTACACCTCCTCGTGGTCTCCTGCTGGGCAACGTGGCTCTGTTGTTGGTCCCTTCTTACGAGACCTTGACGCTCAAAAACATCCACGGCTAAGTTAAACCTTCCCCTGCACACGGGGGGTTTCCCTGTGTGTAGGAATCCCGCAGTGTGCTTTGCGTGATGGAGTCGTCCAATGTAGACCTCTCCTCGCTGTGGGTACTGCCGGTGGAGTGAACTCCAGGCACCGAACCGTCGGGTTGGGTTGGCAGTTGTTGAGTGCTGGGGGAGCTATGTGCCACCACGCACCCTTCTTTGGGTCGCTACAGACCTGAGAAATCTGAGTGAGTGAAAGCCCAAGGTTAAGGGTGGGAGCTTTCGTGGTGTCCCCCATAGGGTCTATTAGCCCTGGTCGCTTATGGGTGTCTGTGCGGGCCCATATGTCCCCAGAAGTGGCAGACCAGGCCTTTGGCCGAGGCAACTTGCCTTAAAGACATCTGTGGGAGAGATGTGCTAATCCGGTGGAGGGTGTGGTGAGGTTGTAGTCTTGGTGGCAGAGAGCTACAGCCTCAAGGTGTTTGTGAGGGCAAGACATTGGCAGGGGCACACTGGGGTTGACAGTTGCCTAGATCCTAAAAGGCCTTAAGCTAAGCCATGCTAGCTGAGTAACTGAATAAGGCGTAAGGGGAATGAAAGTTCGCTAGTGTAGAAAACGGTGTACGCTAGCTTAGGAGTAAAACCTCTTACCGATGGGTGTATACCTCCTCAAGTGGCCAAATGCGTAGCGCAACATTATGCGCAAATGAGAGTTACCCACCAGTTTCCTCATTGTCCGTATGGACCCAGTTTCGGGTCCTGTAGGACCCTCCTGCCTGAGTGGTTCCGGCACTTTGAAGCTTATGTACGCGTCCCCTTCTTCAGGGTACAAAGGTCGCTACGAGCAAAATTAGCCGTGTGCGCAGAAAGCCTTCTGACCCTGTCCCAAAGAGAGGTGACCTCCGCAGTGAGATGAACGGTCACCAACTCTACACCCCTTACTCATACCCAGGTGTATGGATGCTGATGCAGTACCTCTATGAGTGGATCTGTCGCTGTGACACCCAGGTTCAGGCTGGATTGTTGTCTTGGGATTTGCCTATAGTGACACTGGCAGGGTAAGGAGAGTACCTGGGCTCTTGAGGTCCACCAGGGTAGTAGAATTTTTTTTTTCTATCCCGGAGATCGCAAGGTCCAGGCTGGGGAGCAGGGCGACTTTCCACCGACGACAATTATGTGAAATATTAACAGGAAAATACATATTCCTTCGATCGTTTAATCTCACTCATACTGAATAATAATAGATATTTCAATCTGGAAGCACCTGCATTTGTACTCCTAACTAGTCAAGGCAAAGGTGCATTCATCTACAAGGAAGTGGATGAGAAAACGAAAACAAGTGATGCGTGCTGTATGGTAAGCAACGTCACAGAGGTCTTGTGTGAGATACCAAGAGTGAGTGAAAGTGATGAAAAAGTGAATGCTGCCAATGAGTTGAGCCATGATTGGACAAACCAGGTCATTGTCTACATAGTCTCCGTCAAGTTATTCTCATCCTTTACTTCCATCCCTCCTCATTACACTAAAACGGGTTAAGTGATGCACGAGTATTCGCTAAGGCATGTTTTATGGTTTTATGTAGAGCACGTTGTGGTTGTGGGCACGTTTGTCAGACCACAATTATGTAAGATAAGATTTTCATCCTATCTAGACACTTTGCAAGTACCAACTACAAAGTTATTGACTATAAAAAGCGCCGCCACGTCAGCACGAACTAGGCGGACTCGAACCGCTGACCGAATGCACAGGGACGCTGCACATTGCGAGCTCACGTCTCTACCAACCTTGCCACCCTGACGGGCCCACAATTATGTAGCTGTGTTGTTTTGGTAGGGGTCCATGTGGAGTACATACAGTAGTGAATGGACTCGTTTGTCAGTTCAGTGTGTTTCCACCTTTCCTAGTGGCGTCAGGCGCAGGGAAGTCAGGCGCGTCAGGATCCTCTGAGGACTCCGTTAATGTTATTCACCACCGAGTCCCACCGCTCATTGCAACGTGTAATTAATGGCCTGGCCTCCTGACCTCATTAATGCTCCCGTATTGCACCTCATCTGTTGATATATAGCGTTGATAACAATCCCTCACTGGTGAATCACGACTGTTCTCCATTCCCATCTGCAGGTTTTGGCTTATATCATGTTTATGTGTAAATATTATAACACTCAGTATCATACACAACACACACTCTCTCTCTCTCTCTCTCTCTCTCTCTCTCTCTCTCTCTCTCTCTCTCTCTCTCTCTCTCTCTCTCTCTCTCTCTCTCTCTCTCTCTTCTCTCTCCTCTCTCTCTCCTCTCTCCTCTCTCTCTCTCTTCTCTCTCTCTCTCTCTCTCTCTTCTCTCTCTCTCTCTCTCTTCTCTCTCTCTCTCTCTCTCTCTCTCCTCCTCTCTCTCTCTCTCTCTCTCTCTCTCTCTCTCTCTCTTCTCTCTCTCTCTCTCTCTCTCTCTCTCTCTCTCTCTCTCTCTCTCTCCTCTTCTCTCTCTCTCTCTCTCTCTCTCTCTCTCTCATGCTCTGAATATATGCCATTATCAGATGTACTCTTATTTTCGCCTAAATGGTGTCACAGTTGCCCCTTCCCTCCCTCCCTCCTCTCCCCCGCCAGGATGCCAACAGTCTTGCTTGGTTCTCACTTTCTCCACCTCCGCAGCAGCTGCCTTATCCCCCCTGAGCAGCCGGCTATGGAACTGTCAAACTTCTTTCCAAGGCGGCTTTGTCAAACTTACAATGGGACGTCCGGACCGTATACAGCTGCAGGACGAGTTTGGAGGACTTCAGTTAACTGGCGAGATTTAGAAATTGCATTAAAGCAAGGGTGTTGTCCCCCGCCTATGGTATTTCATACTTTTATTTACTTTGCGCCTAAATTATTAATCAATGTTTTTTTTGTTTTGTTTTTTTACTTTATTTCTATTTTAACTATGTATTGTTTCGTACTTCATTGACCTCTTGTATGTGGTGTCGATAACAAGTTAATGTTTCGTGCTATCTATGAACCACTACCTTATCGAGTGTGTTTTGATTCATGGCGGCGGTCAAGAAGATTATCATAAGATTAGATACCGGGTAGGTACTCGTAAACTTTCCCTTTTCGTGCAACTATTCGTTATAATAATGGTAGAACATAGCGAGTTTGCAGCTGAGGCAATAAAGGGGTAGGGTTTGACCTGCTCGGTCCTTCTGCAGGAAACTCTATTAGTCTCACGTCTTCACTGACATACGAGGGAGTCAAGAGGCTGAGACTGCCGGCCATGCGGGTAACAAGGGTGTTGCGAGCACAAAGGTCGAGGCACCAAAACACAAAGAGTGGAGGTGCTGCACTTGGGAAACAGAAGAGCTTGACTTATACACACGCAACTGGCAGGGTAATATCGAAAACAAGATGCATAATAAGAGAGTCAGAAATTCTAGATCCTACAATTAAGTGACTGCGTGGGGGCAAGAAAGTAAGTGGTGGTGTGAGAATGCAACAGGTGATTAAACTCAGTTGAACGCTAATGTGAAGGGGATGAAAAATCACTTAGAGGAAGACTAAGTAATCAGTGTATAGCCATGACTCTTGACCTCATCTTGCTCGGTGCCGCCTATGTCATCTCGTTATCTACCCCGATTGCTTAACAGTACCTCCGGTTTACTATATTTCCATTGTCATTATTTTCTTCATGTAAGGCTCTTGCACCCAATATGTATCTCCTTGCTTCCATCATTCCTCCCCTATTAGCGTACTGGTTATATATAATATGTATGTGTTAATCGATACTAAGACAGGATGTCCGAGTGTCTGAGTGTCTGGTACTGGCGCCTAGCGGATGCTGAGTGCTGACACCTTTTCCTGAGGTAGACACCTCGCCCTGGTTCCAGACTACACACACAAGTTGTGTGTGTGTGTCATCTCAGCCGCTCTGCCCAAGGATGATGACGCTGACGAGAGTGCAACAGGCCTGAGAGAATGTCCACCGGAACCTGAGGTTCCGGCCTCCTTTCCTTATATGCGGCAGACGCAGCGGAGAGGGGACAGACAGAACACAGAGATCACCAGGAGACGTGTTATCTTGCGCTCCTACTCACGACACCTCCCTGTGTGTCTGTGTGTACCCCACACCTGGGGGTGTGGAGTACCTTGTCACGTCATTAACTGTTCCCGGCTCTGTCTATTAGACATTAGTTTCATTGGCCGTTACTTAACGAACTGCGTGACATTATTAATGTATAAACCTTCACAGTGTACATATATATATATATATATATATATATATATATATATATAATATATATCGTTTGTAGTATATTGTCTTACTCGAATCCTTTGGCACTAAAGAATACTTATAAATTACGTAAGAACCGCTCGACCACGTTTAGCCCATTGTAATGGCTAGACATTTTATAGGCATTCAAGTCCTCGTATCCCCATTGCGTGCGCGTAGCACCAGGCTTTTGTTACTACTGGGAGTTGCCAGTTAATGTTTTTCTGGTGGCGGGAAAGGATTCCAGTCAGTGGGGAGGGGTTTTAGGCTCATAGTTGCCTCCCCACGAGTAGCGGGGTGCGCTAGCAGAAACGCCCGAAGTAATTTGCATGTGGTGGCTGATAGGAAATCAGGCATGCGTAATAAGAAACAGGGTATAGAAAATATGTTTGGATGAGCCGAAGTGGCAATGCGCCACCAGCCGCCATCTTGGAACAGCCAGGACGACCTCAGTCGACCTGGCTCGGCCATTCTGTTGCAGGTCACGGTCACGACTACAACTCCCCCAGCCGAGGACGTCTTCTGGACCTCTTACCACCTCCTTCCAGTTCCCCGCGTGTCTGGTGCTTGATTCCTGCTAACAGACGCAGGGCAAGCCATACCGCGAGGAGAAGGAGGGCTTGGTTGGGGCAGACGTGAGCTGGGAAGAGGAGTGCGTGGAGACTGGCGACCACGTGTGTACACCGCTACGAGGACAAGGCCACAGGTTCCTCGGTAAAAGTGTGAGATAATCCATAACCCCTTATATGTATTCCCCAGCCAGATACAGACAGTAGGTTATCGTAGGCGTATGTAGGGAAGATATTTAGGGCGTGATTGAGTGGATGAATCTTGTGTTGGGGTGCTATATTTTGCTGTGTGTAGATTAGTTGTAAATAAACTAGTTAAGATGTTTACCATGTGTTTATTGTTACCCTGTATGTAGTCCTGGACCCGATAGCTTCATAGTGAGTCAAACAAAGAACCCGAAGGTGATTTAATTATTGAGAGGTAAGTGAAGTCTAAGTACTTAAGACCCCCAGTAAAAAATTAAACCTTTACACCCATACATACCACTTTATTTGATGTGTACGTCTGGGCAACGAAGCAAGTTACCAGCCCGTCAAGAGGGCATCTTCCGGCAATCACCCCTTACAGGTTAGTCAACCAGTATCAACATGGAGTGAACCCGTTATCCGTAGAATAACCATACTAAGAAGGGTAACACTCCTTCCTCATATGATTAATCATTCTGCGATACTAAACGATTTGGGCTTTTCCTCTCTCGATAGATAGACAGACAGATAGATAGAGATCATCACATAATCATATAGTCATTTAGATGACATAATAGGCCACATAAATGTTATGTTGTTTATGCTGCGTATTACAGGCTTGGGTTCTTGAATTTCGAAAGCTGATGATATTAGCAATCGGAACAATTTCAACTCACAACCATATCTGTGGGCGACAGCATGGTCTCCGGTCTGCTGCCACCTGTCGACCTTCTAAACTGAATGTCAGTCATAATTTCTCAAAAGGTTTGGTGAAGTCTTCGTTCCTGCCTTTGACAGTACAAAACCATTCAGTGAAGTCAGACGCAGACCCTCCTTGAGATTCCAGTACCTCTTGTAATCTTCGGAAGTTTTCATCCTGCCGTCTCTACTGCTGCTATGGTTGTAGATGTTCTCAGGGCCATGGCCATTTGACAGTGAGCATTACGAGATTTTTCCGTTATACTCCGCCTTGATCCCATTGACCTAATGTTGTTTCTCTATGTGTATTTTGCCATTATCCTCGCAAACCCTTTTTTTGTGTATGTGTGTGGGTTTTATAGCAGTTTTTGTCTTTATCCTCAAATGTTGTGTTTTAACAGTCCCTGTAGGTTTACTTTCGAGTTTTGTTTATACACCAACATGGTAAACATTTATTTGCCTTTTAAACATCGGCGTTTCTTCTTGATGAGGTTGTCATCCTTAAATGCCATCTTTGTTCCCAGAAAAGTAAATGATCGCGTTAAAGTCCTTTAAGACTATCATCCTCAAATATCAGCTTCTTGTTTTCTGAGGCTTATGAAACTTATGAGTATGAATGACGCTTATGAATAGCAAATTTTAAAGTACATACTTGTA
Source organism: Chionoecetes opilio (assembly GCA_016584305.1). NCBI lineage: Eukaryota > Metazoa > Arthropoda > Malacostraca > Decapoda > Majidae > Chionoecetes > Chionoecetes opilio. Next base: position 769,498 of record JACEEZ010015863.1, read on the forward strand.
TCGACTCATATAAACGCATGTATATCGCCACACACACACACACACACACACACACACTCCCTTTGTGTAATCCATTTCCATAACACACTTATGGTGCTCCGTGGTGTAGGGGAAGCACGCTCGGTTCACAACCGAGAAGTCCCGGGTTCGATCCCCGGGCGGAGCGGAAACAGATGGGTTGTTTCCTTAAAACCCGAGCTCCTGTCCACCCAGCAGTGAATGGGTACCGGGTGTTAGCCGGGGTTTGTGACCTGCTCTCCGGGGTGGTGGCTTCGGCCAACACTATAAGCACTAAGGATGAATGATAAAAATGTTGATATGGAGACGGGGCCACACGAGCATTGCTCTGGCCCTGTAAAATACAACTAGATGAATACACACACACACACACACAACACACACACTCCCCCTTTGTGTAATCCATTTCCCTTTTTTGATAATTTACCGCCTGAACCATTTTTTCCGCTCCCTTTCCCTTTCATCCATATAAAAGCAAGCCATACCAGCCCACACCTCCCGGGGGCTCAGGCAATCATCGCCCAATACTCTTACCTTCCAACAGCCTATCTCGCCTGTGGTCGGCTATTTTTCATGCTTTATTGTTCTGTCTATTCATTCGTTTGGTTCCTGTCTTTCCTCCTCCTCTCTGTCACTTATACATGATAACACTATAGTATTTGTTTATCACCTTGTATTTTACAGTATTTGCATGATCATTTGTGAGTTTATTACTAGTGCTACATTGATAGGTGGGAAGGAGGAGTAGCTCTTGACTTTATGTTTGATGACTCAACATCTGAGCCGTCAAAGTATTAGTGATAAAAGTACTCTGTTCATCAAGTACTTTTTTAAAGAGCTTTTTCTGGTTACGTGTTGTACTGTCACTTCTGTTATATCTATCATAGGTCGCGGGTTTTTATGATACCAGGCTGTATTTTCTACATGAGATTTTGATGTATACTCTCTCGCTTACTGATTGTTTTCTGTCTCGTTTATCTACCCAAAAGGTCCCCAGATGTCTATAAGAATTACAAAGAAAAAGACATACGATGAAGCCCACAACAAAGTACAACCAAGAGAATAGCTGAAAATGAGTTATGGAGTGAAAACATTTGGTGTGTATTTGTGTCCCACGTTCTATAAGAGAGAAACAGAATGAGAACGATCTTGATTAATAGGAGCGATAGTCGAAAAGCAAATTGAAGTAAGGAAGGGAAGTCATCAAAGTAAATTGGGAATAAAGTGCAAAATGAATAATATCAATAGACCTAATTGAAAAATGTCGAATAAGGAGAAGAAAAATATAAGAGTGCTATTGTTTCAACGGAGAAGGTGGGTGGTATCAGATGATTTAGGTGGGGAGGGAGCGAGTAATTCAGTGGCGAGCAGCCCCAAGAGGCAGATAAGGAAACAAGCGAAATGGAAGACTTAACCCACAGAGAAGAATAGTGTATGTGGTGTTGTGTGTGTGCGTGTGTGTGTGTGTGTGTGTGTGTGAATGAAAAGATAAAATTAAAATGATAGAAGTCGTGTTCCCAAGGCTCAAAACTTATAATTACAAAAAGCTAATCATTGTCAGCACAGAGATCGTATCTGTACACGGTGAAGACAAAATAAAGACAGGACAATGAGGAGACTATAAAATCGAAAATAAGGAGACGAAGAGAAAGAATATTGAACCCAAACTATGAGGAGAATTTACATGAATTATATATAGGTAATCGAGTTATTATCGATCTCATAACATGGGTATGGGGATCCACTATTGTTAGGCTTCGCACAACTTAATCAAAAAGGTGAAAAGATTGTGTAATAGTTCTTAACTTCTCACGGCCGATCAAGAGTGTTAAATAAAAAAATGTGATGTCTATAGCTTGAATAGAGATCAACTGAAACCTTCCTCAAAAATAACATCGGGACGCGAGAAAAATGTGATTGCTCAGATTTACATTGATTGGACGAAGGAGAGGCACCAACCACAAGGCTCGTACGCTCTTCAAGGCTCATCTCCTTTGACTCCCTCGTGTCTTTTTCTCTGCCACACTTCGATGACTTGTCGAGTCGAAGAAGCGCTCAGGCTCACTTTTTGTTACCATATTTTATTATTATTCTAACATTTATATTTTCTTACAAGGACGAAGATATTTCGATAAATTTGATCACATTTGGGTCTCTTCTTTAATCTGTGTCGATGAATATAGATACTTCGTGTTCCATGTAAGCATAAACAAAGGAAATGATGTGAGAACTCTATCGGTAATTTCATGCATCCATTCTACAACTTTCTTCTGTGTATCAGCCGCGGCGGATGTGCTTTAGGCGAAAGACGAAACAAGGATACTCTTCCAGACAAACTAGAGAAGAAAGGAGAAAGGGGTTCGAATTTTTGGAGGAGGTTCACTCAACACTTTCTTTTCCTCCGCGGTTCCATCCCTTCCACCTCCTTCCCATCATTTCCCTCGACCTCGCACCGAGAAAAATCACTACCCGACTTATATTCCTCGTGTATACCTTCTCCTCATTTCTCTCCAAACGCAGAAATATTTTGCTCGGTAGGTGTAGTATTTTCACCAACTTTTTTTTTAACAAGAATTGCAGCTTCGAGGGTGTAGGCGAGAAAACCAGAGTTGTCTTTAAAGTCTATTTCAAGTACGAGTACCGAATAAGGACGACCATTCACGTACGCGAGGAGCACTGCAGACAAAGGGAGCACTATGTATAACGAACGAGCTGCATATTCGACCACCAAATACGGATATGTGGACCATCATATTTTGTTTTTATATATCAATTTAGAACATATCATCAGGAGTGCCACGTGTCTAACATTAATACCAACACACAGACACCACTGCATCAACACCATTACATAGCAGCCTGTGTAGCTACATCATTTCACTTAAAAATTTTACCCTTTTTTTTCACTTTATATTTATTTATTTATTTACATTAATTTTATTCACCTATTCATTTATTCATTTCAATTGCTGTTATTCAAGTCTATTTTCATATATTGCTGTTGAAAGCTCAGTTATATTTGATGTTTTTTCATTACTATGGATGGATGAATCATGTGTAGATATTTTTTACGTGTACGAACGATTTTTTTATGTAGGATTTTGTGGGTGACTTATACTGTAAAATTAATTCCTGAAATGTCAAAATATTAATTCGAATTTTGGAAAGTTAATTATTGGTTCACAGAATGCAATCATTTTCACAACGATAACTTCCTGAAACTGAAGCTACAACATTTCCTCTACAAATAAAAACTTTCGTGGAGATCAGGTTCAGACACTAGTTGCGTATTAAGTTGCATATTTAAGCGTTTACCTGACGAAACAGGTGAAACTCTCTCGCTTACAGACTTTGAAAAGAGTGACAACTCATTGAGTCATTATCAAATGACATGATATGATATATCATTGACATGTGAGTCATTATCAAAACTACGCTGGTGCCTTATACATATTCATGCATCACCAAGATCTATTTTCAAGTGCGTGTTTTTCTCTACCCTTCTGCCTCTGCTTGTAATGTAAGCAGCCCCTTATAAAAGTTGCGCTGTTATGGTACCGTAAGCATCAGGTGATTCTGTTTACGGTGGTTGGTATTAAATAATTAAACACGTATAGCAGAGTTTTCTTGTCTCACTGGTGGATTTAAAGCAGATTGGTAATACAAGTGAATTCTGAACTAATTAGACATAAGCAAAATGAAAAAGTGGATGAATGAACGAACAAAAATCACATGAATCCTAAATCTATGTATATATTTATTCTTTTGTGTCAGCATATTTACATTTACATACATGACATCTTTCACTTAGACTTGGTGTCAGTCCCTGCAGAATTTTCCCTCAACGTATTTGCTGCTCGAGTATAATCTGAGCAAGGACTTATTATTTCATGTTTAGGGAAGTGTTTTATATTTCCTATTGTGGACGGTGTTCCCTGTATCTTTGAGCATTCCTTTGACCTAAGCAAAGAAATATGTTTTCCAACTGATAAGTCTTTTTCCTGTTGTATTATATGTATATATCTAGAACAGTCTTGGAATGTGTGTCTGCTGGTGTCTGTCCCTCTCCCAGCACCCATCCTCGTCTCTCTCTCTCTCTCTCTCTCTCTCTCTCTCTCTCTCTCTCTCTCTCTCTGATGCCTGCCGCGGCGCTAGTTTGTCTGATATTTTCATGTTTGATATTGTTGCAATGATTTGTCAATGTTTGATATTCTTTATGGGAGTGACTATGAATTCCACTTAATCTTCCAATACGCTTTACCTCTAGATATTTGTACACATGTGACAAGTATGCACTAAATGGTTAATATTCATGTAAATATAAAAAGGAAGCATATATTGTTAGGTTTATGTGTGTGATAAGTGCATGATAGCCTTGTAAACGGACTGGTGAATAGGTATGAGTATGCGAAAACATGCACTCTTAAGAGTAATAAAAGAAAAAAATGACGGGAATATGAGACCGATGACTTCGTATCTTACCATGTGACTCTGGAAGCCTTAATGCACGTACGTATGTTAACTATTGTTTCAAACAATTACTCTGAATGTACCATTTACCTGATGCCGCGGACCACAATGGTTTTCTTTAGTTCCAGTGCGGAGTACTTAGACAACTTTAGCACGCTGCCTTCCGTGTTCTCACCAGTAATAGAGTTGCGACCTTAGTCAGAGACGCGACACAGCAGCCAACTTTACCTCCTGAGAGGCCACGACTGCCGCCCACTGCCGCCACGAGGCTGGCCTGACGTCCCTCTGATCGCCGCGCACGCTCCACGCCGTCCCGCCCTTATCCCACCTTCACTTCAGTTTCTGGAGATTTGATCCAATACTAATTTGGTGGCAGTATGTTGCAAGGTGCCG
>JACEEZ010015863.1:784378-945382 GCA_016584305.1 Chionoecetes opilio
TATATTTCTACATCCATGATTTCAGGAAAGTTAGAAGGGGCTATCTGGAGAATCTATCATTCTGTGCCTTTATCTGTGTAATATTATGGCTATAAATGAACAAAGTACCAAAATATCAACCGAGTGGCGACCTACACTAAGATCTCCAGCTAGTGTTTATGTACTGAGTGTCCTCTCGCCGTCGTCGTCGCCCGAAAAAAAAACGAGTAGCGAAATTTGAAACCGTATATACTTGCAGATACAAAGCATAAAACAACACTGAAACAGGGTAGATTATACAGTCATGATATAAACTACTGCGTATCATCTTCAATGGCACATGAAAATTAGTAGTGATGCTAAAATTCGTAATATATGGTGCCTGGCGACATTAGTGCAGGTGGCGACTATAGTGTTATCTACGGTACCTAACCTAAGCCTTACCTAACCTAACCCATACCTAACCTAACCCATACCTAACCTAACCTAAACTTTATCTTAAAAATAAAAAATATAATTAAATATAAAAAAAATAAAAATTGCGACAGAATCGGTTGGCATATTAATTCAAAACGCATCAAAACTCACCAGAATAAAATTGTTTCGTCCACCAAAGTGAAGTCGGTGTTCATATGGAATAATACCAAATTGAAATGGCGTCAATCCGGTCCTGCTTATACGAGTTTTCGTCATGTCCACATCAGTGATTAGGTATTTATGCTACTCGATGTCTTAAGTACGTTTTTTCCTTTATTTTTGCTCTGGGCACCTTCATGAATACCAACCTTTTGCAAGTGTGTTGTGGAATTCTGACAGTGTGTGCCGTCTCTGGAAGAAAATATTTTATATTTCAACAGTTTATCTACCTTGCCAGGTGTGAAGTTCATGAGGAAGGACACTCAGGTATTCCTCTTTTAATGAAAAAAGTAGGCAGAACTAGGACGGATTATATTTGGAAAAAACTATGTAAGTATTTAAAATACTATTACATATATTATTACCAACAAAACATGGTCTAACATTAAGCACAGTACAAAGGAACGTCTAAATTTCAGTCTTCTTGAATATTCCCATACATGTGCAGTAATAACTTGAAGCAATAGAACAGAAAACTCGAAAATCAGTGGAAAAAATCAAGGTACTGAAGGTACTGAAGGACAAGGACTGAAACTAATGAAATAAGATTACTGATGGGTGTTATGAATGTATGGTTTGAACGAAAAGGTGCACAAGCAATGATTTTTTCTTCATACAAATTACGGCCTTCTCCCAAACAAGGGGTGTGGCACTTAACACAAAACAGATTGCTTTAAACTCTTAATAGTATTATATTGCTTTTAATGTCTGCCAAAAAATCATACATATGATACACATACAGTACACTCCACTTTCATCCATTTTCACACATCATATTACGTGTTACAGTAGGTTTGGTTAGCTTATTCATACATTTTTGACATTTTTTAAAGAATATTCATAATACTTATGTACATATTTGTGTATGCCTTTATATACGTACATGCATCCATCTACTGGTATTACTGCTATAGCTACATTTCCTACTCACACACATCTGATACATAGTCGTTGTTTTTCCTCTGTTCTTTCATTCAGAAAAGGCAACCAATCTCAGTTTCATTTTGACAGATCAACAGCAATGGTTTTGTTTCTTTCTTGACGGAGATACCAAACTTCTTCAACGTCCAATTCCCGCTGGAATACCCAATCATTGCACCCTTCTACTCTGATGTGGATGCCAGAAAAGCTGGAACAATATGGTACAGGTGAGACAGGTGGCAAGAGTTTGGAGGCTTCTAGGAGCAGCATGTGTTCACTTCACACACACACACACATGCACACACGCACTCTTGTTTCTCTTGTTTGTTTTGTTTAGAGGATAATGCCTCAGAGCCATAGTGATCTACCGCTGCTGCATATTAGTGTTGGCCGAAGCCACCACCCCGGGGAGGGGGGGGGTTACAAACCCCCGGCTGGCACTCGGTACCCATTCACTGCTGGGTGGACAGGGGCTAGGGATTTAAGAAAGGCCACCCATCTATCTTTCGCTCCGCCCGGGGATCAAACCCGGGACTTCTCGGTTGTAAGCCGAGCGTGCTAACCACTACACTACGGAGTTCACACTCTGAAGTCTGAAGAGCCTCTCATACTCTTGAGCTCAACCCAGCTAGCCCAACCTACGATCGTCGCTCAGGCTCTTCGTTTTAATAATTACCTTTCTCATGGTACAACCGTGACCATCGACCGCCATGACTCTTGGTACTGGCCAAAGACTCTGGTAAACACGGGAGTAGCTTGCATCCATCATTCCCACACATCTACGCTACTCACTGCGGCGAGTGGATTACTTTTCTTGGTGTTAATCTACAAGGCTGCCCTCACAAGGTTGGTGACACATAATTAGCCCTCACAGTCTAAAGTTCCAGGGGTTCCCAAACTCTTCAGCTCATCGATCCCCTAATGAAGTTTCAAATTTTTCATCGACCCCCACACATTTAAATGAAAATAGTATATGTTATAAAAATTAAAAAAACGTAATACATACGTCATACATGTTATGATTAAATGAATATGGGGAATTATAGTAGTACTTATAGGTAGTATTATTATTATTAGTAGTAGCGTGCTGAGAATGCACTGGACTACTGGCTGCCCACTCATCAACGAGAGGGGGGAATACGTTCGCTCGCTCAGTACGGGAAGCGGACAGGAATATTTCACGTACGGTACGATCTTGGGACAGAGGAGGGGAGAGAGGGGTGTGTGTGTGTGGAGGGTACGTGGGGCGGGATAAATATCTGACGTGACGTCACAGACTAGCACCGAGCCAAGTCAAAGCCGTCTCTATGTCAAGGTGACACAGAGGCGGCTTTGGTACCACTTGCATAACGGTTGTTGGCAGCTGTTGCGTGCTTAAACTTTCCTCACCTAGCCATTCATTGACCCCCTAGCCATTTATTGACCCCCTTTCGACCCCCTGGCGATTCATCGACCCCTTGGATGGTCCCATCGACCCCTGGGGGTCGACATCGACCACTTTGGGAACCCCTGGTCTAAACGGTATCTCCCTATCAGTTAGTTCAACATTATCAGCTCATTCAATACATCCCTTCGTAGGTGAATATTCCTACGCTGAGGCTGTTGTGGAACAGCCATGTGGGCAGCAGGAGCGTACATTATAGCCACATTAATGACACTATACTACACCGTGATCCCAGTCCAAGTCCCCCGATCGGAATTATGATAATTACCCCCCAATTCATGATACTAGCCAGCCAGCTATGAATGTTTTATGCCATTTTAAGAAGAGATATGTTTAGAAAAGAGACAGAGAGCCTAAATTTATTTGCTATGTGTCACACAGAGAGACATCAGACACTGGTACAATGTCTCGCTCCAAGACTGAGGTGCAGCAATACTTCAGCAGCGCTGCAGACTTCAGCCCTACAAGTGCTTTCATAGTGACATGGGATGGAGTGGGCCCCTACAACCAACGCACAGACAGGGTAGGCTCAGCTCTTCACACTACCGTTTACTCTCATCTGTGTACTAATCATGTGAAAGCTTAACGGCCATTGGATGTTTACTTTTATATTTTAAAGTTATTTGAACAGGTATGTCATTATTTCACTAGCCGTGTTTGTTACTGATAGATTTTATTAATTATATTGTAGATCAACACATACCAACTCGTTCTGGTTACCAATGGTGAAGAGACATATGCCCTGTTCCACTATGCTGACGGTGGAATCCAGTGGCTCATGGGCGATGGCAAGAACCCTAGTCTACCTGATGCCCGTGGGCAGGTTGGCTTGGTGTCTGGAGATGGCAGGTTCTATAAGCTCAAGGGTTCTGGCTCTGATCAAGTGAGAAGTCTTGACAAGTGAGTAATCCACATCTTGACATTCAAAGAAAGTGTGGCTTTGATTTTGAACCCATAATTTTCCTTTCGGGACGTACATTTCAAAAATATTAAATCTTAAGCATTTGAGTAGTGCCTGTCAACTTCATCATGAATTTGTCATGGATATATTTTTTGCTGTTAACATGTAATGCTGTGGTTTCTATCATTATCAACACACTTGTGCAATGTGCATGAATACATTCATACCTCATCCTAACGATATGTAATAAATGTTTTTGGCTGAACAGTTGCTCATATGTCTATATATTATTTGACGCAGCTTAGCCAACTGCTATTTTCCATAATCACCTGATGATTCTTAATTTAATAAGAAGTACACCATTTTGCTATGATACCCACCTATTCATTCCTTAATATTAAGTTGACCTTGGCCTAGCTACTTAACTTATAGTTGCTCTCTTTAACTTAAGGCCTATTCCTTTTGTGCACGGGTTCAAGGATCATGATCATCCAGTTCAGGGTTGGTTCCTGATCCTGTTCCTGGGTTCGCGTGGCGCAAATGGAAGGCAAAAACCTTGTTTTTTATTTACAAGCAAACCAAGCTGGCGAGGCAAGAGGAAGGAGAGTTTTTTCTTGTCTTGTGTAGGACTGTGCTCGCATTGTACGAGGATTCTGATGATAAACAGAAACAAATTTTGTACCAGCAACATCCACTGCTGGCATCTTTGTCAGAAATTACGTGTTACGGTACCAGATTCAGCATAGCGGTAGTTTACTATATCACCCAGTCATTGAGTGAATGGTTGGCTTTGGTTAGAGCATAAGTAGCATGAATAAGATGAAATAGGGCCTGGCAGACGAGACGTCGCGGCCATTATCTGTTGTGATCAGAAAACTTTACCCACCTCCCGGGCTGGGTCCCGACTGATCACGGGTTCTGCTGAGTCATCACGCTGTGATCACTGGAACTGGGTTTTCGTGCGCAAATGGAAGGCCTCAGTTCATGGGACCCGTGATCAGGATCCTGAATTGTCGCAAATGGAAGAGGCCTTTATGAGTCAATATGAAAGGTAGTGTTGATAGAAACTCATTTCAAGCCATATTAGAGTAGGCTAAATCCAAATCTAGGGACTGACATAATAGGAAATTACAGTGTAATTGAAAGGAAGTTGAGAACAGCAAAATAATTATATTTTATATAGCTACATATGTATTATGGAAAGTATGGCATGAAAAAGTGTCATTAAGTAGATCACTGAATTATGGCATTTTGGAAGTTGTCAGATATTTAGGTCACTTATGAGTTATAATATTGACAAGAATTCATACTGGTGAGTATATATAAGGTTTTTTTTCAAATTGATGGGAGGACAAATTATTGGATAGGGACGGGAGCAGCTGTAGAATTTTATTTAGGTGTTTAAAAAAAAAGATCTATGAATTGGGCATCAGAATATATGGATACGTGGATGAAAAGGACATTAAAGTCCACAATATGAAAAAAATAATGATGCCCAGTTAGAATTAATGAGAGAAGAAATCAGAGATATTAAAAGAAGGATGTCAAAGAATGGAGCATCACATCAACTTGATCTTATTCTTAAAACAGCCTTTTTTTATATATTTAAGAATGATACTTTTTAAGAATCTATGTATATGTATGTTGAAATTTTTCACTGTGTTTAACACTTAAAGGATTGAATTTATTTTAGAATTCTTATTCAGGTGGAGTAACTGCGGTATCCCTGGAGTCTGGATATACCGCATTGGGCAACTGAGTTTGAACGAGAATGTGCAGAATCCAGATATCAATGTGGATGATGTCACCAGCCAGGAAGCAGATGCAATCCAGTCTTGTGCTGTGGGCGGCTCTTTGTGTCACTCTGATGCAGTCTGCATTGATCATACTCCAGGATTCTGTTGTCGCTGTGAAGACGACTATCTAGGAAACGGCATCAATTGTATCCCTAAAGGTTAATTACTAGAAGGTAGAAGTTAATGTATGGGAGCTGTTTACACTGGCACTTACGACTGATAATGCACCCCTAAAGTATATTTTCCAAAATCAGTAATATGAGCTATGCTCATAAGTATAAGTACAAATTATGCATTATGTAATGACTGATAATAATTACCATGCTGCCTTTGAAAATTACATGCACCAGCTATTCTACCGTAGCATTCATTTTGGCTTCTACGTCTATGGAAGAACAATTAATGTAGATTAAATCTCATTTAAAAAAAATCATAGATATATTCATGCTGAATCTGCATAGGTAAATCTGTACCGATAAGCTTGCTTACGGTATAACGATTTAAGATATTCTTTTTTAAGTAGAAATACTAAGGTTAATGGGAAAATATTGGAAATATATTTAAAGATAGCATTGGTGTCATCACTATTTAGATAAACAAGACTAATGCAATCATTATATTTATTTTGAATAACAGAATATTTACATGGCTTGTCTTTTGTCATCTGATTATAGATCACCAAGTCGCATTTTATTGTAGAAGTGGTCTGTCAAGTTCTCTAGTCTTTCCTTAGAAAATTATTGCATGGCCTCTTTAAATGAGGTGCATATGCTTATAGTCTACTTTTAATATTGAATAATTCACACACATAATTTTCCTCCTTTTCCTTCACATAGCCAAACCAATGCATGTTTTTCTGTATCGTGTTGTATGAAAATATCCAGTGCAAAGTCTAAATGTAGTCCTTTCTGTATGGAATATACCTTTTCAATTTGTTCTTCCTCAAGAACAGTGCAAAACGTGAGTGATGCATTATATTGAAGATTTATCTCATTTCTCTCCCAAGTCAATAGACTTAAGTGCATAGTAAAATGGTTCTAGTTAGATAAAAAGTGTTCTTATTGTCACAGTAATGAGCATTAAATAGCATTTGTTAAAGTGATTAACATATTCAACTATGTTCTTTATTTTAGGGGAGCCCATGCGAGTCACTGGAAAGGTGATAGGTAACATCAATGGGGTCAAGCTAACAGACTCGGACCTCCATTCTTATGTGCTGACAGCTGAAGGTCGCAGTTATACAGCTATCTCAAGAATTCCATCCCAAATTGGGTATGACCTGCAGAGTATCACAGCCATTGGCACTGGCATTGCCTGGCTTTTTGCAAGTCCCGTGAATAATGTGATGAATGGTTTCTCCACCACAGGTAAGCACACTCATATTCTTACGGTTCTTTTTATTATTTTGATCATTTTCATAATACAGGAGAACCTCGTTTATCCGGCACCCTCGGGGGGGGGGAGCGCATGCCGGATAACTCATTTTGCCGTTGTTTTGAGAGTTACTCTTATGGAATCGCCCAAAATCCTTTTTTTTTTTTTTTTTATTTTTTTTTTTTTTTTATTTTTTTTATATACATCAAAGGAACTGGCCAAGGGCACAACAAAAATGGGTAACACAAAGCCCGCTTATTTGCCAGTCCCTATAAAGAAGACAGTAAGAGAATAAAATAAAAAAGAGGGGTGAGCCAATTTAGTTCGGGAGGTGTCTTGTTACTCTTCTTTTGAAAAGATGTAAGTCATAGGAAAGTGGAAAAATAGAAACAGGAAGAGAGTTCCAGAGTTTACCAGTGAAAGGGATGAAAGGGTTGCCAACCCTGCATACCCCGCCAAATTTGAACTAAATTTCTGCTGATTTTCTCAGTTTTTGAAATAATGATACCTAATTCATGCCTGGGTTATCCTGCCGAGTGCCCCTTTCTACCCCGCACTCCTCGTCAGGATGGACAAGCCAGTCCTCGTGTCACACGCCAGCACCACGAACACTCTCCTCTCTTTTTTCACAGGATCTCTCTGACGAGCTCAAGCTAGCCCGTGGTCCTCCCTGCTGGAGGCCCGGAGAAAAAAATAAATAAAAATAAAATAAAAAAAATAAAAAAATAATAATAATGCCTGGGTCGATTAGTGCCGTTGTTTTGAGGCTGCCGTTGTTTTAAATGCCGGTTAAATGAGGTTCTCCTGTATAGACATAAAAAAAAAATTCTTCGAATCAAATCTATTTTTCTTTATTAGGTTCTTTCTTTTAACCTCGTGTGAAAATTCTTGAATTTCCAATGTTTTCATCCTTTTGTGAAATATCAGCTTCATGATTTCTGAAAAATATCAAAGATATGTGTGTGGAAACTGACATGATTTACTTTCTCCTTGGCTTCAGGTGGTAGCATGAACCGCACTGTGGAGGTGGACTTCCCTCAGACAGGTCATCGTGTTGAATTGCAGCAACAGTTTGAGGTGAGATAGATTTCAGGATTGACTCATAATTTTTTGCTGCAAAGCAAATTTTTGCTTCTTCAATAGATTATCTTTCTTGTCCTATCAATACATGACTTTTTATCATCACTAGCTTCTTAGTAGTATTCTGTGTATTAGGCAAGTGATAAGCCAAAGTGAGTATCTCTTTCGAAACAGCCAAGAGAAAGAAATAATGGCAACATTAGATTCAGCTGACAATAAAATGTTCATTTTTTTACTGACAACTGACAAAGACCTTAAACTTTAATCAGAGGCCAGAGTTATATGGATATTATATTATTGATAAGAGATGCTATTGGGTAAACAGATGATGATGATCGTAGATGAGAGGATCTATTTTAATCTGATTTCATCTAATTTCTACTCTGAACTCTACCTACTCCCTTCGGGGCCATGGAGCTGGCCATCACAGAACAGTCTCAATTTGCTCAAGTCCATAATCTACCCTCTTGATCACTCCATTCCTTTCATTCCTCCACCTTTATTCTCACTCATATTATAACACTATCCTCCCACTTTACAGGGCGATTTTCTCCCACACGCACAACATTCTCTCCTTTCTACATTCTTGTCATTTCATTTCTGCCTATTCTCCTTAAAAATTCAAACCTTAAAAATTCTATGGTACTCGTAGATGACGTTGAACAAAATAAAGAACATACTCGTTGTTGACAATAAAAATGTATTTATGTATTTAAAACATTATAAACCACTATTGTCCTTCCACAGGGTCTAGATGTGTTCAACTATGTTCAAGTAAAGACTCAGATTACTGGCTCAATCCCAACAATTCCTCTAGAATCAAAGATTGAGATGAATGGATTCGATGAAGAATATACCAGAGTAAAAGCCGGTAAGATGATAACACTGTGAATCTTGTTCTTTATTAGCTGTGAGTGGATCCCTTACAAGACATGTTCACACATGCCTTCAAGCATTTATGTCAGCATAACTAACAGCATGAGTACCATAGCACAGACAGCACTTTATGCTAATGAGTACATATAAAGCATAGCTCATAAGTGAGAAATAAATTTTTTCAATGGATCATTGGCTTTCAAGGAAAATGCCAGGAGAGTCACCCATACCAGACATAGCAAGCATTTCATGTACACTTTCATTGCTTTTATCCTCCACGTTGCTTACACCGATAACTCCTCTGCCTAGCCATAGATCTAAACCCATAGCCTTGACTTGCCTTCCACGTCTATGTATCATTATTGTATTTGTATGTAGTGCCTGACTTGTCTACTACAGTACCTTTCATCATAAATACTAAAAATCCTACCAATTTCCACCTTTGTAAAGCTTTCTCTTTTACCTTGCTGTCCATGCCTCATTACTTGCAAATAACTGCACAAAAGAGTAATCTACCCCTTATATTACTATTTGCATTGAACTTAATTTCATATTGCTTTTTTTTTTTTTTTTTAATCACAAAGGACTGGCCAAGGGCACAACAAAAATGGGTAACACAAAGCCCGCTTAGTTGCCAGTCCCTATAAAGAAGACAGTAAGAGAATAAAATAAAAAAGAGGGGTAGGCCAATTTTGTTCGGGAGGTGTCTTGTTACTCTTCTTTTGAAAAGATGTAAGTCATAGGAAAGTGGAAAAATAGAAACAGGAAGAGAGTTCCAGAGTTTACCAGTGAAAGGGATGAAAGAGTAAAGATACTGATTCACTCTTGCATTAGGAAGATGGACAGAATAGGAATGAGAATGAGTAGAAAGCCTTGTCCCGCGAGGCCGCGGGATGGGGGGAGGCATGCAGTTAGCAAGTTCAGAAGTGCAGTGAGCATGAAAATAACGGTAGAAGAGAGCAAGAGAAGCAACATTGCGGTGGTGATTTAAAGATTGAAAACAGTCAGTCAGAGGAGAGGAGTTGATGAGACGAAAAGCTTTTGACTCGACCCTGTTTAGGAGAGCTGTATGAGTGGATCCTCCCCAAACATGTGAGACATACTCCATACATGGGCAGATAAGGCCCCTGTAGAGAGCAAGCAATTGGGAGGGAGAAAAAAAAGGACGCAGACGCCACAGGACACCTAACTTCTTATAAGCTGTTTTAGCAAGAGATGAGATGCGAGATTTCCAGTTCAGATTTTTAGTAAAGGATAGTCCTAGAATGTTCATTGTAGAAGAAGACAACAGTTGAGTGTCATTGAAGAAGAGGGGATAGTTATCTGGTAGGTTTTGTCGAGTAGATAGGTGAAGAAATTGGGTTTTTGAGGCATTGAACAAAACAAGGTTTGCTTTGCCCCAATCAGAAATTATAGAAAGATCAGAAGTTAGGCGCTCGGTGGCATCTCTCCGTGAATCACTTAGTTCCTGTTGAGTTGGACGTCTAATAAACGACGTTGAAAAATGCAGGGTAGAATCATCAGCGTAGGAGTGGATAGGGCTTTGAGTTAGACTTAGAAGATCATTAATGAATAATAGAAAGAGAGTGGGTGATAGGACAGAACCCTGGGGAACACCACTATTGATAGATTTAGGAGAAGAACAATGTCCATCTACAGTAGCTGCAATAGAACGGTTTCAAAGGAAACTTAAGATGAAGGTACAGAGAGAAGGATAGAAACCGAATGAGGGTAGTTTGGAAATTAAAGATTTGTGCCAGACTCTATCAAAAGCTTTTGATATGTCAAGGGCAACAGCAAAAGTTTCACCGAAACCCCTAAAGGAGGATGACCAAGATTCAGTTAGGAAAGCTAGAAGATCGCCAGTAGATCGCCCTTTACGGAAACCGTACTGACGATCAGATAGAAGATTGTGAGCAGATAGATGCTTAAGAATCTTCTTATTAAGTATAGATTCAAAAACTTTAGAAAGGCAGGAAGTCAAAGCTATAGGACGGTAGTTTGAAGGATTAGAACGGTCACCCTTCTTAGGAACAGGTTGGATGTGAGCAAACTTCCAGCAAGAAGGAAAGGTGGAAGTAGATAGACAAAGATGGAAAGTTTGACCAGGCAAGGTGCAAGCACAGAAGCACAGTTTTTGAGAACAATAGGAGGGACTCCGTCAGGACCGTAAGCCTTCCGAGGATCTAGGCCAGAAAGGGCAAAGAAAACATGATTATGAAGGATCTTAATGACAGGCATAATATAGTCAGAGGGTGGAGGAGAAGGAGGAACAAGCCCTTCATCAACCAAAGAGGAATTTTTAGCAAAGGTTTGAGCGAAGAGTTCAGCTTTAGAAGTAGATGAGACAGCTGTGGAGCCATCTGGGTGAAGCATAGGAGGGAAAGATGAAGAAGAAAACTTGTTAGATATGTTATTTGCTAGATGCTAGAAGTCACGAGAGGAATTTGATTCAGAAATATTTTGACATTTTCTATGAATGAAAGAGTTTTTGGTAAGTTGAAGTAAAGATTTGGCATGATTACGGCAGAAATATAAAGGGCATGAGCTTCCTGCATTGTCTTCATTTAGTCAATTTTTTTGGTCTTCTGAGGATTTTTTTTCTTCATTCAGATGGAATAAAGTGTAGACATGTATATCCATCAAAACTTGACTGTGTTCAATAAAAAAAAAGGTTTTGTATTCTCTGAGAGTATTCAGACTAAAACATTGAAATTATGCTCTAAAATAATTTCCTTTTCAGGGCAGTTGAGAGCAAGGTCAAGCCGGATATTCCGGCTGAAGGGGCAGACTATTGACACTCCATTTACAGTGGAAACCACCATAGACTATGATGAGTGTGAATGGAGGAACCTGGGTGTGGGAGGACAAGAGACTCTAAGGCTAAAGGTAGGAGATTCATTGCTTAATTTGACATAGGCAATTATTTGTATTGACATTAATCTGGATAGACTCGTAGTTAGTAGAGATGTGGACGTAAGGTGCGAGATATTGATGGAAATTTAGCTTTTAATGAATGTGCAGTGTGGTAAAATTCCATATGCAAGTCTACAAAGGTCAACTGTAAATGCCGTCCCATATCGAAAAAATTTGCAGCTACTAGCGACTCTCTAGGACCATACACTTTTGAGAATTTGCCAGGTGGCTAAGTTTGGTGTTGCATATATACCTACTTTGCCCTATAAGTTGAGGGTTTTCTTTTCCTCACCCAGCCTCTTAATCATACAAAAAGATTTTATAATCATACCTATTTTCATTTTTTTTACTCTAAAGTTAATGTCACAACCACTCACACCCCTTCTACAGACACAGACAGTACATGGTATAAAACCATTCTTTGACGATGAAAAACTAGGTTAATCTCTGTATTTCTCTCGTAGGAGGATACTGTGACAGACGAGGGTAGAGATTTTACCCCTGTTAGTGTCATTTCCCATGGAAACTAAAACCGGAAACTGAATTTGTGTTTGCAGGTTCCTGGAAACATCTTTATCCAGTATGATGATGCAGAGGAGATTGTTCGATATGCACTCTCAGCAAAACTGGCTCCCCTTGAGGGTAAGGTTGTATATATATGGAAGAGAAAAGATAGTCTATTTTGATATACTGACATGCATTCCTGGGAATGTCCCCGAGGGGTGGCCACACCAGATGAATCTTCATTTGCACCTGTTCATGTCATCCCCCCCCCCCCTCTCTCCTCTCTCTCTCTCTCTCTCTCTCTCTCTTCTCTCTCTCTCTCTTCTCTCTCTCTCTCTTTCTCTCTTCTCTTCCTCTCTCTCTCTCTCCCTCTTTCTCTCTTCTCTTCTCTCTCTCTCTCTTTCTCTCTCTCTCTCTTCTCTCTTCTCTCTCTCTTCTCTCTCTCTCCTCTCTCTCCCTCTCTCTCTCTCTCTCTCTCTCTCTCTCTCTCCTCTCTCTCTCTCTCTCTCTCTCTCTCTCTCTCTCTCTCTTCTCTCTCTCTCTCTCTCTCTCTCTCTCTCCTCTCTCTCTCTCTCTCCCTCCCCCCCCCCCTTCATATTGTTGCCTCCTCATCTCTTTTTCAATATATCAATAGTTTATATACCTTACAACTTTATTCTCCTAGTTTACAGAGGGCATCCTCTTGCACTTCCAGCTTCTACTCCATTCTTGTACATCTTTCTTGTCATATCACTCTCATCTAGAATTGATTAATCATTCCATTCCTTTATTCATTTCTATTGTGTGGTTACCTACAGTAATTGTATATGGAAAAGTTCTTGTCTCCATATCTGCCTTCATCTAGTGTTATAGTCATGCATGCTTTTTGTTCACACCACCTTTATGTCTAACTCTTTCCAAATGTCAATGCTTCTATTGATACTATTCATCTTTACAGAAATTGACCCCTGTGTAGAGGGAAGGCAGGAGTGTGGGGAAAACAGTCAGTGCGTTGTTGATGGGGATACTTACAGGTGAGTTGTGATATCGCTGTAGTCCTCAGTAGTTACACTTTGATGGATATTATAGGATGAAACTATTTAATGATATTGCTTACTGAAAAATAATGTAATAACAGTAAGTACTCTTATACGTAGTGCCTATTTGCTACCGTAGATAACACTAAAGTCGCCAGGACAACTTTTTGTTCTGTTTACAGACGTGTGGTGGCGTTAATACTTACATTTCTACATCCATGATTTCAGGAAAGTTAGAAGGGGCTATCTGGAGAATCTGTGTCATTTTGTGTCTTCATCTGTGTCATAGTATGGCTATAAATGAACAAATTACAAAAATATCTACAAAGTGGCTATCAACAGTTGAGTCGCCATCTAGTGTTTTGTGTTACGACTGAGTGTCGTACCGCTGTCGTCGTCGCCCGAAGAAAAAAATGCGTAGCATAATTTGAAACCATCTATACCTGCAGCTACAAAGCATGAAACAACACTGAAACAGGGTAGATTATACAGTCATGATATAAACTACTGTGTATCATCTTCAGTGGCACATACAAATCAGTAGTGATGCTATAATTCGTAATATTTGGCACCTGGCCACATCACTGCAGGTGGTGACTTTACTGTTATCTACGGTAGCTATGACGAACCCATATATGTTAGTATCTTTATTCTATGGTTCTTGCATTTTGTTTCACTCTTTATTGCTCTTATCTCTTTTCCATATTTCCGATCTCCGTCCTTGTTCTCTATATGCCCATTGCCTTAAATACTGGTGGATCATTTTGTAATGAGATTCTTTCATCGCCTTCTGCATCCTTTCCTCGCTTTTTGTCCTTGTTGATGCAGTTCCCTGGGTTTGAGTTGGTCCTCTTCTTTCAAATATCTCCTTATTTGAAACTCTTTACATATATTCATCTTTTTTCTAGCCTCCTTGTTCTTTCTATTACCTCTACTGCCTTCATCTGTGTTTTGAGTCTTATCTTAAGCATCCGTGCCCCAGCCTCTATAATGCAACCCAGTTTAAACATTATAGTCTATTTTTTTTAACAAGGCAAAATTTTCATGTTATCTTAAGGTCTCATGCTTAAAATGATGCCTCTGTTTACCTGATACTATGGTTAACTATGATAAAATACAACTGAAATTAAGAAGAAGCGTAGTATTCCCTTCTCCTGGCATCAAATATTAGTCAGTGAGCAGCAAGGGGGCAGGATTTTTGGCCTCATTAAAAAAAATAGACTATAGTTTAATGTCTTCGTACCTCTTACCTTCCTCCTCATCATTTGGAAAAGTAATTATATCCTTTGCTCTCTGCAAGTAATCTTTTTTTTCCCATATGTTGTTGACTGAGATCCATTTTTCCTTTTACCCAATTAGTATTACACTCTTCTTTACTACTGGATCTATATATTTATATATTTAAATGAAACATGGCTAATCAAAGATTTTATACAGATGTGTATGTGAGCGTGGATATGAAGAAGTTTATGATTCCACACTGAATAAAGGAATTTGTCTAGATCTGAATGAGTGCAGCACAAACCGAGACAACTGTCATACCAATGCCATCTGTACCAATACTCCAGGCAGCTTCATATGCACATGTAAGCCAGACTTCACCGGAGATGGGGTCAGCTGTGAGAGTGAGTTGATGACAAAGGTTTACTGATTTATTAGCATAAAGAAACTATACAAATTTGTAGAAGTACAATTATACATATTTTATGTATGAATTATAGATAATTAAGTTCACTGGGTAAGGTAGGAGAGTATTTTGAAAATTCTGAATTGAAAAGCTTTTCAGGAGACTGAGTACTTGAGTTAAAAAGCATGTGTGAAAAGTACTGAGAAAAAGGATGCAATTGAATGGCGGTGAGAAGAGCATTAGTACTTATTTTACAGATGACATAGCTTTTATTTCAGAGGGTAAGGAGGAGATGCAGATGCAGAATGGCATCGATTTCAGGGGATAGGTAGTGGCAGAAGGAAGCTGAAGATGGCTGCCAGTAGTGATAGGATGCAATAGGGATGAGGATGTAGGAGGTGCTCATATAGCTCTAAATGAGGATATCGCCCTACGTCGCCCCCAATGCCGCTGATCTTATATTATATTTTTATAAATTTTTAAAATTAATTATTCTGTTTAGGGAATAAAACAATGTTAGTACCTATAAAGCCTCTCACATGGTCCATTTTCGGTTGAAAACGGGGTCCTGAAAGTCCATGGAGTGACTAGTGATAGTGAAATATAGTACGTCAAGTCCGTAGACTTTTAATGCAGTTTTGGTGTTTTCCGACACCCAGGAACTTGTATGGATGGATGCTCTCATTTCTTGCATTGTAGGGATAGATAAGAAATATGTTTCGTTCACACATATATTTTGGTGTAAGTTAAATATTTACGAGAGGAGACGTGCGTACGAGGATGAACGAACATTATAGTTTTATTCATTTTTTTTTAATTTTCTTATGGCTATGAAACATTGAGATCATAAGTATGGTTGGATATATTCATTTGTAATATGCACATAATACACGCAAGAGAAATGTGAGGTTAATTTGTTTGTGGAATTGTTGAATATTCACCTTCAAATTCAAATGGAAGTAGCTATTGATGTTTAAGATTATGTTAGAGAAGCATAAATATGTAGTAAGGACAGAGATAATCCATGGTAAAGGTAAAGATAGGGGCATACGCAATGCTGCGCGTGGCCTCGGTGCTCATCTCCGTGGCATTAGCCTTTGGGCCTGTGGTGGGTGACAACCCATTACCCCGGGACACAGGGCTAGTGTGACATCCGGGTTACCACAGTTACCTTCCCAGGTTTCCCCGGGTACCCATTTATCAATCCTGAAAGGGAGAATGAACAGCTGTTTGGGCTGGCCGCCGATTTGCCTTGGCCCGGATTCGATCCAGGGTCCGCAGATCGTAGCCAGGCACGCTAGCTAGTACACCATGGAGACGATTACCATGGGTTTAACACAAATGTGGATGCAAGTGACTAATGAGACAGTGCAGCATGAACATGGCTTAAATCGTCCTATATTATAAATATATAGATACATGCACATCTATATATGGAAATTCAAGTAAAACTCAAAAATGATAAAAAAGAAGAAAAAAAAAGCAGAAAGTTACAATTTCTTCTTCAAAGAAAGCTAAATAATATGCAGTAATATGTAATGTGAATGAGAGTTCAGTATATGCATAAAAATATTGTTTCAAGAAAAGTGTAAAATTAGACATTTATTTGTCAGTTTGCTGGATTCTTTTAGAGTTATTCATATAACTCCTTGCACATTAATTCCTCTTGTCCACACTTTATTGACTGACACCCCAGAGCTTTAGAAAATGTGCATATGTTTCAAAAACTGATCACACCACCAAGCTATTATAGAGAATAATTGTGAACAGGGGTACCCTATCAATGCTAGAGTCTAAGTATTGGTTATTTTGTTAAGGTAGGCTAAATTTCACAAAACCTGCAATTGCACTGTGCTACACTACATATTCATTTAAGTTAATATTTACTGAACATTTTTCTTAGAAGAGTTTTTCATGCCTATACACTCAATTTTATATCATATGAAACTGGAGATCAATAGAAATTGCTCACTTATATCATGTTTATTACAGAAATGGGAACTTGTGATAGTATCCCGTGTGACTCCAATGCCTTGTGTACGCTGCGCCGTAACAAACCACAGTGTGTGTGTCTTCCAGGATTCACTGGAGATGGCCTTTTTTGTACCAAGGAGATAAGTTAGTATGATGCTCATGCACTGAACCCTAAATAGGTGACTCCTCCCCTCCCTAAACAGTCCACTCCTGCTTCTTTCCCTTTATCTTCATTTAATAAGCTTTCAATGTACTCACTCACCTTCATATCACTTCACCCTTACCTTCTAGTAACCTGGCACCTCTCTATTTGCTCCCTAGGTTCACTTCTGACTCTTGTTCCCTTAATTTTCTCACATTAGTCCCTTCTTTCTCAAAATTCTTATCCTTTCTATATTGTTCTGTGATATCTTTCCCTTCCTTCTTTCATCAGCTATTATATTTTTTCTGAACCTTTGTTTTACTTGTCTGCATCTACTCTTACTCATCCCACCTCATATCCTCCCTGCTCTGCTAATACTGGTTGTATGCCTTAGGTCTGTTTATTTCCTTGACCAGCTATTTCACCACCTCATTCCACCACTCACTGCCTTTTCTTTGCCCTCTATTGCCTAACTTCATCAAACCACATACTTATTTTGTGCATCTGATTACTTCTACTGAAATACCTTCCTTTCCTCCTTCATCTCTCCCTTTACAGTGCCTCCTATTTTGATCAAGTCTTCTCTTGTCCTCCATATCTTGCTCAATTCAGTACTTCTCTCATAAGAACATAAGAAAATAAGGAAGCTACAAGAGGCCGTGAGACCTACACGAGGTAGTTCCTGTATTTATACTTAACCACTTTCCTAAAATACCACCCTTTCATCCCCATCCCGTAATTTATCTAGCCTCCTTTTAAAGCTCCCTAATGACTCCGCACTAACTACCTGTCTACTGAGTCCATTCCAATCATTTACCACCCTATTTGTGAACCAGTTTTTCCCTATTTCTTTTTAAATCTACGCTTTTCCAGCTTGAATCCGTTACTTCTTGTTCTACCCTGGTTACTAGCCATAAGAACTTTTCCTACCTCTCCTTTATTATATCCCTTTATCCACTAAAAACTTCTTTCAGATCACCCCTTACTCTGCGTCTCTCGAGTGAGTGTAAATTTAATAGCTTCAATTTCTGCTCATAACTAAAGTTACGCATCCCTTGAATAATTTTGGTTATCCTTCTCTGCACTGATTCTAACAAGGCTATATCCATCCTGTAATATGGAGACCAAAACTGAACTGCATAGTCAAGGTGAGGTGTGACTATAGCCAAATATAGCTTTAGAATAACCTCAGCACTTCTACTTTTAACACTTCTGGTAATGAATCCTAAGACCCTATTAGCTTTATTTTTAGCCTCAATCTATTGTTTGCTAGATCGGAGGTCTGAGCTCACCTTCACTCCCAGATCTTTCTCACCTTCTGATCTTTTCAGCGTTACATTGCGTATGGAGTATCTATTATTACCAGGATTTTTCTACAACATTCATAACGCTGCACTTATCAATATTAAATTCCATCTGCCATCTGACTACTACCCACTCATTAAGTTTATCTAAGTCTCCCTGCAATATGTTTACATCAGACTGTGATGCAGTAATCCTACCTACCTTAGTATCATCAGCAAACTTGCTGATATCACTGCTAATCCCACTATGCAAGTTGTTGATGTAAATAAAAAATAGTAATGGACCCAAAACAGACCCTTTTGGAACCCCACTTGTCACCTGCTCTCATTCAGATTTAGAACCATTAATTGTAACCCTTTGTTGCCTATCACTTAGCCAAGCTCTGATCCATTGAAGAACCATCCCATCTATTCCATGAGCCTTAACCTTATTTAAGAGTCGATAGTGTGGTACCTTTGTCAAATGCCATACTAAAGTCCAGGTATATTATATCATAATCCCCATCATTATCTGCTGTCTCATAACTTTTCCTATAAAAACTAAATAAATTGGTGAAACATTACCTACCCTTGGTGAATCCATGTTGTGAATCCTTGACCAAACAATGTTTTTCTAAATGGTCTCTAGTGTTTTTTGCAATAATAGATTCCAATAATTTACCTACCACTGACGTTAGACTTACGGGTCGATAATTTGACATTAGTCCTCTATCACCCTTCTTTAATATGATGACTACATTTCCTTTCCTCCACAATAATGGCACTTCGCCTATATCAACCAATTTCCTGAAAGTGTTAACTAACGACTCACTAACAACCTCTTTGCATTCCTTTAATACTCTGGGATAAACTTCATCTGGTCCTGGTGACTTAAAATTCTTCATTCTATTTATACCTTCTTCTACCATTTCCCTAGTTATCACAATATTTTTGAGTTTCTCCTCATCGCTTCTTTTAAACATCTGTTCACTATCAGGCATCGTCTGTATATCATCCTGAGTAAAAACACTTAAGAAATAATCATTTAGACTTTTACACATATCCTCATCCGTATTACAATCTCACCCTGCCCTATTCTTAACGGCCCCACTAATTCCCTAGCCCTTGTTTTATGACCTGAAAAAACCCTATGACATGTATGAGATACTATATGCTTATTAACACGTCTATTTCCTACTTTCCATTTTAAGCAAAACCTGATTTCACAATTATCGCTGTCTCCTAACTGTCCTCCAACCTCCACCTCTGTAACTAAATCTTCCCTGTTTGTTAGTAATAAATCTAGAATATTATCTCCTCTAGTCACTCCTCCTCTCCTCTAGGCTTCTTGATTGCTTGCCTTAGAAAGTTATCCGGAACAATTTGGAATTTAACAATTCCTCTGCGTTATTGTCTCCGATAATTAAATCCCAATCTATATTGCTAAGATTAAAATATCCTACCACGTATAATCAATTATATCTGCAGCCTTGCTTATTTCTTGCCATATAGGAGCTGAATCCTCTTTACATAAGTTTGGAAGCCTATACACTACACCCAAAACCATTTTCTCAGTTCCCTCCGTAACCTCTACCCATATAAGAGTAATCTCTCGAGTAATCAAAAATTCTTATGTAATGGAGCTTTAGTTGGATGTGTCATTTGTATTTGAATTTTTTATGTGCTAACTTATGAAAATCATCCCTCAGAGGTATCACCAGTGCTTCAACAAAGGAGCTGCTTGGATTACAACATTTGTAGCCCCAATGCTGAGTGTGTCTATGACGACACTGTACGCAGCTTTCGTGTGTATGCAATTCGGGGTTCAGTGGAGATGGACAGACATGTCAGCCTGTCAGCATGTCAGGTGAGTAATATTATGTTCATTGCCATATTACATAGTATGCCTGGCGTTATGTTGTATATGTACATACTTTCCGTACACACTTTTGTCACTCTTAATATATACAGTAAAACCTCTTTAAGCCAGAACAATAGGGGCTCTACCCCTTTCCGACTTATCGGAAATTCCCCACCCCGTACAATAAATGCACAAAGTATGCAATAAATATACTTGAATAAATGATACAATTAATAAAACACACAAAATCAACACTCACTTGTTTTAATGCAGTAGATGAGTCTTGGCAGCAGAGGGAGGCTTTGTATGTACACTTGTTTTCAACCACTACTCTGAATCACTATTGCTAGCGAAAATCTGTGCATGAAATCATTCAGACATAATGGCACTTAAAAATCACTGAGGAGTAAATCACAAGATAGGAGCAAGCCTACCATTGAATAGGGAAGGTATACAAACCAAATAAAAGCCATAAAAGAAATCCAGCTGATTGTGGTGTTTTTGTCACGTGGTGAGTGGTGCGTGCGACCCTCGTCCGGTGGTGAGTAGCAGACAGCACCCTGCATGAGCCCGACAAGGTAGACAGACAGCCAGCCAGTTCATATGATTTGAAAATTAAGATTTGCAGTGGTTGGATATGTATGTAGTGATAATGTACGTGTTACGGCAAATATTTATGAGAGTTAAGTGATGGGGAACGATCTTTAAATGTGTGTTGTAATGGAGAGTGGGATGAGTGAGTGGGAGGGGACAGTAGAGAGAGGCGGAAGCGGTAGCCTCGTGTTGAAGTAGGGGTTTCTCGTGGGTGTTGTTGATGGGGGGTTGTGGTAGTAGACTACCATACCATACCACTCTGCTAGGGTTATCCTATTAAGTTTAAGTTTTCTCTCATACGTTGGCGAGACATGGTATTACTTCAGAAAAAGAAACATTTTCTGTATTGTGATTGGTTGGCATTTTTTATAACACTACGGTGATATGCTGGCAAATCTCATGATGTCATTGTGGTCGCTCATCCACTCAGCTGTTTTTCCTCCTGAGCAACATCATAACCCCACTGCCAAGCCTATTTTTTCAATAACAGTGTTAACCAGATTGCAGAAACGGAGGCCTGTAATTATTTAACAATCCTCAAAGGCTACCTCTCTTTGAATGCCACCCTTAGTTCATTCGCAGACAGTCAGGCAACAGATTGCCGGGAATGGACTTAACTTCGGTGGACCAGAGATACATACTGTAAATAGAATTAGCCGGTGGCCATGATCTAGGTGCTAGTGGTTATTCTTACATACGTCCAATTACAAAAATTAATCCATTATTATAGCCGAATTGTTTTTATTTTGCTAGTGGAAAATGTACTAGGCTGTAGATTGACGAGCCATTCTCCACTGCCAGGGAGCTCAGGAACTCTGGCTGCCAATCGTAAGGTGTTAATCAACATAACGTATTTTTTATAATTAACTTCCCATGCAACATATTTAAGAAAAATATTGGATAATATTTGGATACTTTTTCGAATTAAGTGGATATATTTTTCATATTAGAGCCTGGAATTCCCGCCTACAGGCACTTTAGGCAAAACAAAATTTGTAATTTTTCAACATTTTTCATTATTTTTCAAATTAATATTTGCCAGCCATTACGACTTATCGGTAATTCTGACTAAACGAATACCGATTTATCGAGGTTTTACTGTATCTATATCTACTTAACTATCTATCAATATATGTATCTTTGATGCTTGTTTTTAATCATTCCCGCAAGGGGATGGCCAAGACAGAAGAGTTTCCATTTATTTATATCCTACTACACTCATGCATACTCGTCCTTCCTTAGTTTTCTCACTTTCTGCCATTATTTCTACATGACCAAACCACCTCAGGGTGTTGCACTTTACCCCCTCTACCCCATCACATTTTTACCGTTCACCTTTACTTGACATACCAAACATGTTATGTTTTTGTAATTAATTAAGTTTTTTTGTGTTTAGGTTCTTGAGCCTTCATGGTTAAATGGTGTTGTTCTATACCGGAATTGTACCTCACTGGTGTTGAGCTTGTTGATGAGGAACTGACAGACAGACAGACTTAGCGCTCTTAGCATGATCGATAAAAAAGCTACTACCACGTTATAAGCTACACCCTCTCTGGTCATGAAAGACTGTAAGAATCAGGATTCTAATGATAAAACAGTTTAAAAGAAAACTTTTTATATATTTAATTGACGTATTACATGGACAGTGTTAAAAGAAGAACCGAAAGAATTACTGAAATGATGGACTGTACACTGTAGAGTATCAGCCATGGAAATTGTGACCTCTTATTGAAACAATACGTACTAATGAAGGTCACAACACAATCATCCCTTTACTCCATAATTTTGGGGATGTAGTTTGTCACATGGCTAGCATCTCTCACAGGTTCTTGCCACCTTTTGCCGTCATTAAAACCTCTTCAGTGTCGTTTCTGAGGGGCCAGTCAATTGATGTTACAGGTTGAAGTTCCCAAACTCGGCAACCTCGGGACCAGCGCCGAGCCGAGTAATGGAATTTTCCGACTTTTAGAACGTAGATATATTAAGGGGAAAAAAATGGTTTGGGAGCCATAATACCAATAACAGACCTGTAGAAGTACACAAAATAACAGTGTACGCAACTCTACAGTCACAACACCACTGAACAATAACAACAAACAAATCGGCGGGAGAAACCAAGCGGCCTAGTGTGGTGGCACCTAGCGGCCGACCCGGCAACTACGCGCCGGGTTTTGGGTGTTCTGCCGTGTTTTGGAAAATCCGGAACCATAGCCGAGTTTTGGGTGTTGCCGAGTCTTGGGATGCCGAGTTTGGGAACTTCAACCTGTATTTTTGTCTCGGAACAATAATTATTCTCTTATTCAGCTGACTCCTGACTAGTGCATGGAAATGGATTCAAAGGCAATATGCAAAGTTAAGAGAGGAAGAATTCTTATTTAGGGAGAGAAAAATCCTTTGATCAACGATACTTGTTAGGTACATTGGCTAGCATCAGGTAACTCATGTGTATCATATTATCTGGGCTGCTCCCTGGAACCTACCAGTCAGGGTTGTTCTTCCCTCCAAAATCCCCATCCTCTTCTGTTGAGAGACTTTTCTCAATGACATATTTGCTGCTGAAATATAGAGTGAAAATGTTTTGATAATTTATACTGTTAATCTAATGAAAACCTATCCAAACTTACTCGATCAAATAAACCAGAAGAAACTGAGGGAGTAAAGCACAATTTCCACGTCCAAAACCACAATTTCCACGTCCAAAACCACAATTTCCACGTCCAAAACCACAATTTCCACGTCCAAAACCACAATTTCCACGTCCAAACAACAATTTCCTGCAAACCACATTTCCACGTCCAAAACCACAATTTCCACATCCAAAACCACAATTTCCACGTCCAAAACCACAATTTCCACGTCCAAAACCACAATTTCCACGTCCAAAACCACAATTTCCACGTCCAAAACCACAATTTCCATGTCCAAAACCACAATTTCCACATCCAAAACCACAATTTACACGTCCAAAACTGTATGCATGAAAATACATGCAAGCCATTCATCTTGTAAACCTACAATACAACTATTGAGGAGGATCTGAGATGTAGCAAGACACCATAAATACAGAATAATAGATGGACTGAAGATAGGTTTTGAGGCATGCTTCAAAATCGATTGAAAATCAAAATTAGGTTAAGAGAAATCTTAAAATTTTGAGTTATTTTTACTTTTTTACAAAATTGAAATGGACTTTTTATTCCATTATTTTCCAGAGTCTTGTGAAACAGCTAGAAACTGTTCTCCATACGGCGTGTGTACAAGAATTGAAGATGAGTACAGGTGTGAGTGCTCGCCTGGCTTCTCTGGCGATGGCTATATTTGTGAAGGGGCTGACCTGGTTGACCAGCCTCAACAGCCATACCAACCTTTAGATCCCCAGCAACCTTATCAACCATTGGAACCGAGCAACCATATCAACCATTAGAACCTGAGCAACCATATCAACCACAAGATCCCCAGCAGCCATATCAACCACAAGATCCCCAGCAGCCATATCAACCACAAGATCCCCAGCAACCATATCAACCACAAGATCCCCAGCACCATATCAACCACAAGATCCCCAACAACCATATCAACCACAAGATCCCCAGCAGCCATATCAACCACAAGATCCCCAACAACCATATCAACCACAAGATCCCCAGCAGCCATATCAACCACAAGATCCCCAGCAGCCATATCAACCACAAGATCCCCAACAACCATATCAACCACTAGATCCCCAGGAGCCATATCAACCATTGGAACCCGAGCAACCATATCAACCATTAGAACCTGAGCAACCATATCAACCACAAGATCCCCAGCATCCATATCAACCACAAGATCCCCAGCAACCATATCAACCACAAGATCCCCAGCAACCATACTATCAAACTCAACAGCCATGGCAAGCTGAGGTAGTGTATAAATATAATTATGTGTTGAATATAAGTAAGGAAGCAGCCATCAAGCTTGATCATGGGTGGAAATGGAAAGAAGCTAGAGGGTAGGTAGGGTTGCAGTTAAAAACAAAGTGAAGTGCGTACTTTGAGAGTTTACCGAATACATAGATCTACAGTATGTCTATCAGTCGTATTTGAGCCAGGAACACTTAAGCACATCTCTCTCCTGATCTATGTATACACACCCAACCGCCTAAAAGCCTATAGTGTATATACATCTATAATGGTGCCGCCAGAGTGTGCAATAGCCAAAAAACGCAATAGCTGTCATGAATAACTTATGGGAATATTTTTAATTGGTGTCTGGGTGCCAAACCTGAGTAGCCTACCTATTTTTCGTGGGGGGTTTTCCAGTTTTTGCTTAATAATCTCTACTTAACACTAATATATCATAATAATAAGCATTTAAATAATACAAAATTAGATAAAAGAACATGAGAGGCCATAACATACATTTTTTGGGGGTATGGGAGACGTGCACAGACTGATAAAGGGGGATAGTAATGGATGGATGGTGACCAATCACAGCACTTGCTGACCCGGTGACGTTAAACAATCAGGGAACGAGTAATGTAAGACGTGTGCATGGTGACATACAGCCCGGGAAATTCAAAATGTTCAGTATTTTCCCCTATTTCTGGGCGAGTGATAGCTGTGATTAAGTGCGCTACAGCCAAATGTGCAGATTTTGAGGTTCCCGTTATAGCTGTGAAACACGATAGCCAAATGTGCGATAGCTGAGGGTTGAGTGTTGAGGGTTGAGGGTCTGTATGTGTTTATATATAAAAAAAATTCTTTTTTTCTTTTCAGATTATAGAACCTGAATGCCTGTCTGGTGTATGTTGGTGCCCTTTATCCTACAAACACAATCCTCACCTAAACCAGTGTGAACTAATAGATGAAGCCTCATCATTAGAGAAAGGTATGTTACGCTAGTTGAAATGCAAAGATCTAGAAACTGGTAAACTATTATTTAAAAGCCAAGCAAATTAAATCACAGGAAACAATAACATTGAAAAGAAGTGATATACTAAGTAGTCAAAGAGTTTGTGGCTCATAGAATGAAAGATGGTTATCCTCATAATATATATGACGAGGATGTATTGAGAGAATGGATGTTGACAGACGTGCAGAGTGAGATACCTTCACCGGTGTGGTATTGAAGAGAATAGTGTGGAAGGGAACAGTTTATCTGCGGCAAATTGAGTGATGATGATGATGATGGTGAGGATTAGTCAATTTGAAAAGTTATGAATGTTAATCATGCCACAGATGAAACACCAGAGGTCCCAGAACCCTATTGTGGTGCTGCTAAATGTACTTGTCCAGAAGGCTATGAGTATGATGCACCAGACACACCTGTAGGCCCCAGGTGACAGGTAAGATTTTATATTGGTGTATGATAGAAGTATGTGTATGCATATAGCAAAAGTGTAACACTCTGATCTTACACAACAAAGATAAGAGAACACAAGATCAAAACCAGTTGGTGCCCGTAATATATGTATGTAAAATTGAGTGTCTGTGTGTCTGTCTATCTGTGTGTTCACTATGCACGGCCACACGCTTTGGCCAGTCAAGCCGATATTTTGCATATGGGGTAACTTAACAAGGCGATGAATGTAGGCTATGTGGTGGGCATGACATGGGGCGTGATGATTTAAATAAAGTCTTAGGTAAAAACAAATTGTCAGGGGTGGGATTCGAACCCATGCCCTCATAGAGGACCACATGATTTAGTTCATAATCGTAGTGATTTAATTGATGTTATATTCTAAAATGCATGGGTATGTCCATAGCGATTGTGTTCTTGTTAATCAATTTCTAAATAATAGTAATAATAGCAGTGATAATAATGCATGTAGTACGTAATAACATTGATAAAGCATAATATTGATAATGGTAATAATAACTAAATAATAATAGTTTCCAAATAGTCTATTTCCCAAATCGTTCATCAGACAGAAAACTTCTTTAACAGATCATTCTAGTAGCAAATTGAATGACAAAAAAAAAATTCTGACAAATTTTTCGTATCTGTGACCAAAATTGTTTTCCGGCCAGAGGGCTGCACAAATATTGTCCGAGATTGTTGGTGAACACTTTCTGCCAATTTATTACATAACTATTAGCCCAAAAGGAATAAGGCATAGAAGAAAAGCTGTTAAGCTTGATTATTTATATTTATATCATTATCAGTATTCCATTAACTGTTATATGAACTGAGAAAATTTATGTTTTGTGAGAAAATGTAATTATATTTTCGTGAATACTTACGTACACTCCAAATTGATTTTACCATGGCTCAAAAGAAAGGCCTTTGCCCGCACCATCTTTAATTATCTACACATATTTTGAACACGTCTCATATATTTAGATTTTTTGAAAAATCATGATTTTTACCATAAATTCCAAGGACTTTTTGGAAATTTTTTACATATCAGACTCTTATGAAAATGAGTCCATCGAAGTTTTCAGCCAAACTGAACATGAGTCTGGAGCCAGTTTCCTGATTAATATAATGATAAATCTTATTTTAACCTGTGTACCTGTTATAGGAATGATCGGTCTGGTTGTCTTATAAAAGGTGTCCCTATAAAACCAATAAGAATAACCATATATATAAATGAAGCATATGAACGTAAAGTACAGTCATTTAGGTCAAGAAATGTATTGCAGATGATGATGCTGATGATCATAATAATAATAATAATAATAATATGATATTATATATATATTATATAATTATGATATTATTATTGTTATTATTATTATTATAATTATTATTATTATTATCATTATCATATTTATTATTATCGTCATTATCATAATGTGAGTGAGGGTTTAGATGTTACTTTTTTGAGAGAGAGAGAGAGAGAGAGAGAGAGAGAGAGAGAGAGAGAGAGAGAGAGAGAGAGAGAGAGGAGAGAGAGAGAGACCCCGGCCAATCCCGGTATTTTCTGCGAGTACGCTGAGGATAATATGTTATGTGGAAATAACTGGACCTACAATATAGTCACTCATCAAGTGTATTACTCCCCATGATTAACAGTTGAGGTAGTTATTCATTTTTCTTTTTTTACCGCTCTATCAATTGATTATTATGCACTTTCACTCTACACTCAATTGGATATTTCATCCGTGTATCCAAATTCTTCATTTATTTCTTATTTTTTCTTTAATCAGGGTAATGCCAACCTAGTAGAATCTAGATCCCTATACTCCCTCAAGCTTTGCAATTATGTATCTGAGATTCAATCTTATATTAATGTAGTTAGGGTAGTAAATTTATTGATATGTGTTATCTACGTATTTTAAGTGTATGTGTATCATAATATCTCACCCACACACAGGCTCAAACTCAGATGGGAATGTACAAGCTCGCCCATTACCTGTATGTTTCATGGGCAAGTGTTCCTGCTCTGTGGGTTACTCTTACGATTACAGTCAACATGCATGCCTGGCCACCAATAGTCCAGGCTACAACTATAACATTCAAGGAGGAGGTCAAGGTAACAGTACTAGGAGAAACAGTGTAGAATATAATGTAGTTAAGTTTGTGAGATGTTTCACTGCATGGGCTGTACAATGTGTTTTCTATGTTTTTGTGTTGTATGTTTCATGCCCTGTATGTGTTCATGCATGTTGTACACTTTGAATTGGATTATCTTGCATCTAATTCATTTTGCTTTGGATTAGATTTCGTTATTATGTATTTTTTTTAGTCATGCCACATATTTTGTCAAAATTGTTCATTATTTCATGTATCAATATGATAATCAATATGATTATCATATTGATAGTTTCAAAAATCTGAATAGTATAAAAATTGCACCTGTAGTATGCAACATGAAACCACTCCGTAGATTTACTTAATGCATGGTGTTGTGATCCATACAAGAAGAGTACATGAATTCATCTGTGTTTTTGTGGAAGCATGAGTATTGTACCATTGAGATGCTGCTGCTATCTGCCTCACTACGCATTTATTATGCTTGTTAGACGTAGTAACATCAAGAAACTGAAATTTTCATTGATATCATTCATTGAAGTCCTTTTACAATTTTGCTTAGTGTGATCCCTTTGCCATCCACTGTACTAATATGAATCAACCCTTAGTGTGATCCCTTTGCCATCCACTGTACTAATATGAATCAACCTTTGTATCCTTTTGCGTCCGTCACTGTGCTACTGGATCCCAGGATTTGTATTTTCCTCATTTGAGCTGTCCGTCACACTAACGATACGTTGCAACAAAATGTTTTTTCACCTCATACTTGACTCTGCAAACTAAATTTGATATTTTTTTTTATGTTTCCTTAGGACTGCATAAGCGGCCTTTGTTGTATGTATTAAAAATACTACTACTACTACACTAATAATAATAATAATAATAATAATAATAATAATAATAATAATAATAATAATAATAATAATAATAATAATAATAATAATAATAATAATAATAATAAAAATAATAATAATAGTAATAATAATAATAGAAAAAAGTGATGTAGATACTTTTATTATTTACCAATTTTGTGCTCATACCTGTTCCTAAGAATCCTCTTGAGTGGATGGTCATGGTAAAAGGTTCCATTCACCTCATCTTTGCGTACCTTAGTTGTCACTCTCTCAACCTTCTCTTTATCTCACTCTATTCTCTCCTCAAGGAAGCTTTCAGGAGTTATAAAAAGACTGCCCATCTGTCTGTTTCAATGTCTGAAAAACTTCCAAAAATCATTCATAGTCAAAAAATATGCATGGGGAATAGTGGCCACCAGTGGTGCACTGTAGAGCATGCAAATGTCATTAAGAAAAGTAAGCCTCCAAATGTTGAAAAGATACTTACTTACCTTGGTTGCAGCTCGAGGCAAGTCAGTAGTGTTTACCTTTAGGAATGGCGGGAGCAGGATGAGGATGAGGGAGAAAAGTAATTACCGACTTTATTGTTATAGTCTATTTTTTTTAACGAGGCCAAAATCCTGCCCCCTTGCTGCTTACTGACTGATATTTGATGCCAGGAGAAGGGAATACTACACTTCTTCTTAATTTC
Organism: Chionoecetes opilio; assembly: GCA_016584305.1. NCBI lineage: Eukaryota > Metazoa > Arthropoda > Malacostraca > Decapoda > Majidae > Chionoecetes > Chionoecetes opilio. Next base: position 814,306 of record JACEEZ010015863.1, read on the forward strand.
AGCTGTATTTTACCGTAGTTAACCCTAGTATCAGGTAAACTTAGGCATCATTTTAAGCAGGAGACCTTAAGATAGAATAGAATGTTTGCCTTGTTAAAAAAAATAGACTATAGGTAATTATCAGATGTGATCGATTTTCATATAGTTTCATCATTAATTATCGTTTTATGTATTGTGTTTCTTATTATTTTTTTCTTTCAAAGTTTCCTGCCATGACGTCAACCAGTGCCATCCCAATGCCCAGTGTATATATGATAGCTATACACAGACCTATTCATGCCAGTGTAATGCTGGATATGATGGAGATGGATATCACTGCAGTAAACTCGGTAAGAGGAACTACTGTCTTCATAACGTTGATAAGCGTAGTATAAGGGAATGAGAAAAAGATTGAATGAGTTAGGTATGTAAAATTTCCTTTAAGCAGTGGCAATTAATTCACCTTTTATTTATTTTGAGTAGTTACAAAGGTTAGATTAAAGATTGAAAAATACATTCTTTAATAACCTTTTCTCTTCCTTGATGCAGATTTGTCATGTGACCATGTGGACATATGTCACATCCATGCACAATGTGTGTTTGATGATCAGACCCTCCAGCATGTGTGTGTGTGCATTGCAGGCTACCAAGGCGATGGTATAGTGTGCACACCAGAAGGTAAGGATTTTCTTTCTTAAAAACTGAGTTGTTATTCTAAAACGTTTGAAGTATGTATCACTTAAGTCTTAACATGCTAACACGGAAGATAATTCATGCCAAATTAGATCTACAGTGGAAATGTGCAAGTAATCTCCATCATATTATATCCCCAGTATAGCTATTATCTCTCTCTCTCTCTCTCTCTCTTTTCTCCTCTCTCTCCTCTCTCTCTCTCTCTCTCTCTCTCTCTTCTCTCTCTCTCTCTTCTCCTTCTCTCTCTCTCTCTCTCCTCTCTCTCTCTCTCTCTCTCTCTCTCTCTCTCTCTCTCTCTCTCTCTCTCTCTCTCTCCTCTCTCTCTCCTCTCTCTCTCTCTCTCTCTCTCTCTCTCTCTCTCTCTCTCTCTCTCTCTCTCTCTCTCTCTCTCTCTCTCTCTCTCTCTCTCTCCTCTTCTCCTCTCTCTCTCTCTCTCTCTCTCCTCTCTCTCTCTCTCTCTCTCCTCTCTCTCTCTCTCTCCTCTCCTCTCTCTCTCTCTCTCCTTTTTTTTTTTCATTTAACTGTTAGTATATTTCGTATTTTAGCTTAGGCTTTAGGTTTTTACCTAGCTACTCTATAGCTACTCAAGACTACTCTATACTGGACTTGCTACTCATTTTGGGCTATTTCCAGTGGAGGCCAGTTTTGCGATTCCTGCCATTTTCGAACATCACTCCCTTTTCCCTTCCTATGGTTTATCAGTACGTAGTCCTAAATTTACATCATGTCGAGTTGGAAGGAAAAAGAATTCATTCATTTGAGCACATTCCCGTCATTATCTCCAGCTCCTCCTCAACTAATCTCTTCCCACTACACCCTCCCTACTCCCTTCCATTTTTTCCAGTCACCATTTTTCAGGCTGCCTCATTGCCACTTGCCCCAACCATACAACCGCCGACCATAGCCATGCAAAGACCTCATTGTTAGGAATATAGAAATAATATATGGTTGGGTGTGGAGCTTTATTTTAATATACATTTCAACCCACTCGGCGGTACTTTTTTCACTAAGCTGCCACACAAAGCATATAAGCATTGCCAGACCCCTTAACAGTTCATAGATTAATAAGTTCATGCTGCAATCTTGCTAAGTTTAAAGCTGAACTTAATACAAACCACCTGCTTCTTCACATCTTCCGTTTCAGTGAAAAACAAATCCCAAAATGAAAAACTCAGCGTTATAAGCACCTAGGGCAAAAAACTTTGTTCACTCAGTGCAAACCAACATGACATATTAACTTACAAAGGGTATGTGACATCTAGTCCATGCAATTAGTCCCTGTCCACTATCAATTTTAGAAACATTTAGGTAGCATTCATAAAAGCGGTGAATTATCTCGGAAATTTTCACCTTGCTACACACATAAATAAATCTTAGTTAGTGAATGTGTAGTACAAAAAAAGCATTTTCCTATCACTTGTTTCCAGATGAATGCAATAGTGTGTCGGACTGTGACGTCAATGCCCAGTGCTTATACGCCAGCTCCAGCCAGCGATACAAATGTTTGTGTAATGAAGATTATGAAGGGGATGGCCGACTCTGTACTGCATCTGGAGGTGGGTGTAATGCTGTGCCTAATCTTGATTTAACTTATGTATTTGTATTAAGTGTTATATATTCTTGGGAGACAGGTTTTCCCAATTGAACACAAACCTTCAGTAAAACAGTGTATGTAGGCTACTATTTAGAAATACTTAAATGTCATTCAAAAGAGAGAAAAAGTTTAAATGCAGTGATTTGTTCATCTATGGGCAAAAGGTGAGAGTGACTACAGTATCTATTATTGAACTGATTAATCTTATATTTTGGTTAACTTGTGAAATCATTATTACTTTGCATGTTTAATTATTGTTACCTTATGAGTGCATGCTTGGAAAAGAATATGCCATACGTATATAAAATGTTATGTTATTATTATTATCATCATTATTGTTGCTATTATTATTGTGATTATTATTGTTATATTATCATTATTATTGTTGCTATTATTATTGTAATTATTATTGTTTATATTATCATTATTATTGTTGATGTTTTTATCATTATTATCATTTTATATTATTATTAATATTGTATAACAGTACCAGATCGGATTCGATCCCCTTTACAGGGCGTCGTAGCCACCTCTCCACACGGAGGTTAAAAGGTAATGACAGGCACCCCACCTAATATTACCCCAACCTCAACTCCATGGCGGCAGCAAGTGACTGTAATCTATCGCGGCCAAGACTGACAACAAACATAATCAATTATGACAAATTGTATAACAGTACCAAGTCTGATTCGAACCCCTGGACAGGGTGTCGTAGCCACCTCTCCACACGGTGCTTAAAAGGTAATGACATTACCTTTTAATATCATTACCTTTTAACCTCCGTGTGGAGAGCTGGCTGGCTACGACGCCCTGTCCAGGGGTTCGAATCCAACCTAGTACTGTTATACAATTTGTCATATTTGATTATTATTATTATTATATTATTATTATTATTATTATTATTATTATTATTATTATTATTATTATTATCATAATTATTATTATTACTATTGCTATTATCATTATCAATTTTACTTATTTTTTTCAATTTCATTGATACATTTCAGAAGCAGGATGTAACGTTGTCAACGATTGTGATGTTAATGCCAAGTGCATCTACGACACCTATGCATTGGATTACCGTTGCCAGTGTCTTGATGGCTATGAGGGAGACGGCTACATCTGTTCTCCTGCTCAGGTATTTATTGTAGTTGTGGGAATTTATGTCACATACATATATTTAATTTGAGGTCTTACCTAATCAAAACCCGTCGTCTATCTCATCCCGACACAATACCCCAACTAGTCAACTAACTAGGATACTTATCAGTGGATAGTGGGTTGAAATCGCTGTAGGCTTTTATCAATACTGCCTGTCCTGTGATCCGAAGTGGTAGTCGTGATCGAGGCCGCCCGTGAAGGACAGAGGCTGAGGGCTGGAGGCGGTGTGCTTTATTATGGCGTCAGGGAGTTTTCATAACCCAGTTATCTTGACGACGCGGCGAGATATTATCTGTGTTGATTTTAACATGTCCTTTGATTTAAAACGATGTGCAAAATGAACGTATGTACAAAACTCTTCATTGTAATCAGAGAAGAGATGTTAACTCGATAGAGGCTCGGAGTGTACTAAACTCTAAACCAGCGGCGGCGACCGGCCGCACAAATCCTACCTACACGTGTCAATCGTCGGTGGCGGCGAGGCACCCTACCAATACCTGCCACGTGTACACGCAGGGATAGGAGCAATATTATAACCACGACCAATAGCCAGTCGCTCCAAATTAAGGTGCTAATATAAGGTGCAAATGCTTAATAACCACTGGGAATGCTCATTTATATTAGCCCAGTACTTATCATTTACTTAAAATACCTTGTATTAATACCCATTACCGTTATAATTATATATATACATCCCTACGCTCCCCTTGATGAGCAGACAACACATCCCTCACAAGGGGGGGGGGGGAACAAACCACCACTCTACCAATTATTGAGAGGGTGGTTGGTGGATCATTTCCACAGTAGTTAAGACAAGCTATCAAGTAACTATCTAATAACCACAAGAATTAGATGTTGATAAAATTCCATATTGGATTTTTCTGTCTAGACAATAGCTATAGTACTTGTAGGAGTCGGGTGTGACAATATGTCGTAGCTTAATAATAGTCACTTCCGGAAACCAAAAATAGAAGAAATAAATGTATTGGAAACCAATTAAAAAAGATGTAGGGCAAAACCCCCTTGGACAAAACCTCCCTATGATAAACCCCCCTTGGACAAAACCCCCTTGGACAAAACCTCCCTATGATAAACCCCCCTTGGACAAAACCCCCTTGGACAAAACCCCCTTGGACAAAACCCCCTTGGACAAAACCCCCCTTGGACAAAACCCCCCTTGGACAAAACCCCCCTTGGACAAAACCCCCCTTGGACAAAACCCCCCTTGGACAAAACCCCCCTTGGACAAAACCCCCTTGGACAAAACCCCCCTTGGACAAAACCCCCTTGGACAAAACCCCCCTTGGACAAAACCCCCCTTGGACAAAACCCCCCTTGGACAAAACCTCCCTATGATAAACCCCCCTTGGACAAAACCCCCTTGGACAAAACCTCCCTATGATAAACCCCCCTTGGACAAAACCCCCCTTGGACAAAACCCCCCTTGGACAAAACCCCCTTGGACAAAACCCCCCTTGGACAAAACCCCCCTTGGACAAACCTCCTATGATAAACCCCCCTTGGACAAAACCCCCTTGGACAAACCTCCCTATGATAAACCCCCTTGGACAAAACCCCCTTGGACAAAACCCCCCTTGGACAAAACCCCCTTGGACAAACCCCCCTTGGACAAACCTCCCTATGATAAACCCCCTTGGACAAAACCCCCCTTGGACAAAACCTCCTATGATAAACCCCCTTGGACAAACCCCCCTTGACAAAACCTCCCTATGATAAACCCCCCTTGGACAAACCCCCCTTGGACAAACCTCCCTATGATAAACCCCCCTTGGACAAAACCCCCTTGGACAAAACCTCCCTATGATAAACCCCCCTTGGACAAAACCCCCTTGGACAAAACCTCCCTATGATAAACCCCCCTTGGACAAAACCCCCTTGACAAAACCCCCCTTGGACAAAACCCCCCTTGGACAAAACCCCCCTTGGACAAAACCTCCCTATGATAAACCCCCCTTGGACAAAACCCCCCTTGGACAAAACCTCCCTATGATAAACCCCCCTTGGACAAAACCCCCCTTGGACAAAACCTCCCTATGATAAACCCCCCTTGGACAAAACCCCCCTTGGACAAAACCTCCCTATGATAAACCCCCCTTGGACAAAACCCCCTTGGAAAAAACCTCCCTATGATAAACCCTCTTGGACAAAACCCCCTTGGACAGAACCCCCTTAGACAAAACCCCCTTGGACAAAACCCTCTTAGACAAAACCCCCTTGGACAAAACCCCCTTGGACAAAACCTCCCTATGATAAACTCCCCTCCAGAAAATAGTATTGTTCTTGATGATCTGATTACAATGGAAATTACGTTCTGGGTCTCAAGGGGTTAACCTAACCTACCCTGGCTGCTGTCCGTCCGTGAGGGAGGACTTGGCCCGTCCCACGGTCTAGACTGCGCTGATGGCGACGGCGGAGTAACGCCTTATTTATTCTTATTAGATCATTCTAGTCCGTGATTTTGACCAAAGTAACAGCTTGCCAAGAGGTTTGAAGGTTAGTAGAAGACGTGTATGATAAAAGTTTAGTCCTTCATAAAGTAGTAAGCGGGATAAGGCAGGGGCGATAAAACGAATATTAACCATTTTCAACTATAATAAAGATGTAGATATAAGTCAGGCATAAATTGTATTTGTGAACACTTACCAATCCCATGAAGTCATCTTGCTTATGTATGTTTTTTTTCGGGGGGTGATGGGAGGTCAGGAATAATAAATAATCAACGAGGTCGTCATCTGGATCAGACCATTCTTTTTCCTTTTCAGCATGACATTACGCACACGTTTGTCGGAGATACAGTGAATGTTCAAAAAAGCAGTTTTACAAACCTGGATACACTCATTAGTCACCAAAACAGTGTACAAACGAGTAATGTTTCTTTTACTTTCCTTGACTTTCACTCGGTCGCTTGACATCAGTTTCTTCAACACGACTGGTTAAGTAACAACACTGGATTTTGTGGTCTTGCAACCCCCAGTAATTTAGAAAAATTTTATTCACGATTTATTGCCTCAATATTTCATAACACTTGGCACTGCTCTCGCAAGATGGCCCAACCACACGTGATGGTATCAGCTGCGTCCTCCTGCTTACATACCCATCACCAGTCACCACTCTCCTTTTTGTTTCTATGTAGTTCTCTGGCCTCCTCTGGGAGTTTGCCGGCTTAACTGGACATTCGTCCTCACTTTTTAATGCACTGGAATCCATTGTACAATGTACTTTCACAGTATAAGCACTGGAAAAGAAGGGAACCAGAAAGTATGTCGTCCTGGTCAAGTGAGTAACATGACTGCCGTCACCGGCTAACGTGCGACGCACGTTAGTTAGCGCTGAGCGCGAGCATATTAATCACATGGTTACACAGCTGTTGTGAAGCCATGCTCTGAAGCCTCTTATTGACTAGAATCTTGAGCCCTTGTACATGTTGGATTTCGAGTAAACCTGAAAGTTTGGAGGGCAAAACCAGGGTATATTCACCCTCACATCCTGTGAATATACCGACTGTTTTCGCTTGACATGGCTCATATTCTGGTAGAAGAACTCCTGCGCAACACGTTTCAGGGCATAACTCAACTAGGCGATTTTTGGTGGGTGAGCACAAGTAGCACTGAGTGCCTCATATGTTAACTTTTTTCTTTGATATATGTTAGTGATTTGCCACTCACTACAATTTTCTCATTTTATTTCTAAGTCACACATTTCTTAATCTACACTGACTTCATCAGTGGCCTGTGGGACTGTGTGCACTTAAATGACTTCATCAGTGGCCTGTGGGACTATGTGCACTTAAATGACTTCATCAGTGGCCTGTGGGACTGTGTGCACTTAAATGACTTCATCAGTGGCCTGTGGGACTATGTGCACTTAAATGACTTCATCAGTGGCCTGTGGGACTGTGTGCACTTAAATGACTTCATCAGTGGCCTGTGGGACTATGTGCACTTAAATGACTTCATCAGTGGCCTGTGGGACTGTGTGCACTTAAATGACTTCATCAGTGGCCTGTGGGACTGTGTGCACTTAAATGACTTTATCAGTGGCCTGTGGGACTGTGTGCACTTAAATGACTTTATCAGTGGCCTGTGGGACTGTGTGCACTTAAATGACTTCATCAGTGGCCTGTGGGACTATGTGCACTTAAATGACTTCATCAGTGGCCTGTGGGACTATGTGCACTTAAATGACTTCATCAGTGGCCTGTGGGACTGTGTGCACTTAAATGACTTCATCAGTGGCCTGTGGGACTATGTGCACTTAAATGACTTCATCAGTGGCCTGTGGGACTATGTGCACTTAAATGACTTCATCAGTGGCCTGTGGGACTGTGTGCACTTAAATGACTTCATCAGTGGCCTGTGGGACTATGTGCACTTAAATGACTTCATCAGTGGCCTGTGGGACTATGTGCACTTAAATGACTTCATCAGTGGCCTGTGGGACTGTGTGCACTTAAATGACTTCATCAGTGGCCTGTGGGACTATGTGCACTTAAATGACTTCATTAGTGGCCTGTGGGACTATGTGCACTTAAATGACTTCATCAGTGGCCTGTGGGACTATGTGCACTTAAATGACTTCATCAGTGGCCTGTGGGACTGTGTGCACTTAAATGACTTCATCAGTGGCCTGTGGGACTATGTGCACTTAAATGACTTCATCAGTGGCCTGTGGGACTGTGTGCACTTAAATGACTTCATCAGTGGCCTGTGGGACTGTGTGCACTTAAATGACTTCATCAGTGGCCTGTGGGACTGTGTGCACTTAAATGACTTCATCAGTGGCCTGTGGGACTGTGTGCACTTAAATGACTTCATCAGTGGCCTGTGGGACTATGTGCACTTAAATGACTTCATCAGTGGCCTGTGGGACTATGTGCACTTAAATGACTTCATCAGTGGCCTGTGGGACTATGTGCACTTAAATGACTTCATCAGTGGCCTGTGGGACTATGTGCACTTAAATGACTTCATCAGTGGCCTGTGGGACTATGTGCACTTAAATGACTTCATCAGTGGCCTGTGGGACTATGTGCACTTAAATGACTTCATCAGTGGCCTGTGGGACTATGTGCACTTAAATGACTTCATCAGTGGCCTGTGGGACTATGTGCACTTAAATGACTTCATCAGTGGCCTGTGGGACTGTGTGCACTTAAATGACTTCATCAGTGGCCTGTGGGACTATGTGCACTTAAATGACTTCACCAGTGGCCTGTGGGACTGTGTGCACTTAAATGACTTCATCAGTGGCCTGTGGGACTATGTGCACTTAAATGACTTCATCAGTGGCCTGTGGGACTATGTGCACTTAAATGACTTCATCAGTGGCCTGTGGGACTATGTGCACTTAAATGACTTCATCAGTGGCCTGTGGGACTGTGTGCACTTAAATGACTTCATCAGTGGCCTGTGGGACTATGTGCACTTAAATGACTTCATCAGTGGCCTGTGGGACTATGTGCACTTAAATGACTTCATCAGTGGCCTGTGGGACTGTGTGCACTTAAATGACTTCATCAGTTGCCTGTGGGACTGTGTGCACTTAAATGACTTCATCAGTGGCCTGTGGGACTGTGTGCACTTAAATGACTTCATCAGTGGCCTGTGGGACTATGTGCACTTAAATGACTTCATCAGTGGCCTGTGGGACTATGGGCACTTAAATGACTTCATCAGTGGCCTGTGGGACTATGTGCACTTAAATGACTTCATCAGTGGCCTGTGGGACTATGTGCACTTAAATGACTTCATCAGTGGCCTGTGGGACTATGTGCACTTAAATGACTTCATCAGTGGCCTGTGGGACTATGTGCACTTAAATGACTTCATCAGTGGCCTGTGGGACTATGTGCACTTAAATGACTTCATCAGTGGCCTGTGGGACTATGTGCACTTAAATGACTTCATCAGTGGCCTGTGGGACTATGTGCACTTAAATGACTTCATCAGTGGCCTGTGGGACTATGTGCACTTAAATGACTTCATCAGTGGCCTGTGGGACTATGTGCACTTAAATGACTTCATCAGTGGCCTGTGGGACTATGTGCACTTAAATGACTTCACCAGTGGCCTGTGGGACTATGTGCACTTAAATGACTTCATCAGTGGCCTGTGGGACTATGTGCACTTAAATGACTTCATCAGTGGCCTGTGGGACTATGTGCACTTAAATGACTTCATCAGTGGCCTGTGGGACTGTGTGCACTTAAATGACTTCATCAGTGGCCTGTGGGACTATGTGCACTTAAATGACTTCATCAGTGGCCTGTGGGACTATGTGCACTTAAATGACTTCATCAGTGGCCTGTGGGACTATGTGCACTTAAATGACTTCATCAGTGGCCTGTGGGACTATGTGCACTTAAATGACTTCATCAGTGGCCTGTGGGACTGTGTGCACTTAAATGACTTCATCAGTGGCCTGTGGGACTATGTGCACTTAAATGACTTCATCAGTGGCCTGTGGGACTGTGTGCACTTAAATGACTTCATCAGTGGCCTGTGGGACTGTGTGCACTTAAATGACTTCATCAGTGGCCTGTGGGACTATGTGCACTTAAATGACTTCATCAGTGGCCTGTGGGACTATGTGCACTTAAATGACTTCATCAGTGGCCTGTGGGACTATGTGCACTTAAATGACTTCATCAGTGGCCTGTGGGACTATGTGCACTTAAATGACTTCATCAGTGGCCTGTGGGACTATGTGCACTTAAATGACTTCATCAGTGGCCTGTGGGACTATGTGCACTTAAATGACTTCATCAGTGGCCTGTGGGACTATGTGCACTTAAATGACTTCATCAGTGGCCTGTGGGACTATGTGCACTTAAATGACTTCACCAGTGGCCTGTGGGACTGTGTGCACTTAAATGACTTCATCAGTGGCCTGTGGGACTATGTGCACTTAAATGACTTCATCAGTGGCCTGTGGGACTATGTGCACTTAAATGACTTCATCAGTGGCCTGTGGGACTGTGTGCACTTAAATGACTTCATCAGTTGCCTGTGGGACTATGTGCACTTAAATTACTTCACCAGTGGCCTGTGGGACTATGTGCACTTAAATGACTTCATCAGTGGCCTGTGGGACTGTGTGCACTTAAATGACTTCATCAGTTGCCTGTGGGACTGTGTGCACTTAAATGACTTCATCAGTTGCCTGTGGACTGTGTGCACTTAAATGACTTCATCAGTGGCCTGTGGGACTGTGTGCACTTAAATGACTTCATCAGTGGCCTGTGGGACTATGTGCACTTAAATGACTTCATCAGTTGCCTGTGGGACTGTGTGCACTTAAATGACTTCATCAGTGGCCTGTGGGACTATGTGCACTTAAATGACTTCATCAGTGGCCTGTGGGACTATGTGCACTTAAATGACTTCATCAGTGGCCTGTGGGACTGTGTGCACTTAAATGACTTCATCAGTGGCCTGTGGGACTATGTGCACTTAAATGACTTCATCAGTGGCCTGTGGGACTATGTGCACTTAAATGACTTCATCAGTGGCCTGTGGGACTATGTGCACTTAAATGACTTCATCAGTGGCCTGTGGGACTGTGTGCACTTAAATGACTTCATCAGTGGCCTGTGGGACTGTGTGCACTTAAATGACTTCATCAGTGGCCTGTGGGACTGTGTGCACTTAAATGACTTCATCAGTGGCCTGTGGGACTGTGTGCACTTAAATGACTTCATCAGTGGCCTGTGGGACTGTGTGCACTTAAATGACGCCAGGTATTACTCAAGTCAATTTTATGTATTAATGCTGTATTTTTTTCAGATTGGTTGTAATGTACTTCATAACTGTGGGGAGAATGCCGTGTGCTCCTATAATGTGGAGGCCCAGGGGTATCGCTGTACATGTCAAGAAGTAAGTAACATTATTGTGTGATAAATTTCGTTTTACTGTGCTGAATATATCTTTTTCAATGTGCCTTCGTACTGGTAATAGCATGATTGCATGACTCTTGAGAAAGTCATTGACTCAACTGGAAGTAATATGTTGCTTTCAGTTTAGCATATTATTAGATATCCTGTTGTTGGCAAGCTCCAACCTGTTTTCCAACCAGAAAATTCTTTTGAAGAGATCCTATTGTGAGCTATCCATTGTATTGTTTAACCCATGGCAAAAATTTAATAATTAGATATCATATGATTTATCATTATTATTTAGGATTGTGTGTTATATTTTGTCACTCATATGTTTCAGAATATCCTCAGTATATATCTCGTCACTTGTTTGCTTTTAGGAATACGTATTCTTAATATATGTCTACTTAACTAGAATGTAATTGGACTATTGAGTTAGATAGATTGCGGGAATGTTTTGGTGGCAATGGAACATGAATGACATACAAAGGAAAAACCAAGCAGGAACAAATCCATTATTCCTTACAAGATTAGTTTGCAGTACTTGGGAAATTACTCTATCTGTCATGAATTTGGACATCCAAGGAAAAGGCTTGTATTAAGGCACGTTGAAGCCCACCACGTATGCTTTAGTGGAAGTGCAGTAAAAACAAAATGGAAAAACACTGATCTCTTTATAATTGGGTAACACGGGAGATTTCAATTCACCTTCTTGATAATTTAAAGGTTTGATTAGGATATGTAATGTTCCATGATAATGTATAACAAGAAAGAAAATGTGTCTTGTCACCGTAGTGGAGCGCAGAATCACGAATCCTTATTGAGGAAAATCCCATGGTCCTAAAATCAAACGGGGCTCATCAAGATCTTCATTGGCCCTAAATATCTAACATCAGATTAGACTAGATTTTTGTGCGATATTGTTGATCTTGTTGATAGTTACCATTGTTATCATCACCAGGGTTTTGAAGGCGATGGATTCTTCTGCAAGCCTACAAGTTCCTGCCAGCTAGACCAATCAATATGCCACCCTCAGGCTCTTTGTGTGCCTGACCCACTGTCCGCGTTTGGCTTTTCATGTCGCTGTCGAGAGGGTTTTGCAGGTGATGGACTAAACTGTCAAGGTAATAATCTATTATCTCTTAAAATACACTGAATCCATTGAGGTGCAGCATTTTATATTGCTACTCTACTTAAGATTGCTTCACATTTCTGTATAATGCACTATTTACATCTGCATATCGAGGAACATTATAGAAGTGACATACAGTAAATGTATTTCACAACTGATGTGTAGATAGGAATATTTTTGTTATATCATTTTACTCCCAAGTTTCAAGTGTTTTCTTAAAAATTATAGGCTTTCATCTATGTATATGAAGATAGTTTTCTTAGCAGCTTCTTACCCTCACTTTAGTCATGCAAAAAAGCACAAAACACAAGAGGTAGCAACACTTAACATTACATACTGAACATGTACGTGTTCATTCAGTCATATTTCAGTCTTATTCATATTCAGCACTTCTTAAGGCATTTCCCATATTGGTAAACAGAAGCAGTAAGCCATGAGAGGGATATTCTGCTTATCAACCAAGGGCTGACAGTTTTGCGAATGCCTGTCGACCCGCAAGGAGGAAGGAGCTACATCATTCACTTTGAGGCATTCATGACAGCCGTAGGTAAGTCTTGAAATGATGCTCATATTTTTCATTTGAACTGAGGAAGAGACATTTTAAATGATTTTCTTACTTTTTAATAGGAGGTAGCCAATATCACCATGTGCAACCAGTGTGATATATTGTAAGACAAAGGTTTGGTACCATGTTCTCATCATCTTACTGCTCTCTCCATGTTTCTTATTTTACCTTTGATTTGTTCTATGTATCTAAGTTTTCCATCCAGCAATGCATATAGCACTCAATCAATCATTAGGGGCATACGCCGGGGGGCGCGTCGCCTCCCCCACCCTACGATGCCACTCCTGGGGTTTACCACGCGCGAGTTCCCATGCAGGCTCCTTTCCCATACCAAGCAACTTTCGACAAGAAACATCAACTTGCCCCAGCCACGAGCCTTGTGGGCGCCCCCTTGGCCTCCTCCACGCCGGATTGTCTCTTACAGATACAACCCAATGGGAAGGATCGGTTTCAGGGTAGCGTGCCACATGCCCATATAGCCGAAGTTGGCGCTGACAGACTATGCAGGTAATAGGCCTCGATTCAGTCTCACGGTGCAATCGCTGATTTGACACGTAATCATCCCAGCGATACCCCATGATTCTGCGAAGACACTTATTACCAAAGGCATTGATTCGTCTCTTCACGTCACTATTTAATGCCCATGTCTCACAACCATAGAGTAAGACAGGGATCACAAGCGACTTGAAGATCCGGATCTTTGTCCTCCTGCACAGGTACCGACAATGCCAAATACTCCCGCTGAGCGAGTCCATAACACCGTGGGCTATGCCAATCCGCCATAAGACTTTTTGACGTGACCCGGTATTATTCTGGACTGCGCTAACAAGGTATGTAAATTTTCCAAGATCTCAATGTCCTCGCCGCACGCATGAAAAGACTGTACTGTTTCATCTAGTAAGTCTCCAAACACCTGGACCTTGGTCCTGAGTCAGGAGACCTCAAGTTACAAAGGTTTTGCCTCCTCATGTAGCACCTAGAGACTCGAGAGCCATCACCAAAACCTCCAGCGACTAAGCAAAGATAATTGCATCATCTGCAAAAACAAGATCAGTGATCTTGGTATTGCCAATGCTCCATAATCACTTTGGTCCACAACTTTGCCCAATACCCGGTCCATACAAGTATTGAAAAGTGATGGGACAAGTATGCATCCTTGCCTCTCTTCTGTATTCACAGGAAAAAAGCTGGATATACACCTGCCCCACACTTCACAGCACTCTCAGTCCCAGAGTACAGGCCAGTCAGCAGACCAATAGTCCTTGCAGGAATCCCGCGAAGCCCAGAAGATCTCATAGTGACTCACGATCCACTAAGTCAAACACCTTCTTGAGATCAACATAGGCTGCAAGCATCCTCTGTCGAAACTCACGTCGGCATTCCACCAGGACACGAAGCGCTAGGATATGGTCCGTTGTTGACTTACAAGGTGTGAACCCAGACTGCTGTGGTCTCTGATACTTCAGCAGATGACTGCGGATCCGTGTCAGCAATAGATGGGCAAGCACCTTGCCTGGCACGCTGAGCAGTGTAATACCGCGGTAATTGTTGCAGTCCTGACGGTCCTCTTTCCCTTTCCAGATAAGGACGACCAGTCCCTTTTTCCTGTCTGGAGGAATGATACCTGATTGCCACACGGCAGTCAAGTCATCATGCAACCCATGAATCATGGCCTCACCCCCAGCTTTGAGGAGCTCCGCACTGATATTACAAACACCAGCTGCCTTTCCACCCCTCAACTTTGCTACAGCCTCTCTGACTTCGTCAAGTGAGGGTGCGGTTTCGTCAATGAAAGGATCGGCATCCTCTGCCCGTAATCCAGTGGTGTGAAGCTGCCCATTTGGAGGGTCCACCGTGAACAACTGCCCAAAGCTCTCAACCCAACGAGCCATCTGCCCATCCAAGTCCGACACAAGGCGCCTATCTGCTGCTCGGATAGCACTCGCCCGAGATGGAGACTTGGAGCGGAGATTCTTAAGGGCTTGGTAGGTGGGTCGGAAGTCATTAGCGTTCAAATGGCCCTCGACATCCTCAGCAAGACTCCGACATGGCTGTCCTTCTCTTTCTCCAAGAGAGTTGTAGTCCTGCGGGACAGAGCCCTGTACTGGTCTTGGTTCCCAGCAGGCCTGGCAGCGCGACACTCCTCGATATTCTCCAGCATGTCCATCGTGACAAAACCACGCCTTGACCTAGAATGCTCCCCAATAC
The DNA here is from genome assembly GCA_016584305.1 of Chionoecetes opilio. Classification (NCBI taxonomy): domain Eukaryota; kingdom Metazoa; phylum Arthropoda; class Malacostraca; order Decapoda; family Majidae; genus Chionoecetes; species Chionoecetes opilio. Next base: position 829,532 of record JACEEZ010015863.1, read on the forward strand.
ACTCCTTGGCAGCCTGGAGAGTTTCACGTTTGAAGGTATCCTACAGTTCTACAGGGTCACCGAGGGCACCGAGCACATTAAACCGATTTGAGACTACCAGTGATACTACTCATGCAGCACATGTCAAGTCCTTCAGCTTCTTAAGATGAAGCACAGTATGGTTACTTCTAGATATTCTTCTGGACTTGAAGGACTCTTCAAGGACTCGAGTCCTTGGCAGGACTCGAACTCACACAGTATAGACATTGCCCTCCAACGAAACCACAGTCAGTGACGGTAGCCTTACCACTAGACCAAACTCATATATCCGCTTGGTCATCCGGTCGTCTAGGTACTTTCTCACATTACGCAAAGAACTCAGCACTCCGGTAAACCCTGCAGTTCTGGAGGATCCTCCAACGAGTACTAACGAGGATGTGGTTGATCTCTTTAGCTACCCCTCCGGCATTACTATACCATGTCCAGCGGTGCAGCTCTGGTCTCTGATACCAAGAACCTCCAATTCTAAACTTTCTTTACCTCGCGAAATTCAGAAGGAGAGAATTGTTATTGTTCCTGGCACCGGAGCCATGGCCCATGGGGACCAACACATAACTCATAACCATCTCTCACAGTACCAGTTTCAGCATTGAAGTCGTCAAAGACAATGAGTGAATCTCGAGGAGGACACTGGTCTAATACAGAGTCGTGTTTGGCGTAGAACATCTTCTCTTCAGTTTCACACACCTCGGTAGGAGCGTACACTGCAACAAGAGACATGAAACCTAGAGGGTGTTGCATCCTCACCCGCATTATACGTTCATTAGCCGGAGTAACCTCAACAACAGACGGCTGAGGTTTGCTGGAGATGTCTATAGCTACTCCCCGGACACGGTTACCATTGCTCATGCCGGACCAGTAGTAGGTGTAACCCCCACTGCTAGTCTCTCCACTACCAGGCCTCCTCGTCTCAGAGAGTCCCACTATATCCACCCTCAGCCAATTGAGCTCGCCCAATAGGAGAGGCAGTCGATGATCGTCTGAGAGGCTCAGAACGTTTCAGGAGCTCACACGTAGAACCCTACGGAGGTTTATCCCAGGAGTGATTCGACGGTCAGGCGCCGCCTCTGCACCGCCCCGAGCACCCCCATAAGAAAAAGATGGGCTAGACTCAGCTAGAGGGTCCTTCCACTTCATTGCAGTCAGTGATGAAGATTTGTTTTCCGTAGTAAATTGAAAATACAGGCTATCATGACTATTGATGCCCACTGCTATGGTGTTACAGGCCACCAAGACCTTCAGATTGTACTCTACTTACTTCACTCATTGTTTACATAGCAATCAAATGACGTGACATAGCATATGGAGCACTTCACAGCAATAGTATATATGCCACAGAAGCACACTTTTGAGGAAGAGAATTTAGTCAAAGTTTTTTTATTTATTCATTATTGTATGCGACTTCCAGACCTAAGTCTGCTTTTGGTAAAGTCTTGAAATTAATTACATGGAAGAGGTGAAACTTTCCTTTCATTGTTTTAATTTTACTTGCAAAGGCAATTGCTACAAAAGGCATCCAAGTCAAATATCTAGGTAGGAATGATTTCACCACCAATTTCTTAATTTTAGGAGCAGATATAGATTGCCTGGCAGGCCGCTTCTATTGGACAGATGTGAGATCATCATCCATCAGGTCATCCAATTATGATGGAACACAACGTCAGCCCACAGTCTCCAAAGGTGTGTGAATCTTATCATCATATTCTGAAAGACTTTTTTTCAGGTTGCATACATGCCTTTTCCTAGTGTAGCAATATAAATATTGCACTGTGCTTAAAAGTCACCATAATGTAGTCTCTGTGAAGAAATGTCTAGAAAACTTTCATTAAACATTCCTGCTGTACAGAACAACCACAGTTATGACTTAGAAGAATGACCATGCATATGAAGAAGAAACGTTATTGAGTAGACACAATGAAATGGTTGCTGAAATGTGGAAAACAATGTTAGAAAAAAATGTAATGAAAAAAAATACTTTTGTTCTGGGAAAGGTAATGTCTTAAAAAGGGTTTCCTAACGTCTACAAGCATTTTAGTAAGGTAAAAAGGAACTAAAGGCAATATCAAATAGACTTTTCAAGTTGTAAATAAATTTTCCAATTGCAGTTATATTTTTCAGGTAACATTGGATTCGCTGAAGATGTTGCAGTTGACTGGGTATCTAAGAATGTATACTGGACAGATTCAGGCAATGATATTGTGTCTGTAGCTTCCATTGAAGATGGAAAGCAGCGCACAGTCATCAAAGAAGGCCTCATCAACCCTCGAGGAATTGCCACCCATCCAGGCTATGGGTGAGTGGCCACAACACAGCCTCTTTTCATCCAGCCCCAAAAATGCTGGAAAATTTTTGGAAATATTCAGAATTACTCAAATCTTAGAAATATATGTATATATAGATTGCAAAACACAGCAAGATGTTTAAATTTGAATGACAGGAGAATGTATATGCAGAAGTATATTATGGAAGTATTTGCAAATGAAATGTCTGTTGGGTAATGTGCCAGATTATTTGGAGTGATGCATCTAAGCTGAATTTACGTGATTTTTGTTTATAGTTTAGGTCAGTGGTTCCCAACTTTTTTTTCTGCTGTTTCCCCCTTCATCCAGTTCATCCATCCAGATTTCCTCCTTCATATGGATATGAAAAAAAGTAGCCAAAACACAAAATTTACTTGCTTAATAACACAAGTATATAGACACTATCCTCTATATCTATATACACTTGAAGAAAAGTCAATAGCCGCATTCTAGAAATTTGTTCTTCTGTCGACTAAATGCTAGTAATGTAGATGTCCCTTAGGATAAATTTCCCCCTTAGAATCCTGAAAGTTCCCCCCAGGGGAAAATTTCCCTCAGGTTGGAAAATGCTGGTTTAGGTTCTCTGTACATAATTATATCAATTTCCATTCCTGGTCTGTGTATGTGTTATGTGTTTATAAATATGTATATATGCATATCTATACTTGACGAAGGTGCTGCATATTGTTGAGAAAGCTTCAGTAGGTGAAATACAAATTTGTAAATAACACAAATCTTAAACCTTCAACAATAGCTACATAGATGTGTGTGAAAGATGAAGGATAGTAAAGCATTATATATTACTTGTGCAATGATATTTTTTTCAAAATATGCAGTTTTTCTTGATGCTACAAGATGATGTGGATAATGGGTTAGTACTAGTTCTAGAAAAGTTTTATACTATTCCACAATTTTTCAGGCTTCTGTTTTGGAGTGACTGGAATCGTCTTTCTCCAAAAATTGAATCATCTGGATTAGATGGATCCAATCGTCAGGTGATGGTAAATGAAGACATTCTGCTGCCAAACTCTTTGGTTGTGGATTATGAAACAGAAACTCTCTGCTGGGCTGATGCTGGCACTCATAAGATAGGTCAGTATTCTGTATTACTGTAGTTACCTGGTTGTAGCATACATTACCTGAGCTATACTTGTGTGCTCCTGTCTCCATAGCCATATTTATCCAGTCTATCTTTCAATTGATGTTCACTCCTTCATGTTTTTGCCTGAAAAGCTCTGCTCATTATAAAGGCTAACCTTCTAAGTTGTAAACCAACATTATTGTATGTATTTATTTATGCGGCTATTATTAAATGTTTCAAATGTTTCCTTGCTGCTATTACCTTTTATTTCAGTCCATTCCAAATGTTTATACTCACATGGAAAAGGCTGCATTTCTTTGTCTTATTTGAGCATCTTCCTATTCTCATTTTTGTTCTTGTGTCTCCTCAGATAATAATGAACCTCTCTTTCCCTCAATAGAAAATTTCTTCTATCAGCATCCTCCAAGTCTTTCATCATTTAATTTATTCTAATTAAATCAGCTCTTCCTGTTCTTTTTTCAAGTATTAGCAGTTTCAGTTCCTTCTGCCTTTCTCTGTGGGTTAGATTATCCAGTTCTGGCACCATCTTAAATGGGCGTCACACATTCACGAAATTGATCACGACAAGACCCAAAATCGGGTCAGTACGACACTTATACGTCGTTGCGGGGCATGTCGGCATGTTCGTCGCAGCCTCATGAGGTGTCGGCAAGCTGGCCGAATTGTGACGAGACCACCGAGAGACAAGGCCTGGTGGATCGCCCGTGACGTCACACCATAAGGATACAACCCGCTCCGCTCCCCGTACAAGTTTACCTACCTAATATAATGTTTATCAGTATAAAAGATATACTGTTATCTTCGGAAATGTTTGTTCTATAATACAGTATTATCAAATAAAAAACTGTAAAACACACAAAGAAAATGCCATTATGAGACTTTCAAGAAATATGCATTAACTTAAACTCTTCGCCATTTAATATTTTGCCCGCAAACATTTTACATGGAGAATATCAATAGAAGTGGAATTTAATTAGCTTTCCATTGATATATTTCGTTTAGTGATAAATGAATTAGCGGCATGCATAAATTAGCGTTAACTAAATATAAAAAATCATGAAATCGGGTAATTTCCTACCTAATATATGTTTATCAGTATAAAATATATACTGTTATCTTCGGAAATGTTTGTTCTATAATATTATCAAATAAAAAACCGTAAAACACACTAAAAAAATGCCATTATGAGACTTTCAAGAAATATGCATGAACTTAAACTTTTCGCCATTTAATATTTTGTGAAAAAACTTTTTACATGGAGAATATGAAGAAGCGGAATTTAATTAGCTTTCCATTGATATATTTCCTTTTCTGATAAATTAATTAGAACCATGCATAAATTAGCGTTAACTAAATAAATAACATCATGAAATCGGGTAAATTACCTAGCTAGGAGAAATAGCTAGAAGCATCGTAGGGGCATGGTAGTTACATGGCATGGCATTTTGCCGAAATCTGCCGCCTTTTCGGCTTCTCGCGTTTCGGGACATGTCGGGATCAATTCGTGTATGTGTGACACCCACTTTTGTTGCTATTCTTTCTACTTTCCAGCAACTTATTGATACTCATTTTGTAAAGGGACCTCAACATCATAATTTTCCTGTTTCGTTTTTGTTGTTGTGGTGATTACTCTCTTCTTTTTTACCCAAGAAGTGAAATGCTATCCTTGTGCTCCTCGATATTCTATACGTATATGTATATCACTAAATGTACATTCATTTACAATCCTGTTTTATAGAGTGTGTGGGGCTGCAGGGTGGTGGTCGTCGGGTGGTAACAAGGGGACCTCAGTATCCATTTGGGCTCACCATATTGGGTCAAAACTTCTACTATACTGATTGGAATGAGTGAGTCATAGATTGATTAGTTTTGTTATGTAAAGAAAATGGTTGTGTTTTTTCAGCATATGTTATGGATTTGTATAGGGTCAACATATATCAGTTTAGACTTGTGAGCAGTGTACTGACAAAAACTTATCATTCAGCACAAAAATACACACAGTGGACCGTTACTCTGGTATTGAGTCTCCTGCTCGTGCCCCGCCTCCTGGTGGTTCAGGCAAACTGTATGGGATATCAGCAGTGCCTCCATCCTGTCCTTCAGGTGAGTTGTGAATTGTGTTGCATGAAAGCCTCTTGAATAACAGGGACACTACAAGTATACTACTACTAACCCTTCTGCTTACTCTGTGAAACTATTCTCTCCGTTGGGTTCCTCCGATCACAATCTTATTTCTGTAACCTGTCCTATCGCTCCGGTGCCGCCTCGGGACCCACCTAAGCGGAGGTGCTTCTGGCACTTCAACTCAGCTAAGTGGGAAGACCTATGGCAGTACTACTCTGATTTTCCATGGAATGATTACTGCTTCCATGTCAGAGACCCATCTCTTTGTGCAGAGCGCATAACTGAGGTCATAGTTTATGGCATGGAGGCGTACATTCCACACACTTTCTCTAATCCTAAAGCCCGTCAACCTTGGTTTAACTCTGCTTGTTCTCATGCTGTCCGAGATAGAGAGGTGGCTCACAAACGGTACCGTAAGCATCCATCTCCTGAAACTCATGCCCTTTATATTTCTGCCCGTAATCATGCCAAATCTTTACTTCAACTTACCAAAAACTCTTTCATTCATAGAAAATTTCAAAATCTTTCTGAATCAAATTCCTCTCGTAACTTCTGGCATCTAGCAAATAACATCTCTAACAATTTTTCTTCCCCATCTTTCCCTCCTATGCTTCACCCAGATGACTCCACAGCTGTCTCATTTACTTCTAAAGCTGAACTCTTCGCTCAAACCTTTGCTAAAAATTCCTCTTTGGTTGATGAAGGGCTTGTTCCTCCTTCTCCTCCACCCTCTGACTATATTATGCCTGTCATTAAGATCCTTCGTAATCATGTTTTCTTTGCTTTGCCCTTTCTGGCCTAGATCCTCGGAAGGCTTACGGTCCTGACGGAGTCCCTCCTATTGTTCTCAAAAACTGTGCTTTTGTGCTTGCACCCTGCCTGGTCAAACTTTCCGTCTTTGTCTATCTACTTCCACCTTTCCTTGTTGCTGGAAGTTTGCTCACATCCAACCTGTTCCTAAGAAGGGTGACTGTTCTAATCCTTCAAACTACCGTCCTATAGCTTTGACTTCCTGCCTTTCTAAAGCTTTTGAATCTATACTTAATAATAAGATTCTTAAGCATCTATCAGCTCACAATCTTCTATCTGATCGTCAGTACGGTTTCCGTAAAGGGCGATCTACTGGCGATCTTCTAGCTTTCCTAACAGAATCTTGGTCATCCTCCTTTAGGGGTTTCGGTGAAACTTTTGCTGTTGCCCTTGACATATCAAAAGCTTTTGATAGAGTCTGGCACAAATCTTTAATTTCCAAACTACCCTCATTCGGTTTCTATCCTTCTCTCTGTACCTTCATCTTAAGTTTCCTTTCAAACCGTTCTATTGCAGCTACTGTAGATGGACATTGTTCTTCTCCTAAATCAATCAATAGTAGTGTTCCCCAGGGTTCTGTCCTATCACCCACTCTCTTTCTATTATTCATTAATGATCTTCTAAGTCTAACTCAAAGCCCTATCCACTCCTACGCTGATGATTCTACCCTGCATTTTTCAACGTCGTTTATTAGACGTCCAACTCAACAGGAACTAAGTAATTCACGGAGAGATGCCACCGAGCGCCTAACTTCTGATCTTTCTATAATTTCTGATTGGGGCAAAGCAAACCTTGTTTTGTTCAATGCCTCAAAAACCCAATTTCTTCACCTATCTACTCGACAAAACCTACCAGATAACTATCCCCTCTTCTTCAATGACACTCAAATGTCTCCTTCTTCTACAATGAACATTCTAGGACTATCCTTTACTAAAAATCTGAACTGGAAATCTCACATCTCATCTCTTGCTAAAACAGCTTATAAGAAGTTATGTGTCCTGTGGCATCTGCGTTCTTTTTTTTCTCCCTCCCAATTGCTTGCTCTCTACAGGGGCCTTATCCGCCCATGTATGGAGTATTCCGTTCACTTGTCTCCCCACACAGTCCTAGCAGCAATAATATCCATTCTCTTCCTGTCTTTTCAACCACATAATTTATTTCACATCCCATTTCAGTCAAAATCACGTACACGCATCATTTACAATCTTTCCCCGTTATACTTCTCACATTCTAATATCACATGTTCCACTGTCTCATCCTCACCCATGTCACAACATCTGGCACACTTTGCTGCGGGATTCAGACCATCTATAGTTCCTAGCATTCACATCCATACACTGTGTCCTGGGTTGGAAGAAAAGGTCGCCACCCAGGATTCCATCACACAAAATTTCATACGCTAGTGCCTCTTTCTCCTTGTACCATTCTAGTTTTTCTTTTCCTCCATCTCATTCTTCCACTTACTCAGTCCAACACATTTCACTACTCTATCGATCTCATTTTTCCCCTTGTTGTGTTGTGACGCAGTGTGGAGCAAAGGGAAACTTTAGGTGTGTGTTATTTTGCTTTCTTGTAGCCTACTTATTGATGAAATTAGTTATTAAATAGAATAGTTAGATTAGCGTTTCAATCCTCGTCTATTATACATTAATGGCGGAATGCATATATTGAGATAGTGTACCCTTCAGATACTGTGGCTGAGGTGAGGATTACCATCGTGTACGAGTGCTTAGCATGTGGCGACTGTTCAGGGTCGTGACAGAAGCAAAAGGGGGAAGCAAAAATAGCGGTTCCATTTTGCCCTCCTACCTCTACCAGCACCACTGTGCACTGCACAGCACGGTGACCCCAGAAAACCCATCAGCTGGATGACTCCCACTCAAGATCAAGTTCAAGCCGAAAGTTAGTTTATACAATTCCGAGCGGGAATGCACTCTGTGAAGGTGACAGGGGCCCATATGCAAGAAATTTTCTCGACCCGTTGCGTCGCAGCGCGGTAAGCAAGAATCAACAACGCATCGAGCTTTGAGTCAGTTGATTGGGTTCACCATGCGGTGGCTTGCACCTCCCACCTCCATCTCGCTGTGCACTTATTCCATCCTATTTCTTCCCAGACCATTACAGGTGAGTTTTCAACACAACCGAGAGTAACATGCATACCTTGTGAATGCACACGTGTCATAATTAAGGTGAAATCAGGTCCAGGAGGCCTTATATAGGTGTGTGAAGTTGTGAGGAAGCCGGTCGGTGGTGGAGGTGGAGGGCAGCCATTGTGTGGAGCAGTACTGGCGGCCAGTGGCGGGTCATTCAAATGTACTCGCAAGCATAACTCGGGCCCATTTTTTCTACACCAACGCCTCAGACAAGTGGCGAACACTAACTAAGCTATTATTCTAATGGCAGAAATGATAAATTACACTAGTAAAATGTATTAGATATGTATAAAACAGTCAAAATACTGATGCCGCCTTGGACTCGCTTGTGTTGGTACGCCTGCTTTTGCAGCCACCGCTTGTGTTGGTACGACTGTCAAATATCCACCGGTCGGCATTTCTTGAAAATCCCACCGGTGGAGATACGACTGTGGGGAATCTCCACCTGCCGGGATTTGACGAGCATTCTTGCATATAGCCCAGGGTGTGAGCGCCTCGTGTTTATGTAAGTCTAGGTGTTTCTACCTGAGTTTGGCGTGATTATACTGCGCTGGCGTCGCGGTAGCAAAATAAAATAGCAAAAATAATAAAATCTAACCACTCGACCGCGAAACTTCGTGTATACATGCACGAAACTTGAAATGGGAAATATTTAGAGATAAACCGCGAAACCTTGTATTCGCGAACCAAGACTCCGCGAAACTTGGTGCACCACTGTAGTAAAGACCTACTATTCGTGCTACCTGGCAAGCTTAATTAAGTGACAAAGGTTTATCCATTCAAATTTGGAACCTGTCTTTTAAAAACAACGACTGTGATTATGAATGGTCCTGTTTTGTTGATGGATATCATGATCAATAAAAGTATACACATAGAAAATTGATCATGGAGTTTCCCTTTCTAGTGGCAAGGTAGGCTCCATGTTTGTGCCAATTTCTAAATTGATCAGGGTACATTTTGAAATCCCAGAATCAGTCTGATTGACTGGTCATCATGAAAGCAACAACTAAGATATTACAGTGCTTGAGCAGGCCAGGCCTATCATAGGTATTCTCTGTTTATTGATTGTGCTCAATTTTTGTCTTACAGTATCCAATGTATGTGCCGTGGATGATGGTGGATGTCGCTCCACTCATCTGTGTCTACCCAATAACCGAGGGGGACGCACTTGTGCCTGCACTGACCTTGCCCTCCAGGATGAGGGATCTCAGTGTGCAGACTATGACTACTGAACATCTCTTCTCTGAGAAAATGTAGTAGTCAATGTATCTTTACTCCTTCCTAAGCTTCCAGATAGCAAATAATTTTCCTCAATTCAGATCCAGCCATGGCTCCTGAAAATATTTATGATAATACTTCTCATAATATAGTTTATAAATTTTCATGAGAACTCCTTCACTTGATTTAAGGTTTGTTATCAGAATTGCTTAGTCAGTATTTGTTGTTATTGCAAATTATATAAGAAATGTACAGTATTTTATAAGTAGCGTGTTACAGGGTAGCTCTGTCCATGCACCTCATTGTCACATCTTCTAGAATGAGATGGTTGGAAAATGTAAGAATGAGGTGCATGGACAGGTACAAAAGGAGGTACTTCTGCCATAGCCACCCCCTTGAGGGAGCTGCAAGGAACAGGCGTCAGTGTAGACTAGTGTAGCCGAAGGGTTAAGTAATGGCCTATATAACATCATTTGGCCAACAGATTAGAACCTGAAGGTCATGCCAAAGACTACTATATACTGGACTTGCTTCTCAGTTTGGACTATTTCCAGTAGAGGCCAATGCCGAATCGTGACATTTTTCGAACATCACTCCCATTTCCCTTCCTATGGTTTATCAGTATAAATGATATAATGTTATCTTTGTAAATGTTTGTTCTATGATATTATCAAATAAAAAACAGTAAAATACACTAAAGAAATGCCATTATGAGACTCTGAAGAAATATGCATGAACTTAAAAAAATTCACTTAAACTCTTCGCCATTTAATATTTTGCGAGACAACTTCATAACATGGACCATATCAATAGAAGCGGAATTTTTTATATTTCCATTGATATATTTCGTTTTCTGGTAAATGAATTAGCTCCATACATAAAAAATAATATCTCAATATATCAATGAAATATATCAATGTCAAGCTAATAAAATACCGCTTCTATTGATATACTCCATTTTATAAGTTGTCTCACAAAATATTAAATGGCGAAGAGTTTAAGTGAATATAAGTTCATGCATATTTCTTCAGAGTCTCATAATAGCATTTCTTTAGTGTGTTTTACTGTTTTTTATGTGATAATATTATAGAACAAACATTTACGAAGATAACAGAATATCATTTATACTGATAAACCATAGTCTGCTGTATTCATGGAACACTTTTTTACCTTGCCGATCCGATTGATGTTATTTATTTAGTTAACGATAATTTATGCATCGTGCTCATTCATTTATCAGAAAACTAAATATATCAATGGACAGCTAATAAAAATCGCATCTATTGATATGCTCCATTTTATAAGTTGTCTCACAAAATATTAAATGGTGAAGAGTTTAAGTGAATATAAGTTCATGCATATTTCTTCAGTCTCATAATGGCTTTTATTTAGTGTGTTTTACTGTTTTTTATTTTATAGTATTATAGAACAAACATTTATGAAGATAACAGTATATCATTTATGCTGATAGGCCATAGTCTACTGTATTCATGGAACACATTTTTACCTTGCCGATCAGCCTCCACTGGGCGGGTTGGCGCAGATCGAGCGCCAATAACATGTCCAGTATACAGTAGTCTTTGGTCATGCACTTTACATGTAAAATTGATTTGACATAATATTTAGTCTTTAAATTATAAATGATACACAGAGTAATGTATCATTATGAATATATAGCATAGTTTTCTGTTGTTCTCTTACTGATATAAAAAGATGAATACAGTGCTCACTCAAATTTGGTAACTTTTGATTTTGTAAGATCACATTCGGCGATGAGGTGGCAATGGAACCAAAGCGCAGAGCTATAAAGCACTCACAGTTAGTGGGCAGCAATGTGGCATGCAACTGAATACTCAACTAATGTCTGCCACACTTGTGTACACAACAAATGCTTGTGTGATTTTCACTGGCAGAATTCTCCACTCTGACCTAACTATCCTGATAACATGTAGGCTACCTCCACAGCTGTAGGGAAAGCTATCTGTTGGGAGTGTTGAAAAAGGCATAAAGCAAGAGTATTGATAAACTTTGTCAAGCACAGCTTGTTTTTTTTGTGTCACCATTGTGACTGCAGCTCTGATTGTATATCTGCTCCCCAAGCACAACCATTTAATATAAAGTTGGCACCACAAGCACAATCGCAGCCTGCACCATTGCTGAGCAAGAATTATGTATATTATGGGAAGTCTGGGTTATTCAGAATGTTGTGCCCATCTTTACTAAAGAAAAAATAACAAAAACCAAAAAAAGTTTGTATACACTATGTCTACATAGTTGCCACTAACATTTTGTCACTTATCGCATTTAGCGGCCTATAAGGTACTGTAACTTAAGGGTTCCCCCTCCCTCCCCCAATTTTGGCAGGCATATTCTGGGAAAAATCCATAAAATCCTTTTCCTGGTACTTCAAAACACTCTCCACTAGTAGTTATGTTGAAACTTTTTTTTTACTGGTATTTAAATATTTGTAGTGTTACCTTTACACTTACAAGTATGTACACTTTGTAAATGTCTTTATTTGTAGATTATTAAAACACTCTACTATAAGATCTCCGCAGCCTTCCCCAGCAGAAGGATATATTTGAACTTATTACCTACAGGTATAATATTCAGATATTGCTAATAATTATCTTTTAAACTTATATGTATGAACACACTGTGAATGTGCTTATATAGTAACTATTAAAACTGTAATGTAAGATTTAGGAGCATATCTGCCAATGATCTCTTGTCTTACCATCCCTGCCATCTCTATGTGTTATTTTGCATAGTAGTAATATAAGTAGTAGTATTAGGAACATTTGTTTTGTGACAACTCATATTCATAATCATTGTAATATTACCTGATGCACTCAGCTTACAACCGTCGACCGGGATTACATTTATCATCCAAATTGAGACAAAGAGGGTTCATTTCTTTTCAGACTGTAGCCAGCTCACAAAGCTAGTAGAGAAAAGTTATGGAATGTTAAATCAAGGAATTGTGACTTCAAATCATTGCTAGAGTTGAGGTTAGCAAACAGTTCCTCTTTTCGGTGTAGGATGTAGTGTGTCTATACATTAAACCCTCTTTAAATCTGACATCCTTATCCTGAATATCAGATAAATCGAACTTTTTCAGGTTCCGGACACCTATTCATAAATCGGACATAAACTTGGATTATAGGCAGGAATCCGGACACATGTGCAGAGCACACGTGTCCGTGTGCAGTAGGCCTACAGTATACAATACAAGTAAGTACAGTATACTTACCACTTACAATGTAGCTACTTACTTATACTGTAGAAAGTCCAGTGTGTTAGTGTAATTAACACATGTTGTGTAGACTTATCATTAAGGACGTTATAAGCAAATGTTAAACCCTAATTGGTAACTGAGTTGTAATGGCGTGGGAGACAGAGAGTCTTCCCGCGGCCCTCTGTGTTAACCGGGAGTGTATCGGGACCCAGGGCACGGAGCAGACGTTCAGTGTCACACTGTGAATTATACCACCAAACAAACACCAGTGTCTCCATCCACCTTATTGCAACTGCATATAGGGAGGGCCTAGTGGCCCCCGGTATACATGGTGGCAGCGGTGGGATGGCCTAGTGGCCCCCGGTATACCAGTGTAATACGTACATACTATAAACGCTATTTATTATTAGATAATATTATTCGGTATCGTGTTTCAGTGAGTCTGGGTGTGCTATGGGGCTTAGGGTCATACACGATACCAATCTATTATTACATCCGATCTATGAGACCTACACTGGCCAGCGGGAGAATCAATGGGAGCGCTCGCTGATGCCCCATCCCGGCATGGTAATGGGGAGGACAAGAGGAGGAAAGGCATGGTAATGGGGAGGACAAGAGGAGGAAAGGCATGGTAATGGGGAGGACAAGATGAGGAAAGGCATGGTAATGGGGAGGACAAGATGAGAAAAGGCATGGTAATGGGGAGGACAAGAGGAGGAAAGGCATGGTAATGGGGAGGACAAGAGGAGGAAAGGCATGGTAATGGGGAGGACAAGAGGAGGAAAGGCATGGTAATGGGGAGGACAAGAGGAGGAAAGGCATGGTAATGGGGAGGAAAGGCATGGTAATGGGGAGGACAAGAGGAGGAAAGGCATGGTAATGGGGAGGACAAGAGGAGGAAAGGCATGGTAATGGGGAGGACAAGAGGAGGAAAGGCATGGTAATGGGGAGGACAAGAGGAGGAAAGGCATGGTAATGGGGAGGACAAGAGGAGGAAAGGCATGGTAATGGGGAGGACAAGAGGAGGAAAGGCATGGTAATGGGGAGGACAAGAGGAGGAAAGGCATGGTAATGGGGAGGACAAGAGGAGGAAAGGCATGGTAATGGGGACAAGGGAAAGGCATGGTAATGGGGAGGACAAGAGGAGGAAAGGCATGGTAATGGGGAGGACAAGAGGAGGAAAGGCATGGTAATGGGGAGACAAGAGGAGGAAAGGCATGGTAATGGGGAAGTCTTACATTTTCCTCCTTTCCTTGTCCTCATTTTTTCCCTCTCGTTACCTCCGCCAACGAAGTTGGAGGGGTTATGTTTTCACCCCGATCTGTCTGTCTGTTTGTTAGTGTACAGGATTTCTCGAAAAGTTACAAATAGATTTGGACCAAACTCGGTATACCAAGTCTATTTGGTATAAGGAAGAAATGATTTAATTTTGGATGAAATCTATTGACAACTGTTGCCATGGCAACCAATTGATGGGAAAATTCGGGCGGACGTATGCGCTCATACTGAGTGCATATATATATATATAATATATATATTATATATATATATATATATATATATATATATATATATATATATATATATATATTATATATATATATATATATATATATATAATATATATATATATATATATTATATATATATATATATATATATATATTATTATTTTATTTTTTATTTTTTATTTTTTACTTTTTTTTACTTACTTTTTTTTTTTTTAATAGAATCACAACTGTTGCCATGGCAACCAATTGATGAAATATTCGGGCGGAGGTATGCGCTCTACTGAGTGCCCCCCCCCCCCCCCCTAGTTTCCTTATGCGTCTCCGTGTTTTCCTCTTTCTTTCCTTCCTCTCTCTGATGTGTTTTTCTTCCTAGTTATTTCCCTTCACTACTTCCCCATCTCCTCTCCACCTCTGTTCTCCCTTCCCTTTATGCAATCCTCCTCTTCTTCCCTTCGCTTGGCAGTCTCACTAATCTCCTCTCTTGCATTCTCTTCTTATTTTTTCTTTTTTTCCTTACCTCTCTTCATTCTCTTCTTACCTCTACCTCTCTTCATTCTCTTTTCTTTCCCTTACCTCTTCATTCTCTTCTTAC
Organism: Chionoecetes opilio; assembly: GCA_016584305.1. NCBI lineage: Eukaryota > Metazoa > Arthropoda > Malacostraca > Decapoda > Majidae > Chionoecetes > Chionoecetes opilio. The sequence continues at coordinate 844,619 of JACEEZ010015863.1, forward strand.
CTCTACCTCTCTTCTCTTCTTTTCCATATCTCTCTTCTTTCTCTTCTTTTCCATATCTCTCTTCTTTCTCTTCTTTTCCATACCTCTCTTCTTTCTCTTCTTTTCCATATCTCTCTTCTTTCTCTTCTTTTCCATATCTCTCTTCTTTCTCTTCTTTTCCATACCTCTCTTCTTTCTCTCTTCTTTTCCATATCTCTCTTCTTTCTCTTCTTTTCCATATCTCTCTTCTTTCTCTTCTTTTCCATATCTCTCTTCTTTCTCTCCTCTTTCTCTTCCCCCTCTACAAAGCTCATATATATACCAACATTATTCACTCGCTTTTTCTCTTTGCAATGGAGCTTTTATTTATCATTCACAGCAAAGAAGCGAAGGTGGTGCTTGGATTATAAATGTGCTGCATCGCCAACGTTAGGATGTGTGTGTTGCTGAGACAGGAATTAAAACTACATTGGTAAGCCTACATAAGCCATTGGTAACCTTCCTTCCTTCCTTCCTTCCTTCCTTCACAAACACAACACATTTAGAGAGAGAGAGAGAGATATCTTCACCTGCTTCTTCCTCTTCCTCCTCCACAGTTCCCTCGTTTTGCTGTCTCTTCCCTCGCCTCCAAATTCTGCTTTATTTCTTATTTCCTTCTTCTTTCTTTCGTAACTTCACAACTTCACTTTCTTCCTCTCCCTCCAGCCCGTCATGGGGGCAAGATTGGTAGAGACGTGAGTTCGCAATGTGCAGCGTCCCTGTGCATTCGGTCAGCGGTTCGAGTCCGCCTAGTTCATGCTGACGTGGCGGCGCTTTGTATAGTCAATAACCTTGTAGTTGGTACTTGCAAAGTGTCTAGATAGAATGAAAATCTTATCTTATCTTATCCTCTAACTCCAGCATCGACTTGAAAGATTTAAGCGGAACAGTAACGTGAAAACAAGAAAGGATGAGAGAAAGAAAGGAAGGAAGGAAGAAAGAAGTAAGTTAACCAATACCACAATTTTTTTTTTCTCTCTCTCTCTCTCTCTCTCTCTCTCTCTCTCTCTCTCTCTCTCTCTCTCTCTCTCTCTCTCTCTCTCTCTCTCTCTCTCTAAGTGTGTTGTGTTTGTGAAGGAAGGAAGGAAGGTTACCAATGGCTTATGTAGGCTTACCAATGTAGTTTTAATTCCTTTTATTTACTAAGTTCGTATTTTTTCCAATATCCAAGTCATTTTTACTTCTCTATCTCCTCCTTTTCTGCAATATTTATCCATCAATTTTCCATCTCTCGTAGGTTATATTCATGTCTTAACTTCAACTTCATCTTACCAATGTAGTTTTATCCCCTTAATGAACTAAATCCATTCCACTCTCTCTCCTCACCAAATAGTATTCTTATATCTCACGTATTAACCCAGTGGCGTAGCTACGGTGAGGGGGAGGCACGTGCCCCTCCCATGAGAATCCTGTGCCCCCCCAGGTTTCTCCCCACTGGGCATGGCTGTCGTATTCTGTATAATGCTCTAATACCCACCACTGATCTGATCTTGGAATATACACTTCTATGTGGCATCAGAGTGGCCCCTGAGCTCCGCGCATGCCTAGTGCCCCCCAGGTGCCCCCCCCCATTGATAGATACCTAGCCACGCCACTGCTAACAAAGCAATACAGTCCTTTAACAACCCACAAACTACGTAGTAAAAATTAAATATATTGACGTGGGCGTGTGAAGGAAATAAGGGAAAGGTTTAGTGTTTCGAAGCAGTGTTGAGTTCCGTGAGTAATCTGGTGCGAGCGACAGTATAGGGCGAGCAGGCGAGGGGGCAGGACGCGTGTACAGGCAGCTGGGAGGAGGAAGTGGGTGATTCTTGGCCAAACAACACTTTATTTTGTTGCTTTTCTTCATATATCTGCAGCGTAAGGTAAGTAGAGAGAGGAAGATAGAGTGCGAGGAATGAGTGGGAATTCATCAAGAATTATTGGTCAAAGGTCAATAGGTAAGGGCGTGGAAAGGAAATAAGGAAAAGTTTTAGTGTTTCGAAGCAGTGTTGACCGAGTTGAGCTGCTTGAGTGTACCGGTACGAGCGACAGTCGAGGGCGCACCAACGATCAGGCAGGGCGTGTGTGCAGGGCAGGCAGCTGCGAGGAGCAAGCAGGGCAGGAGTTAGCGGTGAGTCCCAGGGCCAACACATCCTTAGTCGCCGCTGGGAGGTAGGGAATGATTTTTGTCCAAACAACGCTTTATTTTGTTGCGTTTCTTCATATTTCTGCAGCGTAAGGTAGTAGAAAGAGAAAGAGAGGGAGTGGGAGAGTGGGAGAGAGAGTGAGAGGAATGAGTGGGCAGTGGCGGATCCAGGGGGGGCTGCGGCCCCTAAAATCTCACAGGCCACCCCAGATTAAGTCAAGAGGTCTAATAAAAATATTACAATTTATTTTTAATGGCCATGCCCTGGCCACCCACCCCACAATGGATCTGTGTCCACCCTTGGCCACCTCAGTCACCATGTCCTGGCGGCGCCGCTGTGAGAGGGAGGGAGGGAGAGCTTACGTGCGATTTGAGTTTATTTAGTCTCCCTGCAAAATAATGGCTGTTGCCTCGTTATCTTTATACCTTATATAACGTCAGATCAGCTATAGCCAGTGTTGTAGCTACGGGAGGGCACGTGCCCCCCAATGAGAATTCGGAGCCCCTCAGGATCAAGGGCGTAGCCAGGAAAATTAATTGGGGGGGGGGGGCCACCTCCCAATGATGGTTGAGGGGTGGGTGCCTTAATCAGCTGGGGGTCTGGGAGGCGCTGTAAGCCCCCCAGAGAATATTTTTGAAGATATGACATAATTGGGGGCATATTGAGCCCTATGGGGGGTCATTTATTGGTTCTTTGCATGATATTCAATATAGTAAAATTGATGAAATTATACCATACACCTAAAGTAGATGTGTTGAATTGGGGGGGGCCATGGCCCCCCCTCTGGCTACGCCCTAGCTTGCCCCAGGTGCCTCCCCCCACTGGCCTTGGCTGCCGTAATCTGCTTGAACCTGTGACTGACGATACGCACTAATACCCTTCTATGTGGCATCAGAATGTCCCTGAGCTCCGATTGCCATAGTGCCCCCCCTATTGATAGATGCCTAGCCACAGCACTGTAACCTAACTCTTATCTCCCTATCCCGGCTTTTCCCAGGTTTGAGGAGTACCGCCACGAGATCCTGATGGTGACGCAGGCCAAGGAGCAGCTGGAGCGCCTCTGCTTCTCCGTGCGGGAAGAGCTGTGGGACACGAGCGCCAAGGTGGAGAACGTGGATGTGCAGCGCTCCACAACTGTGCACTGTAGCCATTCTCCTCTACTTAATGCTCCTTCTCAGCTCTTCAAAACCCTCTCAGTCCATCAGTATAGTGAGTATTATGTTCCAAGCTTTAGTATCAGTGATGGCAATTAGTAACATGGTAGCTGAGCAGTTTCATGTTAAGAGTTGATTCTTATTAGGAGAGTAAAATTAATGTCTTTTTTATCCCACGGCTTTTGTTGATTGCAGAGTTGATTATTTAATGTAAGGGAAATTAATGTCTATTTTTTCCCGAGGCTTTTATAAATTTCTTAGTTGATATTTAACGTAAAGAAAAAATAGTTGTCTTTCTGATGCCACACACAGCTCGTTTGAATGCAGCAAGAGATATAAAGTTGAGGTGGCTAATATCAGGTAGTTATTTGTCACTCAAACGTCAATGCAGTTAAATTCAGATAAGCTATAAAGGTTTTCTACCATTCATCAATGTCTTATTAACTAATACATTCATCAGGGAATCAGACGTCAACCACTTTTTTCCCCAATCAGATACGCGGATTCTCAAGTCAGTGATTAATTCAAAGGGAGTATAAGTATCACTGCGGATATTTTGGGAACATTGTAAACACCGTAGATATAAACAGCTGCTGTCCTGGTCATCTCTTTAAATAGTAACATTTTATTGGGTAACTGTGATTTTGAAATTGTCAGATGTTTTGTAATATACGTAGACCTTCCAGTGAATACAGGAGTACAAATACAGTTAATATGTTTCAGGCCTTGCTGTAATGCTTTGTTCTGTCATTAAGATAGTATTTGATGTACTATCTTAATGGCAGAATGAAGGATTACAGCAAGGCCTGAAGCAAAGTTATGGTATTTGTTTTCCTGTATTTATTAAGTCTATATTGCAAAACATCTTCAGACAATTTCAAAATGACTTAAGTTACCCGATAAAATTTCACACTATAAAGAGATGACAGCAGCTGTTTATATCTACGGTGTTTACAATGTTCTCAAAATGCTCAGTGATACTTATCTTCCCTTAGAATTAATCAGTTTGACTTGAGAATTCTACGCATCTGATTGGGAAAAAGGTGTTGACGTCTGATTCCCTGATGAATGTATTAGTTAAGACATTGATGAATGGGAGAAAACCTTTATAGCTTATCTGAATTTAACTGCATTGACGTTTGAGTGACAAATAACTACCTGCTATTAGTTAGCAACTATTTTTTAACAACTTTTTTTGTCACCCAAGATTTTCAGAAGTCTTAGTTTCCTTTTATATATGTGAGAAAGAACACAAAGCTGATGATCTTCAATTAATCTTTATTTCCATATTTTCTAGGTTACTGACAAGTAAAGGAGTCTGCATCCGCTGTGTTACATGATGACTCTCCTCTCCTGCCGTACTGCGGGGCTCAGCGGAGAAGACCAACACTGCCACTCCTCCAGCTGCCGCCACGCCTTCACCACACAGCTGAGGATTTTTCAGAGTTCAACTTTATATAGAAACTGCCTCTCTTTTAAACTGAAGTGTGTGTGGTTACGTTGAAAAATAAACTCTAGAATAGTTTGAATACTATTGATTTCTCAGACCTTTATCACGGCTAACCTATGTGCAAGTTGCTCGTAAAGATCAACATCTTTACTATTTTGTTTTCTGAAAAGCTACACAGTAAAAAACTTTTCCAAAATACCAGAACTGCAGCTGAAGTAAAATCCAGCAGCTGAAGTAAAATCCAGCAGCTGAAGTAAAATCCAGCAGCTGAAGTAAAATCCAGCAGCTGAAGTAAAATCCAGCAGCTGAAGTAAAATCCAGCAGCTGAAGTAAAATCCAGCAGCTGAAGTAAAATCCAGCAGCTGAAGTAAAATCCAGCAGCTGAAGTAAAATCCAGCAGCTGAAGTAAAATCCTGTCTTTAAGGAGCAACTTGCACATAAGTTGGTATTTCACGGCCAACTTGACTATTTAGAGGGTGGTTTGAAATAGCAACTATACTCAGCAACTTGCAGATAGGATTAGCTCTCACTACACTTACACAGTATGTTTACAAACTACAGGCGAACTCTCTCTCTCTCTCTCTCTCTCTCTCTCTCTGAAATTTACTGTAATATCTTGTCTTTTAAACAGATTGTTGTAAGGAATGACTGAAAATTTCTTCCAACTACAATAAAATGGTTGTCCTCCACCTATCTCTCTCTTCTACACCTCCGTCCCAGCCATGCCTTCCTGCCACACCACCACCTGCACACACGCCAATCACACGCGTGCACACTCCACCACAGGGTCCTCCACTTGCTCGGAATCTCCTGAAAGAATCTCGGACCAAGCCATTCCACCCTCCTCGCCGCCCACACCGTGCCGCCGCCTCTCGGGTGTTGCTGCCGGGGACACACAAGACCTAAAACACACTTGTAAATCAATACCTTGGTCTCTGTGACATAATGAGAAGGCTGTGTGAAGAAACTAAGTATTTTTTTTAACAAGGTGAAAAATCCAGACCCCTTGCTGCTTACTGACTAATATTTGATGCCAGGAGAAGGAAATAGTACGCTTCTTTTAAATTTCAACTATTTTATCATGGTTAACCATATTATCAGGCAAATATAGGCATAATATTAAGCATGAATTTTTTTTTTCCCATACGAGTTTGCAAAGGTTGGCGGCCCTCTACGCATGGCTGTAGTTCCGAAACTAACCACAGGATTTTCTTGAAAATACTCTCATTGTGATTCCCACACAAAGTTACCGTTTTTCGAACTGTAATAAGGCGGGGTTCACACTACACGTATTTGCTGTCCGTGTCTACGTGGGCGTGGCGATCAGTGACGTCGCCCCGCCACTCCTGCAGCCACGTAAAAGAATTGGGGGCTCCGAATAATGTGAGCTGAGACGCACGTCTCAAGGTCAGTGACGTCATCACTGCTCCATCAATGTGGTGGTCGCGGGGAGCCTGTGTTCACATTACACCGGCAGGAAGTGACGTCACTGTGACGTACTGTGAGTCACTCACTGATGACAAGATGCACGTAGACTCCGTCCAGCAAAAATGTGAAGTGTGAACCGGGCCTACCTAACCCAACCGTAACCGAAAGTTTGCGAACCTGTATGAGAAAAAAAATTCGCGGCCGGGCCATAGTGGGCCATAAGCCCATAGCAAGTTACTCTCGGGCACGCTGGACTCGAACCTGGGATCAGCGCATCGAGGTATAGGCTACCCTGGGTACGTCTGTGTAGTGTTCAGCGGGAGACACTTAGCGAAAACACGTCAAAATATATCCTACACCGCCCTCAAGCCAAGGTCAGACAAGTACTTCAGGGAGAATACGACGATGACAGGCCAATCTGGATTCTGGAGGAACTACCTCGTGTAGGTCTCACGGCCTCTTGTAGCTTCCTTATTTTCTTATGTTCTTATGATTTTCCTCAGTAGTTTCCTATATTTATACCTTACTTATCTTATCTTAGTTATCTGATTGTGAGTGTGAGTGTGAGTGTGCGGCGGCCCTTAATTAAACGTGATCTAACTGAGTCTGCTGGGTATATACAAGGTGTTTATGAATAATTATGTGCACATTATAAGTACTAAAAACACGAATTTTTCCATTTTTCTTTCTGATTCGGGATTATTTTGAAATATCCTGGTTGAAGAAGTGAAAGGGGGGCATGGAGGCAAGGACCCACTATACTGAAGGGGGCGTGGTGGTGAAAGGTAAGAAACACTGACCAACGCTGATGTCTGTTAAATTTCTTCCTGGTAACTTCCTGAAAGGGATAACTATACATATTATTACACAGTAGTCTTAAAGTAATCGTCCAGACCATTTCATCATTCCTGATTTAATGCAATCAAATCATAGCCATTAACGAGTATATCAACAATACGTCGTCACTTTTTGTATCCAGTCAGCCGTTTTTAAATAATCCGCAATCAAAATCTGCAAATTCCCAGAGTTTTCAAAACGCTCTCAAGGTTTGCAGACGCTCAGGCTCGGTGACGTAGCATCAGGGAGGCTCATCTTCCCGCGCTGATCAGAAAGGCACGTAAACACAGAGATAAATATAGTACTTGAAGATATTTGGGTGTTTCTGATAGATTTTTTTTGCTATATGCCACATGCATGCATCCTTTATGGGTGCAGCAAGACAGCTGTGCCTTTCGAGAAAAGTTTGCACACGGAAAGGAGTGGCGTGTGTAGGGTGATACACGCCTATAGTGTGTTGGGGCGAGCAGTTGTGTTGAGAAACGGCGCCCCCCCGTAAGACAGTGACTCAGTCCAACACCATACCAGACCAGGTGGCCCTGTTAGACAGGGACGCCAGGACTGGCAGCAGCGGTGGACCACCACGACTGTGAGGCTTTGCCTCTTAACAAGACCAAGTAAACCAAGTAAACCAGTTGTGGAGTGGGCGTGCCCTGTGGTGAGAGACCCTGTGGTGGTGTGGCTGTCACACTTTCTGCCTTCCCGCCCGCAATTTTCCAACTCTATGCTGTAGTTAATGCTAGTATGTGGTTTCCGAGTAATGACGTTTGACTGTAGCTCCAAAACTAACCATAGGATTTTCTCGAAAGTACCTTCATTGTGATTCCCACGCACACATGGTTTAACCTTATTTACCAATCCATGTTTTGGAGAAGTGCCAGGTCCTCCTGCTGAACCTCAGGCTCTGCTAACACCTGTTCATCCACCTCGTACTCGGGCTCAAACATAGGATCCCATGACAATCTGAGGTTCGTTTTCCTCATAGTATACGCGACCAGCATAATTTCTTTCAGTTTCAGATTGAGCATCGTACTCTAGATCTGTCACAGCGACAGATTCACTGTCTGACACCGAAGTACAATCGCTCATCATAACATTTGCCGACAGGTGTCAGACAGAGTGTCTGCGGGCGTCCCTGTTCTGACGTCATCAATAACAGTTGTAGCCCTGTTGGAGGGAAGATTTTTTTTTTCGCGCGCTTTTTACAAAAGTCGTGTTTTTACGGAAATAAGGCCTGGAAATCAATTATTTTTGGTGGATTAGGTGTTTTGAATGTACATTCAACATAATTCGGCAAAAAAAAATTGGGTCTGGACGATTACTTTATGGCTTCCATTTTCATTTCACAGGTAGTTAGTGCGGAGTCATTAGAGAGCTTTAAAGGGAGGCTAGATAAATTCATGGATGGGGATGAAAGATGAATGTACTGTACCGTACGTAGGTAGTGTTAAGTAACAGGAACTACCACGTGTAGGTCTCACGGCTTCTTGTAGCTTCCTTATTTTCTTATTTGCACCTGTCCATTCACCTCATTTTCACATCTTTCAATCTTAACACTCATTCATACATTTTTTTTTTTCTCTCTCTCTCTCTCTCTCTCTCTCTCTCTCTCTCTCTCTCTCTCTCTCTCTCTCTCTCTCTCTCTCTCTCTCTCTCTCTCTCTCTCTCTCTCTCTCTCTCTCTCTCTCTCTCTCTCTCTCTCTCTCTCTCTCTCTCTCTCTCTCTCTCTCTCGTCTCTCTCTCTCTCTCTCTCTCTCTCTCTCTCTCTCTCTCCTCTCTCTCTCTCTCCTCTCTCTCTCTCTCTCTCTCTCTCTCTCTCCTCCTCTCTCTCTCTCTCTCTTCTCTCTCTCTCTCTCTCCTCTCTCTCTCTCTCTCTCTCTCTCTCTCTGAAATTTACTGTAATATCTTGTCTTTTAAACAGATTGTTGTAAGGAATGACTGAAAATTTCTTCCAACTACAATAAAATGGTTGTCCTCCACCTATCTCTCTCTTCTACACCTCCGTCCCAGCCATGCCTTCCTGCCACACCACCGCGTGCACACTCCACCTCCACCTCCACCACAGGGTCCTCCACTTGCTCGGAATCTCCTGAAAGAATCTCGGACCAAGCCATTCCACCCTCCTCGCCGCCCACACCGTGCCGCCGCCTCTCGGGTGTTGCTGCCGGGGACACACAGACCTAGAACACACTTGTAAATCAATACCTTGGTCTCTGTGACATAATGAGAAGGCTGTGTGAAGCTAGTCTATTTTTTTTAACAAGGTGAAAAATCCTGACCCCTTGCTGCTTACTGACTAATATTTGATGCCAGGAGAAGGAAATAATACGCTTCTTCTAAACTTCAACTATTTTATCATGGTTAACCATATATATTATCAGGCAAATATAGGCATAATATTAAGAATGAAACCTTAAGATATAATGGAATTTTCGCCTTGTTAAAAAAAAATAGACTATAGTGTGAACATTAAAAGTGAATGATAACATTAATCATTATTTCCTATTAGCAGCCCAGTGCAAATATTAAAGAGATTAGCGTCATTATGTCATTAATAAACTAATCATTTCAGTGCACCGTTGTTATAAATAAATCAGTTACCATTATTATATTTACAAACATTAATTTTATCACCTTACTACTATAAATCACTATACCTTTAAACTCATAGCACACACACATACACAGCCTTTCGAAAAATTGGTCCTTAAACTTAGTATATATTCGATGTCAGGGCAGCTTGTTACTCTATACTAAAATAACAAGCAGTAAACGCTAAACGAAACGGCTTGTATATATTCTTACTAATTTACAGCATAATAGTACTTAAGAAAATAAATCTACTGTAAAACGCTAAAGGAAAAAAGTATTGAAATTTAATCATAGCAATAATAAAGAGACTGGTTACCATTCCTACGTAGTTTCAATAACCCTTAGTCACTATAAATTATAGTTCCTGCGTGGTCAAGTTGTTAGCGTCTGTATCAGAAAACTACCTCGTACACACACATCCCCACGAGTCTTAACCTCATGTTTTGTCATCACAGCTCATTTTCAGCATGTATACTACTAAATAAGATAAATGACTATAAAACAATCACGGCACTTACAAAACACACACATACCGTTACATCATTTACATAGTCTTTACAGGAACTACCACCTGTAGCTCTCGCGGCCTCTTTTGGCTCCCTTATTTTCTTATATCCAAGAGTCTAAAAACCCCATGTATTGTCATCACAGCGGCAGTCATAACGTCAGCTTGGGACACCTAAGGCACGAGTTATACAGTGACGAGGAATGACATGAAGGGCAGGGAAGGGACATGCAGGGCAGGGAAGGGACATGAAGGGCAGGGAAGGGACAGGAAGGGCAGGGAAGGGACATGAAGGGCAGGGAAGGGACATGCAGGGCAGGGAAGGGACATGAAGGGCAGGGAAGGGACAGGAAGGGCAGGGAAGGGACAGGAAGGGCAGGGAAGGGACAGGAAGGGCAGGGAAGGGACATGAAGGGCAGGGAAGGGACATGAAGGGCAGGGAAGGGACATGAAGGGCAGGGAAGGGACACGAAGGGCAGGGAAGGGACATGAAGGGCAGGGAAGGGACATGAAGGGACATGAAGGGCAGGGAAGGGACATGAAGGGCAGGGAAGGGACATGAAGAGCAGGGAAGGAACATGAAGGGGAGGGAAGGTGTTTCTGGCATAAAGAAATAAACTACTTTGTAACATTACGATATCTGGCAACTTAAGAAGACTATGATCTCTGAAATACGGATTTGTGTGGTCATATCGATGGCAGTTAAACATTGCACGTATTAATTTGTTTCTGTGTGGTAAATAAGCTTTGTATGTATGTTTGATAGGCTCCGCCCCAAGTGGATGCACAATATATAAGATGAAGATAAATTATTGAATAATAGACTTGTTTAAGATTTTGCAGATTTAAATGGTTCCTAATTTTATAAATTACTCTTATTAATTTTGATACTTTAGATCTAATGTCGTCAATATGTGGTTTCCACTTGAGTATTTTCAATTAAGATCCCTAAAACTTTATTACTTTAACTGTTGACTGTAAGGCTATTCATTTTGATGATAATATCGGTTGGTTCAGTGTAGGGAGTGTGATACCAGATCATTCGTTTTTTTAATGTTCAGTGTTAGTTTATTGCTTTTAATCCAGTCAGAAACATGTATTACCTCATTGTTTAGTGTGTCCTGTAGTGTCTTGAGATTAGGCCTTGAAGGTAAATTGAAGAGAGAGAGAGGAGAGAGAGAGAGGAGAGAGAGAGGGGAGAGGAGAGGGGAGAGAGAGAGAGAGAGAGAGAGAGAGAGAGAGAGAGAGAGGAGAGAGAGAGAGAGAGAGAGAGAGAGAAAAGAGGAGAGAGAGAGAGAGAGAGAGAGAGAGGAAAAGAGAGAGGGGGAGAGAGAGAGGAGAGAGAGAGAGAGAGAGAGAGAGACGAAGAATACGAAACTTAACATATCAAAGAAAAACAATATAAACGACCAGGAAAATGCAAGGGAAATAAATGAGAGAACCTTAAGTAAGAGTCAAGAAGAAAATGATAATAAAGGAAAGAGGAAAGAAGAAACAGAAAAGAACAAAGCAAAAGGGGAATTACATAAGATTACATAGAGGACAGAATGATAGAAAGAAATGGAAGAGGAGGAGGAGGAGGAGGAGGAGGAGGAGGAGGAGGAGGAGAAGGAGAAAGAGGAGAGGGAGGAGGAGGAAAGGAGGAGGGAAGAGGTGAGGGAGGAGGAGGAGGAGGAGGAGGAGGAGGAGGAGGGAGGAGGAGGAGGAGGAGGAGGAGGAGGAGGAGGAGGAAGAGGAGAGGGAGGAGGAAGAGGAGAGGGAGGAGGAGGAAGAGGAGAGGGAGGAGGAGGAAGAGGAGAGGGAGGAGGAGGAGGAGGAGGAGGAGGAGGAGGAAGAGCTTCGCCGGTGCACTGCTAGAATTCTCACAGAACTCACAAAAGGCCTGGGTTCGTGCCCCGGCCGATGCAGACTGTTGAGCGCATTGTGAGGTGAAGGAGTGAAGTGTTAAGAGAGATTAATATCAACATTAACAATGAAAAAAAAATCTAAATAGACCACACAAAAAAAAATACAAAAATACAAAAATGAAAAAATAAAAAGTTTGTTAGTTGTAGAGAAATATAGTTTAACGGTAGAATGATTGATTTTCATGATTACTTAGTGTTTTACTGGATAACATATTCTACATATTTTTATAAACATACATATTGTTTTGTACTAACGTCAATATGTGATTAAAATTTCATGTCACTTTATTGAGTTAACTTTAGGAGGAGGAGGAGGAGGAGGAATACAGAGGAATCCAAAGGAAACACAAACAGCAACAGACCATTAGGTCCTTACATGGCTGTTTGATTTAACTACACTACACTAACTAGAAAATAAGAGAGAAAAAGGATAGGAAAGTAGAAGGCTTGATGAGGTGTAGAAAGGGGTCGAGAAGGGTGCGTAGAGGGGGAGGAAGAGTGAAGGAATGGAAGGACACGAGAGGTTGAGAAGGAAAGGAAGGAAGGAAGGAAAGGAAGGGAGGGAGGAAGGAAAGAAGGAAGGAAAGGAGGAAGGAAGGAAAGGAGAAAGGAAGGATGGAAGGTAGGCATGAAATATGTAAGTATTATATGAGTTAAGGAAAGGGAATTAATTATTAAGAAAGAGAAATAGATGCATCTCTTGTCCTCTCTATTCTTTAGCCAATCCGCTGCTTCCTTTGACCCCGCCAGCCAATCAGCGAACAGAGATTGAGTGTTACAATATTATTTTGCCTCCGCGCTACAAGGTTCCAAGATGTGCCCTAGAGTAAGAGCCACACGAGTATAACCTGACTACTGGGTGGTGAGCCTGGAGTTGGCTGTGGTGCAACCTTTCCAACCAATCTGTTTGTGAATTTAAAAAAAGATCCTTAATATTGCGAGGGTGCATGTTTGACAGAATCTGAGAGAAAGTAAGATTTGAGGCAGTGATGATTTCCAAGGCAGACTCAAGTATCAAGGTTATGGACAGCGACAAGGAGCCCAAGACTTGTTGCGCCTGTGTGTACGTCTTTCGGCAGCTGTGGCGGCAGCTGACGAAGAAGAAGTCCAACCGGAAAACAGATGACGTGAAAGTTTATGGTAAAAACGAGGAAACCAAGGAATCAGTAGAAGATATCGAAGAGAAAATCGTAGAAGAAAAAGAAACAAGAGTGATAATTGAAGAAGCAAAGGTCATAGAAGAAACAGATAAATTGAAAGACGATTTAGTAACGGAAGAAAACAAAAACACTGAACAGGAGGCTAAGGAAGGAAACATCGCCATTGCCAGCGCGGTGCAGGAAGAAGACACCAGAAAGCAAAGGAAGAGGTGAAGAAAGAAGAAAAACTACCTAAATTAAAGAAAAAGAAAATACGGAGGGCCAAGGCGCGCCTGGCCGATGTGGTTCAGGGCCTCTTGTCCGGAGTGATGTACGTCCACGGCGAGGCGCTGGACGCCACCTCCGAGGCCTGGACGCTGGCCCGCGACAAGAGGAACCGCCCCAGGAAGGCCAAGGCACTGCCCGCCGTCACCGAGGCGGCGGCGTGCACGTAGCGGAAGGCCACGCTGCAGCAACAGGCCGCGCCGCCACAGGCCAGGAAGGCCAAGAAGCTACCCGCCGTCACTTAGGCGGCGGCGTGCACGCAGCAGAAGGCCGCGCCGCAGCAGAAGGCTGCGCTGCAGCAGCAGGCCGCGCCGCCACAGGCCAGGAAGGCCAAGGCGTTGCCCGCCGTCACCGAGGCGGCGGCGTGCACGCAGCAGAAGGCCACGCAGCAGCAGCAGGCCGCGCCGCCACTGGGCAAGAAGAATGTCCGGCGCGCCAAGAAGCGTACGGAAGACAGCGTGAGAGACTCATGGAAGGTGGAGAAGGTGGAGGTGGCGGTGGCCGCGGCGCCCCACATGCGGCGCTGCATCGTCGGGCCCGGCGGCGCCACACTGAAGAAGGTGCAGGAGGACTTTCCCGGCGTTGTAGTGAAAGTGCCGCCGCCGCGGGACGCCGTGACCGCCACCGTCACGGTGCGGGGACCTCCCCGACAGGTTACCGCCGCGGTGGATCGCCTTAAGGCGTTGCTGCACGAGGCGGAGGTGGTGGAGGCGCATGTGGCAGTGGCGCCACACCAGCGGCGCCACGTGATAGGCCTCGGCGGCGCCAACATCCGGAAGCTCAAGAAAGAGTTTCCCGAAGTGGCGGTGACGGTGCCGCCTCTTGAGGACCGCGCCTCCCGGAGCATTGTGCTGAAGGGTCCGCGGCGCCAAGTGGCCGGCGCGCGGGCACTCTTTGGCCCCCGCAGCCAAAGCAAAACTCCCCCGCGCAGCGTCACCCACAATACATCCCAATCCACCATCCCAACATCTACCCCAACCACCACCCACACCACCGTCCTAACCACCACCATCCCAACCACTACCGCAACCACTGTCTCAACCACCACCAACCCAGTCACTATCCACACTACCGCCACATCAACCACCCACACCATCTCCCCATCAACTACCCACACCACCGTTCCAACCACCACCCCTACCACCACTAAAACTCCCCTCCCCATTACTGTCGAAAAGCCCACCCAAAGCGCCGCCCTCCCTTCCGCCCTCAACGCCGAGGACTTTCCTTCCCTCAGCGAGGCACACGCAACACGCCACCCACCACACCTTCCCACCCGCAACACACAACACCCCCCGGCCCAGGGCACCACCGGCCCTCCCGCACCCAACACCGAACCGTCTTCTGTCCACACCACCGCTCACCCTCCCGCCCATTCCCGCCCCTCTACAAGACGCCGCCATATATATCCTTCTGCCCAAAACTTCGCCCGCAATACCGCCCACCACAGCAACAATCCTCCCACCCATTACCATAACTATCCTCCCGCCCACTACCTTGACTATCCTCCCGCCCATTACCGCGACTATGCGCCCAAACCCTGGGAATCCTCCCACCTACTATCAAGACTATTACACCCCTTTCCCAACTATCCTCCCGCCCTTACCGTGGGCTACTCCTTTCTGCGTACCATCAAGACTATTATTGCCCACCGCGACATCCTCCGGCCAAACCAACCACAACTATGCCGCCCCCTATCATGGGCTATTACGCCCACCGTGACCCTCCTCCCACCCATTACCACGACAACCCACCCCCCCACCACCGCGCCCGCAGAAGCCAGCGCCCCACCCAGCCTCACGCCCACCCTTGAGGCGCCTTGACCCGCATAAACTGACCTCTAATTGTATGTCAGGTCAACTATCTAACCCAGGATCACGTGACTTCCTTGCCGTGATTTCAATTGTACAAAATATTATATTCGTTTTAGCGGAATTTAATTATGTATTCAGGAAATACTAAGGAAATTAAAGGGATTTTTGTAGCAGTGTAGAATGATTTTAATGTAAACTGAGTCAATTACATATTTTTATGATTGACTTTCCTTCTGAACAAAAACTGTAATTGACTTATTATGCCCATTACATGTCACTTAATTGCCTGATTGGGTAACGACATTATTTTGTTAACAACTTTTTATAATTTATGAAATATACTTTCCTGTATTTCTGAAGCAAATTAGTTGTTTTCCGTCGTGATAAAAGTCTGTCACTGTAATGATATTTTTCTTAACAATAAACTATGAAAGAAAAAAAAATCCAGCTCGTCTTTATCACATCCTTAAAAGTTACATTTATTTGATTTCTTAATATAATTATTGCACCAAGAGAGAGAGAGAGAGAGAGAGAGAGAGAGAGAGAGAGAGAGAGAGGAGAGAGAGGGGAGAGAGAGAGAGAAGTAGAAGAAGAGAGGGGGAGAGAGAGAGAGAGAGAGAAAAAAAAAATTATTCCATTGTGTTGTTGACAAGCGCTCTCTCTCTCTCTCTCTCTCTCTCTCAACCGACCTAATTTTCACAGTTTTCAATACAAAGACTCATTCATATCAACTCAATTACTACGGCAGATACACAAAATAACACACACACACACACACACGTAAAGGAAAAGCAAATTAACTAACCTTTCCGTCGTGGTGCTTCCCATGCCTGTAGACGAGGACGAAGACGATTGGCACAGACGATACGACGCCGACAACGAAGAGTGGCGAGAAAGAGGAAGAAGAGGAGGACGAAGGAGGAGGAGGTCGGGAATGGAGGTGAAATTGAAAAGCAGGAAGAGGCTGACGAAGAGGAGATCAATAGGAAGACAACAGCACTAAGAGGAGAAGAAGAGGAAGAGAAAGAGGAAGAGATATATAGAACAAAAAGCAACAGTGAAGGAGCGCTTCACTTCACGCCTTCCTCCTCCACACGCTCGCTCCCTTTCCACCGCGACTACCCTCCCCCTCAGCCCCCCCCTCCCCCCTTCCTCCCTGCCTGTTACCCACAATGCCCTTCAAACGAACTAGTAATGAACCCCGTACTTAAAATTCTGTCTCTTGTCTGTTTGTCCGGCTGTCTGTCTGTCGTCTCTCTCTCTAAAAATAGTCTTTCATCTTGCACGACAAAAAAGGATCATTGGAACTTATCATTCAGCCGGAAAAAAAAGTTATGATATGACTCAATAACTTTTGTCTATTTTCTTTTGAACTGTTGCTTCGACGGTTCATTTGGTGTTTCGAATCTACATGTGAAACACTTCGATGATTAAAATTACTTTGAGAGAGAGAGAGAGAGAGAGAGAGAGAGAGAGAGAAGGTGGCAGCGTTACCTCGATACTGACGAAGATGACGTGTAGAGAGAGAGAGAGAGAGGGTGGCAGCGTTACCTCGATACTGACGAAGATGACGTGTAGAGAGAGAGAGAGAGAGAGAGAGAGAGAGAGAGAGAGAGAGAGAGTGTGTGTGTTACGAACAAGAATCCAGTAATTATGTAAATCAGTCTGTCAACCAGTCAGCCACCAGTTAGTCAACCAGTCGTACATGTAACCACCTAAGCATCCAAACATCTATTTAACCAACCAAAGACCACATCCACACCATCACAAATCCACACACCCATTCACACCCACACATCCATCCCCTCCCCCACCCATCCACACCCATGCACCCATTCACACCCACACATCCATCCCCTCCCCCACCCATGCACCCATTCACACCCACACATCCATCCCCTCCCCCACCCATCCACACCCATGCACCCATTCACACCCACACATCCATCCCCTCCCCCACCCATGCACCCATTCACACCCACACATCTATCCCCTCCCCCACCCATCCACACCCATGCACCCATTCACACCCACACATCTATCCCTCCCCCACCCATCCACACCCATGCACCCATTCACACCCACACATCTATCCCCTCCCCACCCATCTACACCCATGCACCCATTCACGCCCACACATCTATCCCCTCCCCCACCCATCCACACCCATGCACCCATTCACACCCACACATCTATCCCCTCCCCCACCCATCCACACCCATGCACCCATTCACGCCCACACATCTATCCCCTCCCCCACCCATCCACACCCATGCACCCATTCACACCCACACATCTATCCCCTCCCCCACCCATCCACACCCATGCACCCATTCACACCCACACATCTATCCCCTCCCCCACCCATCCACACCCATGCACCCATTCACACCACACATCCATCCCCTCTCCCACCCATCCACACCCATGCACCCATTCACACCCACACATCTATCCCCTCCCCCACCCATCCACACCCACGCACCCATTCACACCCACACATCTATCCCCTCCCCACCCATCCACACCCACGCACCCATTCACACCCACACATCTATCCCCTCCCCCACCCATCCACACCCATGCACCCATTCACACCCACACATCTATCCCCTCTCCCACCCATCCACACCCATGCACCCATTCACACCCACACATCCATCCCCTCCCTCACCCATCCACACCCATGCACCCATTCACACCCACACATCCATCCCCTCCCCCACCCATCCACACCCATTCACACCCACACATCTATCCCCTCCCCACCCATCCACACCCATGCACCCATTCACACCCACACATCTATCCCCTCCCCCACCCATCCACACCCATGCACCCATTCACACCCACACATCCATCCCCTCCCCCACCCATCCACACCCATGCACCCATTCACACCCACACATCTATCCCCTCCCCCACCCATCCACACCCATGCACCCATTCACACCCACACATCTATCCCCTCCCCACCCATCCACACCCATGCACCCATTCACACCCACACATCTATCCCCTCCCCCACCCATCCACACCCATGCACCCATTCACACCCACACATCTATCCCCTCCCCCACCCATCCACACCCATGCACCCATTCACACCCACACATCTATCCCCTCCCCACCCATCCACACCCATGCACCCATTCACACCCACACATCTATCCCCTCCCCACCCATCCACACCCATGCACCCATTCACACCCAAGTTAACTTTGGAAATCATTATCGGACTAATTAACTTCCGTTACATTTAACTTCCGTTAACTCAAGTCCGCTATATATATATATATATATATATATATATATATATATATATATATATATATATATATATATATATATATATATAATATATTTTATATATATTTTTTTTTTTTTTTTTTTTTTTTTTTTTTGCAAAAGGGGGGGGGGCATGGCCGCATGCCCCTCTTCCCCACCCACGGTACGCCACTGTTTAATAGCTACAGTATCATCAGATTGAATGGAATTGTATAGTTTATTGTTGCAAAATATAACAAAGAAGGGCGCGGGTCATGCTGCCCTATCCCCTCACAATGCATGTTTAGATGCACAGCATTGTAGATATGGAATTATAAAAACACAACATTAGAAAGGTCTAAGTTTACCCAAGGTATTATCATCACCAGATGTATAAAATACATTTTCTGAAGAAATAAATGCAAAACATATCTCGGTGCAAACAAAAGTTGATAAATGGTTTGAATACTTGTAAGTAAAGATCTTCATTAGAAGGTAGTGAGGATGTTGGGGTCTCGAGCTGACTCACCAGGTTGACGAGGCTCTTGCTTGTCTCCCCCAGCTTCAGTCGTCCAGCTTTTCTCGATGGATAGTGTTAATACCTTTTCTGCTCACCTGTAACATAATCCGCCTCTTAGTTACATTCAGTCGTTGCTTTGATGGCGTGAAGGCTATACTTCTCAGAGTGGTTCTGCTATTCGGGGCTATTCAATGGATCACTGTAAGAGCTACTATTCTATTATAATTATTCTTATTCTATTATAGCTATATCTTATTCAGTACTCACTCATTCTGAAATTATCTATCATTCAACCATTCAAACACACTACCAAATCAAGTTGTGTTCGAAAGCAGTATAGGTATAAAATCTAAAGAAAAGTATGAGGATCAGGTATTAAAGGACGGGATATTACGAGCCAGACTCAATCCTGCAAATATACAAACAGGTGGATACAAAATTTATTATTATGCTTATTTAAATACCTCTTGGAATAAGTGTTATTTAATATTTATGGTATAGTTCCATTAACCCCTTGAGACCCAGAGCGTAATTTCCATTGTAATTTGGGTACCATTAGACGATTTTTAGTAAATATAAGCAATATTTTATAGATATGACCTGCTTAGTACCCATGTCGACTAACTAATTTGGTATATACAGTTACTTTTCGTAATTTTATGGCTAACAACAGACGATTTTATATAGCAAATGAAAGATCTGGGTGTGAAGGGGTTAAATATATGTTCGAAATGCAATACGTTCAAGATTTTGGCCCCCTTACTTACCTTCTTTCGGCGGAGAGGTTTGGTTGTTCCATGGCTGGACTGTGGCCGGCACGAATAAAAGGTACCCAATGTTGGTCACTAAATAGACGCCTGCCGAGATGATGAATACCGTCCGCCAGCTGCTCAGGGTTTGCTGTGAGTAGTGGAAGGAAGAATGTTGCATGGCTGGTTCAAGTTTGCTGTGTACGTATTAGTAGTAATATTGTTACCTAGTTTTCTGCTTTCATGCAGGTTATAGATGATTTTAAAATTTTACAGTTTTTTCTTGTACTTTGTGTTTCTTTTTAACTTATAATTTGTGAGAATGTAATCTAATTTCATGTATCTTAAATGCAATGTTAGTTTCAAATTTTTGTTTTTAGTAGTGTTGCTGAATTTTTAGGTTGAGCTGATTGGAAATGACATATATTTCATGGAAGTGTAATTTTTATGTGAAAATAATACTATGGCGCCACATCGTTTCCCATAAAAAAAATGTTAGACCCTTGATTCTTATGTTAATTACTGATTAGAGTAAATTTCTGGTCCATGAGTAATTTTTGGTATATTATGTAATTTCTTTTTATGCATTTTTGTGGACAATAAAATATCTAGCTATCTATCTATCTATCTATCTACGTTTCACAAACAAAATAAAACCACAAATTATCAGTACATGGACGATCACATGTCCACCTCTCGTAAATTACCGAAAGAAAGGAAAAAAAATATATGTGAATGGCATTTCCTATCTACATTAATTTTTATCTTGTGGACTGGCATATAACGGATCTACGTTTTTTTTCTTGTCATAGACTAATAACTTCATTTGCGAGGAAAAAGAATTTGGTCTTTACTGCAGTAGAATGGGTTTTCCTCTTATCAGTCTAAACATTACGGCTGACACTATAATATTACTGACATTAGAGCCGCAGAAAGAACCAAGCAAGTATCACAGATTAGCCAGGGGTTAAGTTACAATCCTTTTCCATCGATACAAACAAAAGGAATTAGCGTCGTCCTCAGGTCTCTACTATGAAAATATAGTTGATAAAAATCTTTGTGCACTCTGTCGACACCGAACGCTATTACTGGAACCATGTGTTTACTGGCGTCTGGCTTACCCTACCTATCTTATAGCTGTCCATAATACAAAGTTGAAGACATACATCTATTAATGCTATGCTACTTATAAAGCATGCAAATCAGTTTTTTTTTTTTGGTTTGTTTTTTGTTTTTATACATTTGTGCCTATAGCGCCTGTAGGCAGTGGTGACCCAGGCTCTGGAGGTTCACTTGAGGGCTGTGATAGTTGGTCCTCGCCCGTGGTGGCGCAGGCAGGATTCTTATAGTGACGCCTGTGAGGCTCATGCCGCCCCCCTGTGTCCTCCGATGCACTCACAATCGAAGGTAGAGTTAATGGGCAGGGCATGTGGGTGTTTTTAGGCCACTCGACGGTGCAGAAAGGTTTTGGTTTTCTTCGGGGATCGAACTTGGGTCACCGAGAACGCCAGTCGGAGACGCTAACCACTCCGCTACCGCCTCCCTTAGTTTATGCTTATAACAGTAGTCCTTATTAAAATGCTCAGTTAGATAAAGCTGAAAGTACTTGATACATTAAAAAATGTCCCTTAGCCTGATGGCATGTTCACAGCCCTTCTTCTGCAGAGTGTCGGGCAAAGGAACTGCGCGGGGCTTCCACTCTGAACAGCAGAGGCTTGTTGTCGGCAGTTCTGTGAATCTCATTAACAATAGAATTTCAAACTATTACAATATATGTTGTGTAAACTTATGTTATGAACACTACTACACAATCATGGACTCACTGTTTCCGTGATGATCCCCGTCACGACGGGAGTGACAAAGCCGGGGATGGTTGCCACAGTGTTGGTGAAGCCCATCAGGGTGCCAGCCAGGTTGGGGGCGAGGTCTTGATGTGAGCACATATAGCCACTGTAGACGGCACCATTGAGCCCAACGGCCACACACAGCACTACGATGGCTAAAGTCTTATCGCAGTTCACAAAGCACATGGCCACTAAACCTAACATCGGTCCATATATACCTACGGCAGAAACAAATCATTATTAGTTGTCAGTGTACCCGTAGGTATGCAGTTATGTTCTATTTCAACTTAAAATTGTTATGAATTAAAAAGGCAAGATCCCCATTGTAAGTGTATACATGCAGTGAGTATATCGTACTCTATATAAAACAAGCAAAGAACCTTCCCACTTTAATAAATCACGGATGGTTTTTAATTTCACAAGAACTGGCCACCTTCGTTAACTTGTAAATTAAGGAAATCAAGCAGACAACGGCCTTTCCAGTTATCATTGCCAGTCGACCCTAATTCCTAACCATTGCTGATTGATGAATTTAACAGCGTTAATAAGTTAATCTAATTCAATGCAATTTGATAAAACAATCATCTCTCTCTCTCTCTCTTCTCTCTCTCTCTCTCCTCTCTCTCTCTCTCTCTCTCTCCTCTCTCTCTCTCTCTCTCTCTCTCTCTCTCTCTCTCTCTCTCTCTCTCTCTCTCTCTCTCTCTCTCTCTCCTCTCTCTCTCTCTCTCTCTCTCTCTCTCTCTCTCTCTCTCTCTCTCTCTCTCTCTCTCTCTCTCTCTCTCTCTCTCTCTCTCTCTCTCTCTCTCTCTCTCTCTCTCTCTCTCTCTCACTCTCTCTTTCCCTCGAATAGCCTTCTCTGCGACTTGTTTAATTAAAGGTCATACAATTTTTAGTTGGACAGATGACTCTGCACCCTCCCTAAAGTCACACTTACCTATGATCATTGACATCTTGCGGACTGTAGACAGAGACAACTTGCGGGCAACAAGGAGTCTATCCACAATGTTACTATACACAAGGCTGAAGATCCACATCACTAAGTAGGGAAGTGCCGACACAAGACCATTCTATAAAATCAGTAGGTTGTTCATCTGAATAAATTAAGAGTCCGACAATAAATTTCCAGCAAACGTTAATATTGTGCATGAATGAAACAGTCTCAAGTTTATTCTGCCTTCTTGCATTGGAAATGCAATGAAAAGTTTAAGATACATATAGAGACAACAGCGAAAATATTTGTTTATAAATGAAATCCAAAGCATTTCTACTAACTTACACTTTTCATATCGAAATGCTGAATGTTCTTGAGGTAAGTTGGAAGTTCAGTAAGGAGAGTGTAGAAGCCCCAGTTTTGTCCTAAGTGCACCACTGCCACGCACCACAGTGGTACAGAGGTTGCTAAAGATTTCCATGGAATCGCCTCTGGCTGACCCAACACATACATAAATTTATTATTACTATCATATCCCGTGTTGAATGTGAGTTGGATGGTCCGTGATCCAATAAAAGCCATTTTGTAGAAGAAAAAAAACCTGGTGTTTTTTTAACTAAATGATAATATTTGACTCAAGAATGGTTACATAAAGTAAAATCATACATACAGAAGGAAAAAAATATATATTGTTTTTGATATATTAATCTCACAATATATGAGAATTCCAAGGCAATTACAAAACTAGGTGTAATTATCCATACCTGGGCTTTCCTTGCTGCACAGTGTTGCAGAATATATTTTTTTTCCTCTTGAGAGATTCTAGGATGAGTATCTGGATGGTCAAACGCGAGGGCAAACCAGGCTATGCTCCAGAGTATTCCAATTCCTCCGAACACGTAGAAAACGGCGGGCCAGCCTCCCAGGAAGCCACTCTCGCACAGCCATCCGCTCACCGGCAGGGTCACCACTGTGCCGAACTGTGCCCCTGTCATTTACCAAACAATTAAAACAGGGTTACAGCGACTCTTCACCACTGGCACAATAGCAAACAAATATTATGACATACGAATGAGACGATTATAAAATATATATATATGTATATATATACTTTTCAGTGCTCCGTAACCCACACAATTTGAACTGCTCGATGGCTTACCTGCAAACACTAATGAACTAAATTTAGCTCGTTCCATGGGCGGGATCCAAGTGGCAAGGAGGATGTTCATTGCAGGAAATGTGACACCCTGCAAATGTCCACCAACAGAGTGGTGTGGACCGCATCAGGCAAGGAAACAAGTATTGAAATAGAAAAAATACACTAAATCATAATGAATTGACATGTTTTTGAATTCTGCACTTCATCAACACGAAGCAATGTTTCGTGTGAACCTGAGGATACAATAACACGCATTGGTATTAGAATGGTACCCAAAACCGATTCAAGGAGTGGGTGCCGAAGTCAGGGTTAGAAGATGAGATGCTGGTTCAATAACATACCTACTGATGAATCGATAGCATGTGTGAATAATGTGCTTGTGTAAGAGGCAAACTTGAAGGAAAACAGTATTACAGAGACGATCAGGAGTGCAAGATGTATTACATACTTCAGAGGATCACAATGCGGAGTGGATGGTGTGGGCTTAATCTTGTAGGAGTGAAGACTGCCCTGAAGGTGGGAAGGGTTTAGAAGAGGGGTATTAATGGCAAAATGCGGGTTGGCCTCTCCCTTAACACCATGACACCGACACACGAGCTACCTCAAAAAGCCCTTCAAGAACCCTGACGGCGATGAAGAGCCCTGTGGACAGTCTAGCGCACAGAGGAGACAGGACGGTGAAGACAGCGGTCAGCAGGATTCCAAAACCAAGCACCCTCTTGCCACCGAAGTACTCAGCCGCGCGCCCCCCAGGTATGTTGGTGACAAGGTACCCGTAGAAAAATGAGCCCAGTATCAGGCCTTGTGTGGTCTCACTCCATTCAAACTCACCAATCTGAAAGGAATCTGTACACATCATTTCACTTTTCCTTTTCCTTTTCCATTTCACAACATTAAGGTGTGTGTGTGTATACTTATATATATAATATACACAGTATTACACACACACACACACACACACACACACATATATATATATATATATATATATATATATATATATATATATATATATATATATATATATATATATATATATATATATATATTATAAAAATTATTTACACATTGTCAACTCAATAATTCATACTTGACAATGAACAGCATTATAGAAGGTGTTACTTATATGTACGGGAAGATGAACAGGCTATTACGTATCACTGAGATGTATTACTGAATGAACAATCCGTGAAAGGTAAATGGAAGTGCACTGATTATTCTGCATACCTCTTCGTCATTGCTGGCAGTGTCTTCCGAGGAAGGCGGAGGACAGGTGTCGGAGACGGTATTGTTTTCGCTGTCACTGGCATTCTTTGATTTGACCATGCACACTATGGCGACCGAGAGGTTGACTCTCATGGCGTAAACGGCCGCGAAGCCCAGAAAGCCGAGAAAGGCCAGGGTGTGTCTGGCGCCCCAACAATTGCGAGGTCCTGGTATGACATGGCGAGGGAATAAAACAAAAACAAATAGTTATGGTTGTTTCAGGTAGTGAATTGATATTTCACACACACACACACACACACACACACACACACACACACACACACACACACACACACACACACACACACACACACACACACACACACACACACACACACACACACACACACTCTCACAAGCACACACACACACGCACACACACACACACACGGCAGGTGTGCGTGTGCGGCAGTGATTTGGTCACCACATAAAAAGAAGGATATAAGGAAGATTGAGAGAATACAAAGAGCAGCCACAAAAATGGCTCCAAGCCTGAGAGATTTACCATATGAGGAAAGACTTTCAAGACTAAAACTCCCAACTCTGGAGAAAAGAAGAGAAAGGGGAGATTTTATAGCAGTGTATAGAGCATCAATGGGTCTGGAAAAAATTGATAGAGAAGATCTGTTTGTGTGGGACGATAGAAGTGCAAGAGGTCATGAGAAGAAATTGAAAAGGACAACATGCAAGAGGGACATAAAAAAATACAGCTTCCCGTATAGAAGCATAGAAGTCTGGAACAACCTTGATGCAAAAGTGATTAATGCAAGAAGTATTCAGGACTTCAAAGGCAAACTGGATAATAGTAGATTTGGAGACGGGACAGTACGAGCATAGCTCTTTTCCTGTATGTTACAACTAGGTAAATACAACTAGGTAAATACACACTGTGACACACACACACACACACACACACACACACACCACACACCCTCACCATACATACAGTATACTATGCGTCATTAGTCATTACTGAACGCAATAAACTTTACGGTCAAAGTCCTATACTGGTCATATATCAGTAACTTTTCTTACGGTCATGGTGAGGCTCAAGCAGGGCCAGCGAGGACGCCCCAACCAGAGCTCCTTCATCTCCGACCACGGCTATTGACGCGGCGGCGCTGGATTGCCTTGCCTTTACTGCTGCTCCGTCCAGTGACTGCTCCTGTTCCTTCATGATCCCAAGACTGTTGAAGAGAACATCAAGAAATACACATTCTAGCGTCTACCTCGTGGGCCGTGACCGCTTCGGGAATGCATAACGTTTTGAAGCATAGATATTTGACTGGTAATTCATACTCGTATAATGATACTACATATATCGTATAATGTTTACTACAATTCTATTTCACCAATATGAGACAAAGGGCAGTAGGCTACATCAGAAGGTTCTTCCTTGCCCGTCCATTCATAAAGCCGAAGCAAACAATAGTAGAAGCGATACCACGATAGCATTGAAAAAACTGACATTGAATTTATAAGAAAAGTAAGGAAGAGGGCACGCACAATCTATGGCTGTTTTATTCTCTTTTTGTGTGCAGAATAGATTTGAGTGTTTGGTGTTTCAGTAATATTTTGTTTGTATAGTGTAGGTATGCACTCTTAGAAAAAAAGGTAGGAAAAGGGTAGAAAAAGGGTGTTTATAGTGATGAAATACTGCTACCCTTACAAATATACCCTTTTGCAACCCTAAATATACCCTTTTCAAACCCCAAATGTACCCTTTCTCAACCCTCTCGTCTAAAAAGGGTAGATAAAGGGTAGATGAAGGGTATAATCAGCAGCATCTACCCTCCAGCCTGGACATAGGGTATAAAAAGGGTAGTAATGGTGCGATGTAACAATTCTACCCTTAATATATCCCCCATTTCTGAGAGTGTGGGGACAATGTGGATGTAAGGGGTGATGCAGGAACTTATCCATGCACTTCTTATAAGGAGGCAATCCACACACAATCAGTTCCTCGGCTCCCTTGAGTCCACATTGATATTGTACTTTTCCTTGCGGGATTCCTGGTACTTTTGAATCCCAAAGATAGTCACTAACTATCAGAGGCCTTGGCAAACACAGCCCGTCACAGGTCACGACTATTGATGGTGCTCGTAAACTTTGGGATTTACTGTTTAGGAAAGTACTCACTTAAATATATAATTATTATGGATGCTTAAGAGTGATGCACTAGGTTTTTTTTACACATTCTATTGAAGCATGATGTATGAATCGATAAGGTCCCAGTTCCATATAAACCAATGCGTCAGTATACTTTTCGCCGTGAAATCCCACGTTCAAGTCCAATCGAAACTTGGCTGTATTTTGTCTGTCGCCGTGATTTAGAATTACCGCTATGCTGCTGTGCCCCTCAGTTACATAATACCTTCCTGCAGCACTCGACAAATGATGATAAAACACAGGCCACAGCAAAACCTCTTATTATCACGTTACTTCGACCATTCATAATTATGTGCTCACGCCAGAAGAAGAATTGTCATCACTATAGCCGAATGCCACGCAAGTATCTTAGAAAATATACATTAAATAGACATGTTGGACTACAGATAATTAAGTGACGGAATAAAAAAACATAACTGATTTGATGAGGCATCCTATGTAACCCTTTGCCCTTATTCATCAAAATTGTAACCCTCTACACGAAATATACTTTACCGTCAATAACACTATAGTCGCCAGTCACTCGCCACTGCACTAATGTCGCCAGGCGCCATATATTACGAATTTTAGCATCACTGCAGACTTGTATATCTGTGGCACTTAAGAGGCATGCACAGTAGTTTATATTATGTACATCACACTATATGTCTTCAGTGGCATATACAAGTCTGTAGTGATGCTAAAATTCGTAATATATGGCGCCTGGCGACATAAGTGCAGTGGCGAGTGACTGGTGACTATAGTGTTATTGACGGTACTTAATCGCGGTCGACACATGTGTACATTGCAAGTGTTAGTTTTGCAATGCAATCTCAAAGTAGAGATCACATCTACGCCAAGTGTATATTGGCTAATGATTGCCACGACCAAGTGTTCTTTACTTAATACTAGCTCTGCTTTAAAACTTAAAAATTGTCACCTCACCCAATTTCTTGCGCATACCCTTCGAGACTTGCATGTACCTCAGGGCAGAGTACCATATACAGAGTACCATATACAGAGTAAACCCACTTCGTATACGAACAGGAAAATCTGGCAACTCCGGTCAAATAGTGACGTCGCTGGAACGCTCTCTCTCTCTCTCTCTCTCTCTCGAAGCAGCCTTGAGGAGAGAGAGTTCCAGTGACGTCACTATTTGACCGGAGTTGCCAGATTTTCCTGTTCGTATACGAAGTGGGTTTACTTGGTATTTGGTACTTTGCCTCAGGGTAAGAAGCACATTTGTACGTAGTATATAGTATTGCACTTCGTAAACCACTAGTTTATGAATTTCTGCTGCACAAAAACATAGCAACGAGTCAACGACATTCAGTTGGCATTAAAAACAATGTGAGCAAAATGAAGGTTCCCGCCGCCACACAACCTCCTGCACACGCAACATACCTCCTGATGAGTGGCCGCAATATGTAAAGCAGTGGGAGGAAATCGAGCCACCCCTCGTCATCACGAGCACGCACTAATGCATCAAATTACTGATCAAACACTTGTAGCTACAGACAACCTGACTCAAAACTATATCCACAAAGCCGTGGAGTGCATGTAAGAACATGGCTATGGCTCCTATTCTGACTAAACAATATAAATAAATAGATTGCAAAATTTGAATGCTCTCAGCTACACATCTATATAGATAATCACTTACTTTTTTTCGAGAGTTCCTGAGGCTCATCACTCGGAAGCAACAATGATCTCTTGGGTACGTGTGTGATCACAGCTAAACTATACTGAGATAGATACAACAAAACGGTTTAACAAGGGCATCAAGGGTATCTGCTGTGATAACGTTCATTACTATCATTCCATGTGTCTTACATCACAATAGGTTAAGACGATATCACATTTTCAAGACTCATACAATTCTTAATTCAGGAAATATGGACATATTGGTATCAAAAACAAAATCGTTGGTAGACTGGTAAACTCTGGAACTCTCTTCCTGTTTCTATTTTTCCACCTTCCTACGACTTAAATCTTTTCAAGAGAAGAGTAACAAGACACCTCCCGAACTAAATTGGCCAACCCCCCTTTTTTATTATCTTACTGTCTTCTTTATAGGGACTGGCAACTAAGCGGGCTTTGTGTTACCTCTTTTTGTTGTGCCCTTGGCCAGTCCTTTGTGATATAAAAAAGAAAAGAAAAAAAGACCACCTTGTCCATTGAAATCGGCAAGACCCACGTGACCAGTAGCTACACCTGATGGGGAGTTATAGTAAACCAGTTTAGAGTAAATCTGTCAATTTCATCAAA
This sequence comes from Chionoecetes opilio, assembly GCA_016584305.1. Classification (NCBI taxonomy): domain Eukaryota; kingdom Metazoa; phylum Arthropoda; class Malacostraca; order Decapoda; family Majidae; genus Chionoecetes; species Chionoecetes opilio. The sequence goes on from JACEEZ010015863.1 coordinate 874,029, forward strand.
ATCTATCTATCATTATTGCTAAGGTGTAAACTTGACAGTTTTAGAGTGTACTACAGATGTAGATGTACTTAAGCTTTAGTGAATTAACATTACGAAGACAGCAAATAATATACGCGAGCGGGGCGATAAGGGAGTAAGGAACTTTAGTTTACAGAATAAAACAATGGACCAAGGGAAATTCACACCCAAGTTGAAGTAAGTGTATCATCCCTATCCATGACCTTTGATATATGTACGATAGATAACGAACTTAAGAACGCGAACAAACGAACTTGACTGGATCACGTAAATATGAAGAGTTATGAACACTTAGATAAGAACACACACACACACACACACACACACACACACACACACACACACACACACACACACACACACCACACACACACCACTTGAAAGTATGAAACTGGATAAATGTAGATACGGAGACGGGACCACACGCGTGTAGCTCAAGCCCTGTAATATACAACTAGGTAAATTCAACTAGGTAAATACACACACACACACACAAAAAAAAAAAACACACACACACACACCACGATGGTCCAGTGGATCTGCCGCTCTGGCGCACCATTCTGTGGTTAGCCAGTTCGAATCCTCGTTCGCTCCCGGGGATTTTTCATTGACAAATTTGGCCGGTTACTGTCCCCTTTGAGCAAGGGGATGGGTGTGTGTGGTGTGTGAGGTCTCAGCATTACACAAAGATCGGTCATAATGAGCTCCAAGCTCGCTCCGGGAGGGTGAAACTGGCGATCGATCGCGAGTCCGGCTCGCGTAGACAAGACCATGGGTGAATTACACACACACACACACACAGTCACACAACACACAACACACACACCACACACACACATATATATATATATATATTATATATATATATATAATATATATATAATATATAATATATATATATATATAGTTTTATATACACATATAGATATAACAAGCTTGACTATATTTTGTATATTGAATTAGGTAAATGCAGAGACAAATACACAAATATTCATACATACAGATATACTATACATATCGAAATTCGTGGATATACAAGCATAAGGTACGTGTGCAGGTTGAAATACGTTTTTAAAAGTCATCCACATATTACTCAATCCCTATCGTGTGTGATATCAAATAAAAACACGAGCACCACCATCACCACTTGAGTTACGATGCCTCCCCCACCTTTCTTTATTGATAATGATAATGATGATGCTTAGTCACTCATTATGATGTTGCAACTAATAATGAAAATGGTGGCAATGATTATGAAAATAATGATTATGATCATAAGGATAATGATAATAGTAATACTAACATTAATAAGAATAACGATAATGATGATAATAATGATAATAATAGTAATAGTCTAGTAAGTATTATAATTACTATACTACTACTACTACTACTACTACTACTACTACTACTACTACTACTACTACGTATACTTCTACTACTACTACTGATAATAATAATAATAATAATAATAATAATAATAATAATAATAATAATAATAACAATAATAATAATAACTAAACGGCATATTAGGATGGCAGTCAATAAAAACTTTATCCGAATTAAAATCACAAATAAAAAAAGTAAATGAAGCGATGGAATGCATTACTATTCAGAAATGGAGGAGTTGTAGGAGACTATTACATAATGATAACAATTAACTGTGCTGAGGGGATTACCGCCCCACGCTATTGTAAGTGTGGGTAATTGTAACCATTGATTGTGTGTAATGAAGGAAGTAGCTAATGATAATGATAAGTTAGAGTAAGAATATGGGTAATTGTGGTAGTGAGGATACAGACTGGATGGGATGGAGAAGCGAGAGGAGCAGTCGTGGTGGAGAGCGGTGTTTTGACCGTATTTGTGCTGACGCGGCAGATCTTCATCAAACACCTGCTGTTGGCTATCAGCAGGGGCAGGGGTCACAGCCACGGTAATGGGCGCCATGGCGACTCACTGGCGTGTGGCGTCCCACCTACACCCATGGAAGATAGAAGTCTCTTCTATCTTCCTTGCCTACACCAGCTACAACCATAGAGAGGACACACTGCTCGGCGCTTCTCTGAAACTGTACCATTCCATTTTGTGCCTGTGTATTGATAGAGCGCATATAATAAAAAATGTCTTTGTATCCAGCGAAGAAAGATATAGTCTGATCAGTCATAATATACTGACTCATAGACCACTGTATACCTGGACTGCGCACGGAATATCGGCCTGTTGCACATGGGCCTGAACTTGCCCTGAAGTCGGTGGGCCGCTCGGATTCATATATATAATTATATATATATATACTAGCCGCAAAGCCGCCCTCCGAGCGGACTTTTTGGCTAGCTCCTGCGGAGGGCTATTGGTGGTGGGCCTTCGGCCCACCACCTGTGTTTGGTGGGCCTTCGGCCCACCAAACACGGACTCTCCAGATAGCCCCTTCTAACTTTCCTGAAATCATGGATGTAGAAATGTATGTATTAACCCCCCCCATTCACTCACCCATTACCCATCACCCCCCACCCATTCACTCACCCATTACCCATCACCCCCCACCCATTCACTCACCCATTACCCATCACCACACACCCATTCACTCACCCATTACCCATCACCCCCACCTATTCCCTCACCCATCACCCATCACCCCCAACCCATCACCCCCCACCCATTCACTCACCCATCACCCATCACCCCACCCATTCACTCACCCATTACCCATCACCCTACATCAAGGTTTCCTCAATTCTCGCAACCCACTGTTTTTTCACAATTATCGCTAATAGGCTGCTAAAAAAAAAAAAAAGTGATCGGATCATCTCATAATTGGGCTTAAAACCTTCCCCTGGTCAACCCGGTTCCAAAAATGTGCCATATGAGGTGATTGCGCCACGGGGGGCGGAACCTATACCAGACACACACACACACACACACACACACACACACACACACAGACAGACAGACAGACACACTTTCGCTTATATTTACCATTACCCATCACCCCCCACCTATTCCCTCACCCATCACCCATCACCCCCAACCCATCACCCCCACCCATTCACTCACCCATCACCCCACACCCATTACCCATCACCCACCCATTCACTCACCCATTACCCATCACCCTACATCAAGGTTTCCTCAATTCTCGCAACCCACTTTTTTTCACAATTATCGCTAATAGGCTGCTAAAAAAAAAAAAAAAGTGATCGGATCATCTCATCATTGAGCTTAAAACCTTCCCCTGGTCAACCCGGTTCCAAAAATGTGCCATATGAGGTGATTGCGCCACGGGGGCGGAACCTATACCAGACACACACCACACACACACACACACACAACACAGACAGACAGACAGACAGACACACTTTCGCTTATATTTACCATTACCCATCACCCCCCACCTATTCCCTCACCCATCACCCATCACCCCCAACCCATCACCCCCCACCCATTCACTCACCCATCACCCCACACCCATTACCCATCACCCCACCCATTCACTCACCCATTACCCATCACCCTACATCAAGGTTTCCTCAATTCTCGCAACCCACTTTTTTTTTCACAATTATCGCTAATAGGCTGCTAAAAAAAAAAAAAAAAAAAAGTGATCGAATCATCTCATAAGTGGGCTTATGACCTTCCCCTGGTCAACCCGGTTCCAAAGATGTGCCATATGAGGTGATTGCGCCACGGGGGGCGGAACCTATACCACACACACACACACACACACAGACAGACAGACAGACAGACACACTTTCGCTTATATATATATATATATATATATATATATATATATATATATATATATATATATATATATATATATATATATATATATATCATATAGCCTGGTTTATCAGTATATATGATATACTGTAATCTTCGTAAATGTTTGTTCTGTAATATTATCAAATAAATAACAGTAAAACACGGTAAAGAAATGCCATTACGAGACTCTGAAGAAATATGCATGAACTTAATATTCACTTCAACTCTTCGCCATTTAAAACTTTGCGAGTCAAATTTTATCATGAAAGGTATCAATAGAAGCGCAATTATATTAGCTTTCCATTGCTATATTTCGTTATCTGATAAATCAATTAGAACCATGCATAAATTAGCGTTAACTAAATAAATAAAATCATCAATCGGGTAATTTTCCGGATTGATGAGGTTATTTATTTAGTCAACGCTAAGCTATACATGGTGCTAATTAATTTATCAGATAACGAAATATATAAGTAAATAAATAAAATCATTAATCGGGAAAATTACCCGATTGATGATTTTATTTATTTATTTAACGCTAATTTATGCATGGTTCTAATTAATTTATCAGATAACGAAATATAGCAATGGAAAGCTAATAAAATTGCGCTGCTATGATACCCTTCATGATAAAAGTTGACTCGCAAAGTTTTAAATGGCGAAGAGTTAAGTGAATATTAAGTTCATGCATATTTCTTCATAGTCTCGTAATGGCATTTCTTTAGCGTGTTTTACTGTTTTTTATTTGATAATATTATAGAACAAACATTTACAAAGATTACAGTATATCATATATACTGATAAACCAGTCTATATGATAGTCCATAGACCACTATATCTCTTTGTCTGGCGCCCCGCAGGCCCCTATGCAGCCCCGCAATTCAAAACATTGTTGCGTGTGCAGTCCAGGTATACAGTGCGTCTATGACTGACTTCATAATATTACTGAAGAGGTAAATGTGGTTAAACATATTCTGGTCAACAGCTTTTGAGAAATTTTGAATATATATAAAATATACTGTATATATATATATATATATATATATATATATATATATATATATATATTTAATATATATATATATATATATAATATATAGTTATTCGCGTCAACGTGAATGTATTGTCCTACTGAAAAGATAAAGACGGGGGCATACGCTATGCTGCGCGTGGCCTCGGTGCTCCTCTCCGTTGCATTAGCCTTTGAGCCTGTGGTGGGTGAGAACCCGTTATCCCAGGACACAGGGCTGGTGTGACATCCGGGTTACCACTGTTACTTTCTCCAGGTTTCCCCAGGTACCCATTTATCGACCAACCTCGAACGGAAGGGTGAACAGCTGAATGGGCTGCCGCAGACTGTCTTGGCCCGGATTCGAACCAGGGCCAGCAGATAAGATATCATTTAATTGACGAAATGGTGACTGGCGATTACTTTGATGAAAATTATAATAATAATAATTATGATGATGATAATGATAATAATAATAGCTAGTATTAACAAAAATGATAATAATAATGATAAAAATAATCATATTCTTCATAATACTCATAATCATCACCATAACCATCAAAATGATCAGCAGCAGCAGCAGTAGCAGCCTTTTCGCTTACACGTACACGTCAGATACTAGTGGGTATTATCGTCTAGTGATTACGTGGCCTCTGTGGTGTGTGTGTGTGTGCACAGTTATAAACACACCACACACACGTGATTCATTCTCCCTCGCGGCTATAGTCGATATGTGGAAAAACATAAATGTGGTAGAAATTAATAATGATAATAATCATGAGGACAGACTTCAAAGCCAAAGAGCAGCATCCCTATTCTGTCCATGTTACATTATGCAAGACCTAGTTCGCCAGCATCTATAATTATATTCTTTCATTCCTTTCACTATATAGTAAACCTGGTACCGTAGATAACACTAGTATACTATATATAGTCGCCAGTCAATTGCCACTGCACTAATGTCGCCAGGCACAATATATTACGAATTTTAGCATCCCTACAGACTTTTACGTGCCACTGAAGACATGTAGGGTGGGTTGGGGAGATACCGTACATATGGATGTAACGTACAAATGCTCCCTTGGCCCTATTTATAGGTTTAGGATAGTCACCGTATAAATGTAGTAGGAGAAAATGGGTTAGATCAGCTGAGCGGGAGAAATTTGGATGGTAGGCGCTTGGATCATTTTAGAGGTGAGTTTTGTTGTTTTTGGCATGTCCATGTAATATTTGGCCCCATTCATGGTCTCTTGTGTTCAATGAATATGCCAGCAGTGTGGGGTAAGGTATTAAGTTCGAAATGTGTTTCAGTTGTGATGTACCAAAGGGATATAAAGACATTCCAGCCACAGAACGATCGAAATGTTTGTTTACATGTGAATGGCGTCATATGGACACTTCGTACAGTGTGGTTTTTAAATGTACGTAACATCCACAGTGTAAACAAAAAATTTAAAATTCTGGTATGGGTTATGTGTTTTCAATAATGTCAAGTAGGATGCAGCAACATAATATTAGATAGTGACACCTATCACAGTAGTGATTTCATTCATCTGTTCATAATCCTTATGGTGTTTTACCAGTATGTTTCTTGTGTTAGTAACTGAACAAGAACATTAAAAAATCACTTAATTAAGGGGGTGCATATCAAATAAACATCCTCTGACCTTTGTTTCAAACATCAGTTGGTTAATTAGAAATATTTACAAGTTTATTATTTATTTTTAAATGTCCTTGTGTAACATGTGGATGTACCGTACATCATGAAAAGCTTGCTGTACGGTTCATCCACAGTATGTTGTCCTCCCCTTGCCAAGGGGTCTGGGAGGGCCTTTGGGATATGGGCGGACATGTTCAGGGGATATGACTTCCACAGGACCTTGTGGTTCATTGTTGTGTGTTGCTGGAGCTTGTGGATCGTTGATGTCGGTCGTTGGAGTTTGTGTATCGTTGCTGTCGGTCGGTAGAGTTTGTGGATTGTTGCTGTCATTTTCCAAATCAGATCGATTAAAAAGTCACAATGACTATGCCATCAACAATGGCTAGTCATTGTGACTCTTCCCCCACACACAACTGCAAAGCTACAACCCTTAGATGTAAGGGTTTATGGCCCCTTCAAGTCCTGCTATCGTGTGCTAATGTCGGACTACCAGCTCAATAATCCCCACACTCCTGTCCGTGAGCAAATCATCCCTGAAATGGCTTCACAGGCCTGGATCAGAGCATGCACGCCCAATAATGTTCTCGCTTGGTTTTAGAGCCACAGGCATATGGCCATAAATCGGGACATTTCACAGACATTGATTATCTTGCATCCTCTGTCCAGTGAAAGAGAGGCTCCCCCCATTGCAGAGATACACACAGCAGTCATCAACGAGGCCACATTAGACCACCCAGAGGTACAAACCAATATTGAAAACGAAGAGCGCAATCATGAAGCCCAGGAAGTGAGACACGAGGCAGGTCGATTTGATTTGGAAAATGACAAGCAACAATCCACAAACTCTACCGACCGACAGCAACGATACACAAACTCCAACGACCGACATCAACGATCCACAAGCTCCAGCAACACACAACAATGAACCACAAGGTCCTGTGGAAGTCATATCCCCTGAACATGTCCGCCCATATCCCAAAGGCCCTCCCAGACCCCTTGGCAAGGGGAGGAAAAGAGTGAAATCCTGTATTTTGACGGAAGACAGCGAGGCCATAGAGGGCTTGAGAGAAAAACAGGCGCGGAAGAGAAGAAGAGTGTTCCACCCCAGAAGAAGGCCACAAAAAGGCCCACCTCCGAACACGATTCGGACAGTTCAGAGCATTGGATGCTCAGCTGGAACTGAATGACTCTTCTGAATATTCAGAACGAAGATTTTGACGATGATCCCCCACCACTTGAAGAAGCTGCTAGCATATTCAAAAATAAGGCTCCGGAGTTGGGGGATTTCATCTTGGTGGAACTAAAAGTCGAGGAAGGGAAGATGAAGGGCACTCCTGTCAATTATGTTGCCAAAATTATTGATTGTGCCGAAAACCCCACTAAGTTTAATGTGTCGTATCTAAGAAAGTCCACCAAAATGGGTGAAGGAAACACCTTCATCTTCCCTGGGATAGAGGACATAGCAGAAATAGAGCCTGATCAAGTGATAGGGGTCTTGCTGGCTCCTTTGGCAGCCCCAACCGCTAGGCTTCAGCGGTTCATCAAATTTGCACACTCGTTAAGAGGCTACAATATTAGGTAAGGTGGTTAAGGTGCCTAAACTAGGTTAATCCATGCTTGTCAAGATTGTGTAGCCTAATGAAACTAGGCTATAGGCCTATATCTACATTCTAAAGGTAATTCCAAGCAGTGTTAAGTTCAATCAAATTAAAATATGCCAAATATTGCATTAAATCATCTGCATTTATTATAAATAATTATTAATTTATGTTTCCCTTCTGGAAGTGCTACAGAAGCACTTCCATGATTAAGTACATTATGTAGGGTAATGAAAGTATTAATAGGATTGCAAATATATATTAAAAAAAAAAAATCCAGGAACTTCAAAGTCAAAATTTATTTTCACTTTTTTTTACTTTCACTTTTTAATTGATTAGAATTGCTTGCACTATTATATTGCTAATATAAATTGATTTGATTTCATCACTAGGGTCCATTTCATGAAATATGTTGCCCTAATTCAACCGTGCTTGATTTTTTTATTTTCAATTTTTTTTTTTACTTATCGATAAATATCTCTGTATGGAGCGTCCTCACCTATGGATGGTCCGTACGTTTTTAGTTTTTTTTTTCGGGCCTATTTTTCAGTTGCTTTTATCATGTTGCCAGAGTTATGCCTTACACATAATGTAGTCCATATCTTATATTTTGTAATACATAATAAAAAAAATCAGATTTCACTCAATTTTTTTTTTCCTGATTTAAAAAAAAAAAAGTGTATGGTACATCCCCAACCCACCCTACGTAGATAACAGTGAAGTCGCCACCTACAGTGAAGTCGCCAGGCGCCAAATATTACGAATTATAGCATCACTACTGATTTTTATGTGCCACTGAAGATGTTACACAGTAGTTTATATCATGGTTGTATAATCTACCCTGTTTCAGCGTTGTTTTATGCTTTGTATCTGTAAGTATAACTGTTGCGCATTTTGCTTCTCACGTTTTTCTTCGCGCGATGACAGACAGTAAACAGTAGCCTTTCGGGCGACATGACACAATACTTGCCAGATCTTTCAAACTTTAATAGAATTTATTTTCACGTTGGCAGAGGAATTTTTATATATCCAAGCATCTTCCGCAGCTAATATATATATAGACTTGTTTTACTTTATCTCTAATTTCCCTGAATTCCCCAGAGTAGCGACTCAACTGTTAGGTTAAAATACTAGCTGGCGACTTTACTGTAGTAGGTATAGTGAGGTCGCCACTCTGTTTTATTTTTGTAATTTGTTCATTTATAGCCCTAATATGACACAGATGAAGACACAAAATGACACAGACTTTCCAGATAACCCCTTCTAACTTTCCTGAAATCATGGATGTACAAATGTAAGTATTAACGCCACCACACGTCTGTAAATAACAAAGAAACGTAGAACTGGCGACTTCACTGTTATCTACGGTAGTGTGATTTACATAATATAAACTACTGTGGATGCGTCTTCAGTGGCACATACAACTCAGTAGTGATGCTAAAATTCGTAATATATTGTGCCTGGCGACATTAGTGCAGTGGCAAGTGACTGACGACTATAGTGTTATCTACGGTAGAGCAGCTGATAGGTATATATTGTGGAAATGACTAGCATTGCGTTTAATTCAGTATGTTTATGAGAGAAGATGTGGTTGGATATGAGTTGAAGATGACAATTCGTCATTGTGTGCACATTCACCTTTTTTTGGCATTAAATCAATCAATCAATCGTCATTGTGTGCAGTGGCGTACCCAGAAAATTGAAAAGGGGGGGGCCAGAAAAACCAACTAATAATATATATACAGGGAGGTCCCGAAGATACGAGCAGTTAGGTTCCACCTGGCATACTCGTAAAGCGAAATCTCGTATAACGAAACACATAACTAATGGTAAAATATAGGTTTGGTTCCAGGACCATCAATTAAAAAAAAAAAAAAAATGTGTTTTTCAAGCTAAAATAAACTATAGCAAACACAACAAACACACAGCGTCTATATTACCCACACTGTACTACCTATTCTGTAGAAAAAGCATTCTGAAAGAGAAAATAGCACACAAAATAACATAACTGCACATTAATTAAACATAAAACATGCATAACATGCAAAAAAGACGTTGTACTATAGGGGACGCAGCGTGATACAAAAGAGGGTAGTGTAGAGGTTCTAAGATTGGGGCAGCACACCTGGCTAATTACCCCTAAGGATCAGGCCGCGCCATATGCTTAATTACCCTTCAGGTCATTGATTGCGGTCCCAAGGTTGGAGCCGCACACCTGGCTAATTACCACTAAGGATCAGGCCGCGCCATATGCTTAATTACCCTTCAGGTGGTGGGGTTGGAACACAGAAGGGCTGGGGGCGCGGCGTGATGTTTATTGGAGACTTAACCACTAATTACAGAGAGCTGACAGGACGACTGGTCACTGCCTCGCCGGAGTCACAACTGTCCGCCTCGGGTGACACTGAGATGTGGCGGGAAGATGAGGGTTGCCACACACCCCCACACTCCCCCCCCAATTACACAAATAGCTCACCGTGGGCGGTGTAATGAAAAAACAGAAACATTTGAAAAAGAGTGAACCGAGGGATACAAACAAATTTTGTGATATGTGTGGCACTCAGTGTGTTGCCTGAGGGGTGGCGTTACCAAATACGTAGTCCAGCAAGTGGCGTGGTGCCTGTCTGTGGCGTTGAGGCCTTCCTTGGCTGGGCGGGGTGGCGCCAGGCATCGCTGTTGTCCCGTCGGCGTGCGCCTGAACGCACGTGAGAGGGCGCAGGTGGCGCCGGTTTCTGATGGTGGTGCGCCCACTGCCGTCCAGCCGCACCAAGTACTGCCTGGGTGCCGTAGTCTCCAGGACAGTGCCTGCGCGATCCCAGCGCCCACTGCCGGGGTTTAGGATGCGGGTCCGTAGGCCGGGCGTGAGGGGCTCGAGGTTGTGGGCTGTTTGGTCATGCCGGGAAGCTGCACTGTCCCCAGAGCGGGCCATGGCCCGTTCGCGCTCCCGCAGCAGCCACGCCCATCGCTCGCTCACCTCATAGAGCGACGCGTCCACGGGTATGGCGTCCCGCAGCTGACGTCCTGTGATCAGCTGGGCTGGGGAGGCTTCAGAGCCCTGCGGGGGGGTGTTGAGGTACTGCATGATGGCCCATGCAGCGGCGTCGGTGTCCAGGGAGCCGTTCCTGCCAGTGTTGCCGCGTAGCAACCTCTTGGTACACTTGACTGCCGCCTCTGCGCGGCCGTTAGACTGGGGGTAATGTGCTGATGAGACCCTCAGCCGCACACGCCAGGTGTCGAGGAAGCCCCTGGATTCCTGGCTGGTGAGGTTCGTTCCCCCATCGCACGACAGCTCCTCTGGGATGCCGAAGCGCTTGAACCATCGTCGGAACACCGTGATGAGGCGTGCACTGGTGGCGTCGCCTGACAGGTGCTCCACTTTGAGCCATCCCGAGAGCCTGTCAGCGACGGCGATATAGGTGTGGCCGTCCAGTTGAAATAAATCAGCCACCACTTGCTGGAATGGGTACTGCGGGGGCGGGGTGGGCAAGAGGGTTTCTGCGGGGCTGGAGGGGGCGTGCGTATCGCATACCGCACATTGGCGCCTCTTCTGCTCCACCTCCGCGTCAATCCCTGGCCAGTAGACTGACTGCCTCGCCCTGCGTAGCATTGAGTCCCTGCCCTGGTGCCCCGCATGAAGGTTCGCGAGGACTGCACGCCTCAGGGCCGCAGGTATGACCAGCCGCGGGTGTTTCTCGTCACAGGTGTAAAGGACGATGTTCCCTTGGCAGGAGAGGTGGCACCGCATCTTGAAGTACTGGCGGAGGGCGAGTGGCTCCCAGTCCTTTCGTTCAGCCCAGCCGTCATTGGCTATGCATTCCCGCAAGAGCCGGTACTCCTCGTCCCGTGCGGCCTCTTCCTCCACTTGATGAAGGTCCACAACATGCCCCACCTCGTCCTCGGCTGCCACGGCCGTGGCTGCGGTCATGGCTGCGCATACCAGCTCTTCATCGTCTTCGTCCGATCCTTCTGGCCCACCTGACAGGATCGGGTAGCGCGACAAGGCGTCTGCCGCGCAGTTGGTGTCGCCCTTCAGGTACTTGATGCGGAAGGTGAACATTAGCGTCTTCTCTTTTAGGTTGAGGATCCGGGGGTTGGCTATGTCCTTTAGTTCCTTGTCTCCGAAAATCCTTGTAAGGGCCTTGTGGTCTGTGACGAGCGTGAGGTTTTTGCAGCCAAGGAGGAAGAGGCGTGCCTTCTTTAGGCACCAGGCGATGGCAAGCGCTTCCCCCTCGAGGGTACTGTAGTTCCTCTCGGCCGCTGTGAGATGTCGGCTGCCACAGAGCACAAGTTTCCACCCGCCAGGGCAGCATAGCGGCGACTTCTCCGAGACACACTCGCAGTACTGCTGCAGGACAAGGAAGCCAATACCCTGGCGACTGTAGTCAGTGAGGACTGCTGTAGGGCGCGACACATCATAGAAGCTCAGTCCCTCGGCCGCCAATCGCCCAATAGTGTCTTTGGCGGAGGTGAAGAGCGCCTCCAACTGCTTGTCCCAGTACACTGCCTTCCCACCCAGTTTCTTGAGTAGCTCCCTGAAGGGCTCCATGACAGGGGCGACCGCCAGGAAGGGCGCGACCTGGTTGACGAGGCCGAACCATGACCACACGTCAGTCAGGGTGGGCTGGGCGGGCATCTTGAAGTCGGTTATGCTGTTGACGAGGTCGCGGCTTGGCTGGTACCCTTCCCAGCCCAGGAGGTAGCCGGCAAAGGTGACGTTCCTCCTGCAGAAGCGGAACTTGTCAGGTCACAGGGTGACACCGCTCTCCATGCGCCTCTGGAGAAAATTGTATGTGTGCCAGAAGGCGTCGCTGACGCTGCTGTCGTGGAGTAGAGTGTCGTCCACGCACTTGAGCTTCCTGGGTACGTCGGTGATGGCGTCGTCAAAACGCTTTGTGAACGCGTCCTGCGAAGCGCAGTGGCCCATAGGGGTGCGGCGGTACCGGTAGCGCCCCCAGGGGGTGATGAATGTTGTGAGCTTGCGGCTCTCCTCGTCGAGGGGGACCTGGTGGTAGCCCGAGTATGCGTCCGCTACGGTCTTAATTGTATGTTTGGGCACGCTAGAGACGAGATCGAAGGGCGGTCTGGTGTGGTGTGTCTCTCTGAGGCTCGCACGGTTAAGGCGCTGAAAGTCGACCGTGCGACGGGGCCTTCCGTCCTTTTTTGGCACTACCACCATTCTGGAGCACCATTCGGTGCATGGGCTCGCCTGCGGGCACCGCCTCGATGATGCCCTTGTCAACATCGTCGTCCAGCTGTCGTCGTACCTCGTCAAAGAAGTGGAGCGGGACTGAGGCTGGGACGTGGACTGCGTGGGGGCGTGTGTCGGGCCGTAGGTGGACGTGGTGAGGCGGACCGCTCATCTCTGGTAGCGGCGTGCGTCCCATGGCAAACACAGTGCGCCCGAAGTGCTCCAAGAACCATTTCTCGAGGCGATCGACGTTCTCCTCTACAAGTTCGTGAGGTGGCGATTCCGGGCGACGTGGGTCTTATGGGGTGTCTGATGGCTCCACAGCACACACACTGGTGGGTGAAAGGGGGCGCGGGAAGGTGTGATGGACCAGGCGAAGGGCCTTGCATGCCTTGAGCGATAGGTAGAGTTGCTGCACGCCTTCGGCTATGTAGATGCACTCTGTGGTGGAGACAGTCCCCACGGAGACCTGACAGGTGATGGTTCCCAGGAGGCGCATGCTGCCCCCGGCAACGTGGGTGACTGCCGTGGGTGTAGCCTGGAGCTGACGTTGGGATATGCCGAGGTCTCCCAACAGTAGGCGACCCGCCACAGACACTTGCGCCCCAGTGTCCGCCACTGCTGTGTAGGGACACGTGGCGCGAGGGCGTGAGCAGCTGATCACCACGGGCAGCGACGCCGCCATCTCCACTCCTCCAACGATCACTGCACCGGAGGTAGGGGTGAAGTTCGAATGATGGGCGGGTGGACGAGCGCCGCCCTGGGGGGTGAGGGCCGGACACAGGCGCCAGAAGTGCCCCTTCTGGCCGCAACAACGGCATGTCGCTGCAAACGCTCTGCACTGACGCCCACCTGTACACTCAGATTCACCGCATGCTGGGCACCGCCTGCGTCCCCGCCGGATTCCGTCTTGGCGGGTTTTTCCTTGTCCGCTAAGCCGGCGCGCGGGGCCCGCTGCCGCCACCTCGTGGTGTGGAGCCATTACGGGCGGGGGTAGTGTGTCACCGACCCCCACACTGGCTACGTAGCTCGAAGGTTGGTCACTCGCCTTTTCCGCGGCCTCAAAAATTTCGCACACGCGAACTATTTCACTGAATGACTCGAGGCGTGGGAAGCAACGCAACACCCCCGCTTTCATGTTGCGATCACGTAGCCCCATCACTATTTTCTTGCTGAGCATGTACTCCTCTAAGGGGCACTGGCACTCAGGGCACCTAAAGCCGCACTCATTCGCTTTGGCGCGGCACTGGGAGATATACGCACACACACTGTCACTCGATGCCTGTGCTAGAGAGAAGAATTCCGCCCACGCTCCGATGATACAGCGTGTACCGATCACCACGCTTCTCACAATGTCGATTGCCTCCGTGGTTGAGAGTTGCCTGAACACTTGCTTGCCCAGGCGCGCGTCGATGCGCTGTTGCACCTCTGTGTTACAAAGGAGGCGTACATAAGGTGCCGCTGTGGGTGCCGCCCAACCGCAGATGCTGCTGTAGTCCTCTACGCTGGTGGCCCACGCCTCAAACGTTGCCGGCGACATGCCCACGGTCGCTCCCCCTGGTCCTGGAGGAGGTGGTGGGCGATGCTGCCGGGTCGTTGGCCAGAGTTGCTGCTGAGTGGCTGGTGTGATGTCGGGGCTTGGTGTATAACGCGTGGCGTTGTGGTATGGCGGCAAGTTGGACCACGCGGCTCTTCCCGCGCGCCCGCTACCTGCCGGAGGCGTCTCTACGCCGCCCATGCCTTCCTCCATGAGCCCCTGAAGATACTGCGCCATGGTGGGGTTGGAACACAGAAGGGCTGGGGGCGCGGCGTGATGTTTATTGGAGACTTAACCTCTAATTACAGAGAGCTGACAGGACGACTGGTCACTGCCTCGCCGGAGTCACAACTGCCCGCCTCGGGTGACACTGAGATGTGGCGGGAAGATGAGGGTTGCCACACACCCCCAAACACACTTACTGACTGCAGTCCCAAGGTTAGAGCCGCACACCTGGCTAATTACCACTAAATGTCAGGCCGCGCCATATGCTTAATTACTAGGGCCCGGATAGTTATGCATTTGCATATTTCATATGCAAATGCATATTTTGCGTGATTTCTATGATAAGTGCATATTTCCTAGATAACTGCATATAAATGCATATTTTGGTAAAATATTCATCTGAGCACAAGTGGTACTGGGAGGTGAGGTGAGGGTGAGGTGAGGCGATGCTGCAACGTACTATCGGAAAAACTTCGACGTCATTGAAGCTGTTATTGCGACATTCGACCCTGAGGAGGCTCAGAGCATTCAGGAAAGCAAGATCTTACTTGAAACTGAAGGAATGAAGGAAAGCTTGCTCTTCATTGCAACGAATTTTGCGTGCATCTCATCAACAATTACTAGACTTGAAGAAAGGGGACTACTGTTGTCCTCGGCAATTTCGTTGGTTAATGGTGTTCTTGATGAACTGAAAAGTTTGCAGTCTGATGCTTACTATGGTAAACTGAGCAACGTGTTGTACAAAAACAAGGGATTTGAAAAGCTGAAAAAAGTCAGTCAGATAATGTGTGGTGATGCTATTATTGATGAGACGGTACAGCCACTCACTATGTCAAACATGCTATGTATGAAACATGCACCAATCGTCTCGTGTGACGTAGAAAGGGTGTTCTCAGAATATAAAGCTATGCTGACAGACAACAGGCGGAGTTTTAACTTTGAGAACTTACGCCACCATGTCATCATCAAATGCAACCACAATCTGTAATGTCTGAAAATATGTCAGTCTATAATGTAAATACATGTTCATATTTATTTTTTGAAGCACTTTCACATATATATGTTAAATACATTATGTATATTGCTTAATAAACATTAACATTAGTTTCTATTAACTATTTTGTTTCCGTATAACCTGCATTCTTGGCTTTATAAGTGACATTTTTTAGTGCATATAAATGCATATTTGTCCTGTTTTTAGTGCATATTTGTCCAATTTTTAGTGCATATTTGCATGCATATTTCATGGTTTTTTAGTGCATAACTATCCGGGCCCTATTAATTACCCTTCAGGTCACGGCTTGCTAGGGGTGACCTGACTGGGGTCAACTAAATCCCCCTTTGTTCAGACTGGGAGTGGTAGGGCGAGTATTTTGAACTTGATAATTTTACTCACCCAGTTTTGAATGTCGTAGCATTGGATTTTCGATCTCGTATATTGAAAATAGACCCTAATTTAACATCTCGTATCATCGGATTAATCGTATACCGAATGCTCGTATTATCGGGACCTCCTTATATATATATATATATATAATATATATATATATATATATACACCACTATATATAGACCACTAGATATAATGGTCTGTGATATATATATATTTATTTATTTATAATAAATATATTTTATTATTTATTTTTTGCAAAAGGGGGGGGCCATGGCCGCATGGCCTCCCCCCTCGGTACGCCACTGATTGTGTGGTTGTTTTGTTTACAGCTTTCAGCTGTGATCGCCGAGCGGGCGAGCCCCGACAAGAAGCTGGCAACTGTCACCCGTTCTGGCGAGGCACGCAAACGAGAGAGAAATCGGTAAGAAGCCGGCTTCTTACGGCTTCTTCACCAAAATTCGCCTTATCTTGTCACTAACATAACCTATCCCCTTCCCTGGATAACTCATCGACTTCATGCGCATCCCTTCCCTGTCACAGAACCTGCTGTCAAGATGCCTAACCTGACTGTCACCAACAACCAAGATTTTACCTTCGGGTAATGATGTATCGTCCACCTTCCTTACCTCCGTATCTCCCTCTTGCAGCCCTGAGAGTACCTGAAATGGGTAGGGTGGGGTGGGGTCACACCGAACGGGGGGATCACCGTACGAAGGCTACAACGCGAAAATTAATTCAAATTTCGCGCCACCATGCCACCACGGATGCAGCGCCACCCTCAGTGAACTACATGCGCAACAGGGTAGACTTATGACTAAGAGTAGGGTGGGGGGGTCACACCGAACTGGGGGGATCACAGTCAAAAATTTATAAAAAACCTTAAATGACCCTTATTATCTGAGTTAAGTATTCATGAGGGTACCATAGGTGGGCCATATTGTGAAGTTTGTTTTGGGCACAGTGTGCACTCTCTCAGGTAAAAAATGGATTTTTTATGAATATTTTTCCACTAATAGTACGGTGTCCCCCCACACCACCCTACTCTCCTTCCTTACTAAAGTCCAGATATATCATATAATCCTTATCATTATCTGCCGTCTCATAAACTTGGGTTCGAATCACAGCGTTATAACTCTGTGGTTCGAATTAGGGTCTCTGTATAAGAGGAACTCTAGTTCGAATACCCTCGCTGTGTTTACGGTACTACGCAAGGTAAAGAGACTCTTTATCTTGGTACTACGTACGAAATATTATATGGGTTAACTTTACTACCGTAGATATTTGTTTTGTGAAGGGTGACATTAAAATATTTGGCATGGCCTTAACAATTTTTTTTCTACTGAGCAAGCCTATCTAGTATTCATATTTATGATTAATAAGATACAAAAAAAAATGATTGAAATATATAAATACGTCAGTAATCGGAACGTAAGCGACGAAAACATGAATTCTAGCGAGCGAACACAAGAAGAAGAAGAAGCGAGTGAACACTGAACAGCCAGGCCGGCCCAGCAGTCTTCCATACGCACACCTCAGTATGAATTACCTGTATTCTGAACACCTAATAAGCCTATACTGACACTATACTGTGCAGAGGTTTCTTCGCTGTGGATTGCCCACATCATTCTACTTGTGAAGGTATTGCTCCAGGAGTTATCATCGTTCCTGCTCGTGCCTGTGCATTACTGGTATTATACGGCGGTATACCATTATCGTTGTCTTTCACGAGCAGAGGTGACCCATATGATTGATTCATTGACACCATTCTACCAAAATATCGAGCTTCGATTTATAGTTTTTAAATTCATTTATGGGTAAATTTTTACGACAGCACCAAACTTCCCTACACAATAGGGAGCATGGTTTTATTTACCTTATTGTATTCTAAGAGACATTATCTCTTTGAGCTTTCCGTCGCAAATCAATAGTTTCGGAGATATGAACATTTTAGGTGGGAGGAAGAATACGTCGGTAAATCTTTACGATAGGACCAAACTTCCCTACACAATTGGGAGCATGGTTTTTGTTTACCTTATTGTATTTAAGAGATATTTTCTCTTGAGCTTTCCGTCGCAAATTAATAGTTTCGGAGATATAGAACATTTTAGGTGGGAGGAGAAATAAGTTTCCTTGTTTACAAAATGCCTCCCTCTTCCTCTTCTTGTGACCTGCATCGCTTTTGTTTCGGAGTAAGTTTTCCGTGCGCACCCGTGGCTACCTTACCTAACCTGGGGGTGGATTCAGCAAACTTACCAGCTATACCCTGTTACGAGGTCGAAGTTACTAGGTCGCTACGAGAAGTGGCAAATCTATTCGCCAACGATATTGTAAGCACCTAAAGCGGCTATTACACGGGCACTTTTCTGCTCAGTGAGCAGTTTTGAGGATTTTGCTCAATGAAAGCCTGTTTGGTTGAGCAAACAGGGAACTACTTCGAAGCTATTTTTGCTCGTCATTTTGAGTGAGCAAAAACGTTTTCTGTTATAAAGGCGCTATTACACGGGCACTTTTCTGCTCAGTGAGCAGATTTCACTGAGCTGCTCAACGAACCTATTACACGGTGATCTGTGTTTTGATGAGCAAAATGCATACAGACCTGAGTGCGGTTATGATACAAATTATCATAGCGCTTCCTAAGCGCTATGATAATATAATAAGCGGTGCTTGTTGTAATGGAGATAGCTTTATTTTGCGCAAAAAAAAATAAAAATAAATAAAAAAAAAAAATATATATATATATTTATACTTTGTGGTTAAAGTTAGGTTAGGTTTCATTACAACCTATAAGGTTAGGTTAGGTTTCATTAAAACCTTTAAGGTTAGGTTAGGTTTCATTCAAACCTTTAAGGTTAGGTTAAGTTTCATTAAAACCTATAAGGTTAGGTTAGGTTTCAAAATTATTATTTTTTTTTTTTGGGGGGGGGGGGGGTTGCGCAAAATAAAACTATCTCCATTAGAACAAGCACCTATTGTAGGCCAAGAAAACATAGTTGGTCTGAAAACGACCGCGAAACTCTCGTCCATTATTACCAAAAGTTGTTTCGTAGTCTATATGAAATCATAGTCGTTTCGTACACTCAGCGCAGAGTTGAACTTGACTACTAGAGTTACGAAATGACACCAGGTATGTACGAAAATACTCAAAATCAGTGTACGAAACTAACTACTTTCAATTCAATATACCTAATTAAGAAAGGTTTTTTGATTAGGCCAAAGGTTTTTTATTCATTTAAACTTCCTGTAATCCCCGAGAGTAGCTTCTATGGACCACTGTGGCCCGCGCCGTACCCGTGGCCGCGGCGGTACGGGGCGTTATAGTGGACGAGAACTACGCGTTCGCTCTTTAGGTCAGACACACACACTCGGGGGCTAACACTGCACTCTTAGCCTCTCGCTTTACCATATACACCACACCTGTCACTACACACCTGTACGGCCTCGCAACACACCTGTCGCCTGTGTATCACCGTAAATAAATTACTTGGAAGGTCAGGCTTCTTAGGTATTGAGGGTGTATGTTTTCTTTTTTAATGTTTTTTTTAACAAATAAAGGACTATATATGTTCCATATTGTAGGATGTACCTGAACTAAGTCAATCAGTAAGCTTTCCATCTCGTCTGTCCAGTCAGCAGGCATGTTGATGTCTTCTTGAGAGTTTTAGAAGAAAATGATCTTGCAATAAATAATATAGTCATCCACTAATTTCGGTCCTTTATAACAGAAAACGTTTTTGCTCACTCAAAATGACGAGCAAAAATAGCTTCGAAGTAGTTCCCTGTTTGCTCAACCAAACAGGCTTTCATTGAGCAAAATCCTCAAAACTGAGCACTGCTCATTGAGCAGAAAAGTGCCCGTGTAATAGCCACTTAAAGGACCGAAATTAGTGGATGGCTATATTATTTATTGCAAGATCATTTTCTTCTAAAACTCTCAAGACATCAACATGCCTGCTGACTGGACAGACGAGATGGAAAGCTTACTGATTGACTTAGTTCAGGCACATCCTACAATATGGAACATATATAGCCCTTTATTTGTTAAAAAAAACATTAAAAAAGAAAACATACACCCTCAATACCTAAGAAGCCTGACCTTCCAAGTAATTTATTTGCGTTGCGACACCTCGGTGAATGTCGTGCAGCCGAGCAAGGGTGCGGCGGCGGTGGGCTGCAGGAACCACAATTCTCTGGCCATACAGGACCACCTCCCCGTCTGCGTACAGGCAGTCACGGAATTTCCAGTAGGGGAGTAGAGAGCTGTGCAGGGTGTACCGATTAGGAGGGAATCCTGACGTCACACTGTCCCGTAGGCGGGTGTACGATGGGTCTGTCGCTGCTGCGGCTCGCTCGGAGTTCCTGGATTGTCCTATCGGCGTCTTGGTGTGGCGGATTGAGGTGTGAAGGGTCCTGATCCTGGTTGATGGCATTGAGGGACACGACGCTCCTGAGGTGTGCTGCGGCTTCGGCACACACCATCTCGTCCTCTGGCGTGGGGCGGCTAACTGGGGCTCGTGACAGGGCATCGGGGATGCAGAGCTGCTTTCCAGCATGCCACATGGCCGTAAACAGGTAGGGAGAAACCTTCTCCTTGAGGCGTTGGAGGCGAGGGTTCTCAACCGCGTCCAAGGTGTAGTGGTTGAGAATCTGGATCAGGGGTCGGTGGTCCGTCATCAACGTGAAGCTCTGTAGGCCTATCAAATAAGGCCTGCACTTCGACATGGCCCAGGCGGCGGCGAGCAGCTCGAGTTCAATGGTGGCGTAGCGGGTTTCGGCGTCAGCGAGGAATCTTGAGCCACACTGAACGAGGCATGTGCGTCCCTGGCCATGGTCTTGCAGAAGGGTGTAACCAACCCCGTAGAGGCGAGAGGGGTCACTTTGAAGAATAACTGGAAGTGCTGGGTCAAAGTGAGCGAGAATCGGCGGTCGAAGCAGCGCCGTCTTGACACGACTGAAGGCCTCGTCGTGATCAGGTGTCCAAGTAAACGTTCTTTTCGGGCTCATCAGGGGGCGGAGTGGCTGGGCGGCAGCGGCGATGGCTGGGGTGAACTCTGACAGCTGGTTCACCAGGCCCATGAATGAGCGGAGGTCAGTCAAGTTAGCGGGAGTCGCGAAGTCCCGGATGGCACTGACTCTGTCCTCATCCGCGGCCACGCCCTCAGCTGAGAGGTTATACCCGCAGAAGCTCACACTAGGCGCGGTGACCACAAACTTGTCCTTGTTAAGTGTGATCCCGTACTTGTGACATCTAGTGAGCATCTGGTGAATACGTTGGAGATGCGTGGGGAAGTCGTCGTCGAAGAGGAGAATGTCGTCAACCACCTTAACGCAGTTATCTACACCCTGCAGGGCCAGGTCGCCGCGGAGACAGTAAGCGTCACCGGTAGCCGAGAAACCCATGGGACCTCTGCAGTGTTGAAAGCGGCCGTATGGTGTGATAAAGGTTGTCAGGTGTTGGTCGTCCTTGTGTAGTTCCAACTGCCAGTACCCGCACAAGGCATCCGCTGTGGTGAAAAAACGCGCTGACGGGTTAACACTGCGGACAGCGGTGAATGGAGTTGGGGCAGAATGTGTCGGGCGGGCCACTTGAGCGTTGAGTTTCGTCAAGTCAACCGTGATTCTCACGCCTTTATCCTTAGCCACGACGACTAGCGCTTGACACTTCTCTGAAGGGTCGTCACCGGCAGGCTTGATGATTCCCTGACGTGTCATCGACTCAAGTTCCTCCTGAACTTGCTGGAAAGCGAAGGGAACCTGCCTCGGTGTGTGAATAGCGAATGGTACGGCTCCCTCCTTCACGTGAATCCTCATGGGTTTGCCCACCATGGGTTTCAGAGGAGACTGTTTGAGCTTCACCTTGGAGAGTAACACGTCCGAGAACTCGTGCAGAAAGTGCGCCCGTGCAGCTGACGGGGACGTGGTAGGAGAGAGAGTCATCTCAGCGCGTTGCGTTGTAGCAAGACGCAGCCTTGGCCAGACACTTTGGGCCATGACGCCGCGCACAGGATAGGCAGGGGTGAACAGGGCTGGGAACCGCTGTTCTATGTTGAGTCTTCACGCGCTGACCTGAATGTGGCTGTTGAGGTGAATGAGGCGTCTTGTCGTGGCGCCTGCCTTTCTTGTAGGTAGACATGACGCGAAGCTGGCTTGGAGACGAGTATATAGCGGAGGCTGTATGGCGGGTGGCTTCGAAGGAACGGCAACAGGTGACCACGTCTTGAAGAGAAGCGCCTGTGTCTAGGGAGATACGGCATTGAATCAGCTCTTCATCTCGCACACCCATAAGCAGAACCATTTTTAATTGGATCTCCGTGCACGTTATAGCGTTACCAGTACACAAGTTGACCTCCTCTGCCAGGTTCTTCAGGCGTACGAAGAAATCGGAGAATGACTCGCCGTCAGCCTGCTTACAACACAGGAGTTCTCGACAGCGTAGTGCTTCATTTCGTTGACTCTTGAAGTGGGACTGTAGGGTGTCTAAGACCTCTGTCACAGTCAAGGAAGTGTCAGGTGCGATCCCTAGGGTATGTTCTAGGATCCTTTGTACGTCCAGTGACACAGCCATCCGCAGCTGGATGAGTTGCTTATGTCGTGGCAGCCTCTGTGAATCCAGCATGGTGGAGTAATCTTCCCACAGATGACGCCACTGCTGGAAAACTTGGAAGGAAGAATCAGCCAGCAACGTCGGTGGACTGTGGGCCACATGCTTGCCAGCAGAAGTCGCGACGGTGGACGTGGCAGCCACAGGAGAAGCGGCGAGCAAGGCGGTGGTCGTGACAGGGGGGGTAGGGGAGGCAGGCCGCGCGCTGGCTGAAGCCTGTGGAGGAGACAGGAGTGTGACAAGGACTTGAAACCGTGAATCCTCCTTTTTTTCTCCTGTGTTCGTTGTCACGTAATAGTCTCCTCGTCACGCTGGCACCTCTCCTCTTCATCCTGGATGCGTCGATTATCAGCTGATAACCGGGACTCCTCCAAATAGCTAATCAAACTTGATATCGCGTCCCCCGGTAGCGGGGATGAATGTGTTGTGTTTAGTGGTTCAAAGGGTGGGGAAGCGATTTCCTCTTCGCCATCCTCCGAGCCGCTTGCCGCGGGTGACAAAACGGGGAATGACATCTTGAAGGGAGACGCTAACAGATAACCACCGTACGTGGAATATAAAAAAACACAGGGAATTGTGGGTTCTGTGTGTGTGGTGTGTGTGTGTGTGTGGCGTTGGAGCGGGGTGGGTGAGAAGGGGGGGTGTCTCTAGCCGCCCGCACCTGGTTTCAAGGTCAACCCGTAACAAGCGGCGGTCCAATGAACAACCAACGGAGCCCTGGTACAAAAAAACGCACACTGAAAAACACACACAGCACTTATAATACACTGGTGACCCTACCGTCATACGCAGCAGTCCACACGCCTTACGTCTGTTCACAGGCACACGAGCACATGATGCTGGAGATGAAGTAAATCCAGGGAGGAAGCGTGGGTCGGTGAAGAGATGCCTCGTGGACGTGGAGTCAAGGCAGTGGTGTGTTCTGGGGAATGGCGGGAGTCGTTGCCCGTCTCTAAGTTCTTATACCTGTGATCTGCGCCATGTTGCTCGGGGTTGCAGTGATTAACCGGAGTGGTTGAGGGGAGTTTATCCGAAGGAGAAGCGAGCATCTTCCGTAGGTTGTTTATTGTAAAGAACAGAGATATGCGCGGGACTACCAGCGAAGGGCTGGTCTTGAAGGTCTGAGCGCGGGGCAACGACTGGCTACATGGAGCGGCGACGCAGCGCGCGCTGTTGTCATGTGTCGCATACAGTGTTGCAACATAGCATGTATGTGTAGGAATTATTAAGAGGCATGAATATTATGTAGGTGTGACTGTCTGGTTATTATCACACATCCACACTCCTTCTCTGACCAAGTATACTGGGAACACTAGTTTTGGAAGACTTTCGGCCAGGTACACCTGTTCCTTCTCATCGCCAGGTATCAACCAGAGGGTACTTAGGCATGGTATTTAGCCGTCGTCTGTGGTTGGCCGAACGTCTTGTCATATCCTTCAGACTACCGACGGTCTTGGTCCTGCTGTCTGGCGTGGCGTCTTGTGTTGGCAGTCTGTCAAGCCGCCGATGGTCAGCCTTCTAATTCCTGCATGGGTCATCCCGAAGTCTCTGATTCTGGAGAATTTCAGGATCATGCTCTCATGGAACGTTTGTGTTTAATACCCAGAATGCCTGAATGCTGGAGAAGTTCTCAGGATATCATCACATGGACGATAGTTTTAATACAGCGAATGCGGCGGATAACGTCGTATTGAATAGCTATTAGACGACACATCAATCGAGATTCTGTCCTTGGTAGAGACCATGTCGTACACTTCCCATCCCTCTTATGCCATCTACTAATCTTCTTTGGATGTGGCTATGACGGGATACCGTCCTTCTACAATTTAATCTTCTGTATAAATGATTGTGGATACCTACCGCAATCCATCTACCTTGCCCTTCTTTTAGCACTGTGCCCAGCGGCACCTAATGCACGAGATCTATTACTAGTTCTATAGCACGGTAGCCAGCCGCGCATCTATCTTTTTTTTTTTATGGCTAGTCTTAAAGTATGCGGGATCCACTTTTTTTTTCTCCTAATATGTTGAATTAACTTTCAGTCTCATCAATCCCTCATAATATGATTTCAGTTTTTTCACCGTCAAAATTCTACTTTTGAAAAACTACCAATGATTCAATCTCTTGCCTTCAGGACTGCGCTAATGATGACGTCAGCCCCGTCCGCGCCTCCCAAGACTCTACTCTTCATCCTATTCTGTCCATCTTCCTGTATATATTTTTCCATCTTCCTATGACTTAAATTTTTTCAAGAGTGGTGTCAAGACATCTCCCGAACTAAATTGGCCCACTCCTCTATCTGCAATCTTTTACTATCTTCTTTATAGGGACTGGTGGCCAGCGGGCACCTCTATCTGCAATCTTTTACTATCTTCTTTATAGGGACTGGTGGCCAGCGGGCACCTCTATCTGCAATCTTTTACTATCTTCTTTATAGGGACTGGTGGCCAGCGGGCACCTCTATCTGCAATCTTTTACTATCTTTTTTATAGGGACTGGTGGCCAGCGGGCACCTCTATCTGCAATCTTTTACTATCTTTTTTATAGGGACTGGTGGCCAGCGGGCACCTCTATCTGCAATCTTTTACTATCTTCCTTATAGGGACTGGTGGCCAGCGGGCACCTCTATCTGCAATCTTTTACTATCTTTTTTAGCTGGCCACCAGTTCATTATTTTTTTTTACTTGGCCAGTCCTTTAAAGTAATCGTCCAGACCCAATTTTTTTTTGCCTAATTATGTTGAATGTACATTCAAAACACCTAATCCACCAAAAATAATTGATTTCCAGGCTTTATTTCCGTAAAAATACGACTTTTGCAAAAAGCACGCGAAAAAAAAATCTTCCCTTCAACAGGACTGCGACTGTTATTGATGACGTCAGAAGAGTGACGCCCGCAGAGGCTCCAATGTAAACATCTGTCTGACACCTGTCGGCAAATGTTATGATGAGCGATTGTACTTCGGTGTCAGACAGTGAATCTGTCGCTGTGACAGATTTAGAGTACGATGCTCAATCTGAGACCGAAATAAATGACGCTGCTCGCGTATACTATGAGGAAAATGAACATCAGATTGTGATGGGCTATGCTATGGTGTGTGGGTGGGTGGGGGATGATGTAGACAGTGTGACATGACAGGCAAGGGAGTGTTGTTGGCTGGTTTGTGTTACACTGCCATACAAGGCTACGCTATGGTGTGTGGCTATGGAATGTGTGGGTGGGTGGGGTGTGATGTGTCCGCCGCGCAAAATATCTTCCACAGATTTAACGTCGTCGTATCAGTCGGAAACGTGTGCAAACTTCTCTGGAAAGCACAACTGTCTTGCTGCACCCATAAAGGGTGCATGCATGTGGCATATCGCAAAAAAAATCTATCAGAAACACCCAAAAATCTTCAAGTACTATATTTATCTTTTGTGTTTACATGCTTCTGTTCACCGCGGAGAGAGGCCGCCTACCTCTTGATGCGTCACCGAGCCGTGGCGCATCGTCTGCCAGTTGCCAGCAGCGTTTTCGAAGCTCGGGGAATTTACAGATTTTGATTGCGGATTATTAAAAAACGGCTGACTGGATGCAAAAAGTGACAACATATTGTTGATACACTCAATAATGGCTATACTCTAACTACATCAAATCAGGAATGATGAAATGGTTTGGACGATTACTTTAAGATATAAAAAAATCCAGGTGTTCCAACAAATCTTATCTTGAACCAACTTCTTGAGGTTTGGATCCCTCCACATGCCCATATTTATATTCTGTTTATATTCTATATAAACAAACATGGTGGGCATTTGACTCAGTGGACATATTCCCCCTCCTAAAAGGATCTTCTAATCTCCGAAAGTATTGATTTGCAACGAAACTCAAAGAGAGAAAGTTTCTCAGAATTCAATAAGGCAAACAGAAAAAATACTGTTACGCAGGGCACTCACCTTTCTTATCACACCAAGGGCGCCTCACGTAAACACTTACTCCTGACGGAGGTTCGGCAGAAAGTACCTGAGGCGAGTAGCTTATCTCACCGCTGATGGCGCCTTTATCATACACCCGGAGGAAGGGACACTGAGCACACTGTATTACACAGTCTAATTTATTGGCGGAGGTCACAATACACTGTACTGATGGTGGAGAGAGACTCACATGTTACACTGTCTATGGTTGTTTGTAACACACACTGGAGGCTTACGTGAAAATGGCACACAACACACGGGTACCGACTTAATGCGAGACGCTGACTTCTCCTTAATCCATGGGCAGATCACAAAGGCAGCCGCGTGGTGTAATAATCCCTTGTCCCCTCCATGGACAATACGGCTGGCCGCTCCAAAGACCTCCTGCCACCTCCGCTCTCTCCCGTCTCTGGCACAACTGCACTCCCCCTGGGGCTCCTAGGTGCCCCCAGGGGCGACACCGCAGACTCTAACCTTCAACCATTCGTCACCCTCCCCACACATACTTTCAAGCACACCACACCATCTCATCTGAACAACATACACACCTATGGTATCCCTCATACACAAAATGACCTCCAAACACATTCATTCAGTTCACACAAACCGACTACCCATTAACACACTGATAACTCCTGGGATGAGGCTCGTGTAGCCCCAACGGCCCCACACGGCCGCCACTACACCCCTTAACCTCACATACACACATACATACGGACACTGCTTACCCCAACACACGCCACGACAAATACACACAGACAGACGGACATTCCTCCGCGGTGTAACAATACCATCAATTATGTAGGGAATTTTGGTCCTAGAGTAAAATATTACCTTAAAATGATACTGTATACCGTATTTTACGGCTTATAAGAAACACTTTTTCCCCTAAAAGATACCCTGAAGAATAATCATGCGTCTTCCAAGACTAATTTTGTAGGAGGTTAGCCTAGGTAGCTTTCAATGCAGCCTCTTATATGATGTAACCTCAGTGCTTACCTGTTACAAGTATTTTAAATATCATAAGACATTCAAATCAACTAATTTGTCCTCATGCTGTGATGTTTACTGGCGCCCAACAGCGCCATAGTCTGCTAGCGTTTCTGTATCATTTACCACCAGGGTGTCACTTGTATTACAAGCTCTTTTCAGTCCTGGAAATTATCACCCATGACAAACTCATCAAAACGATTTATTTATACGTATCGTATACAAGCTAAAAGTTGTACGATACGCCAAAGAACATGGGAACAGAGCAGCAGAAAGACAGTTTGGACCACTGCCTACCGATTTTCGTCACCGCCTACTGGTTATTATTTTCTTAGAAGTTTCTTTCCAAAATCAGGGTGCGTCTCCCAAGATGCAGCGTCTTATAATCCGTAAAATACGGTACGTACATGTCTCTTAGTTACCAACAAATTATCTTTATAAAATTGGGAAGTGTGTTGAGATTATTTAGGGGAAACAATTTCTTCCAAAATTTGGCATGTCTAAATTCGGGTGCATCCAAGATGCCTGAAAATACGGTAGTTTAGTTCTAATTGCAGACAAAAGTAAAAAGTATTTCATACAAGTTGCAGTTGATAGGTACCAGACTGCAGTTGTGAGGCTCAGACCACTTATACATGTGTATTATTTGTATGTGTAGTATCATCCTCCTGCAACAAGCTGATCCTGTACAAACCCAGTGACGGTGCTATCAGCCATCGCGTATGTAATATGTAACACAGCTTCAACAGCAGTTCTCAGTGGTCTTATTTTTTATCTTATTTTCAACCATCTAAAGGATGCATAGGATCAATATTCACACAAGTGATGCATTTGAGTATGAATCCATTATTGACTACTTGGCAACTCCTCCTCCCCCACCCCCCAAAACCATGATTGCCTCATGGGGGCACCAATCTGTCACGAGGCCAAGCATCCTCATATGCCCGTGACTGAATATCAGGTCATTCTGACACCCCACCAAGGACATCTTTACCCTGACAATAACAAAAATAGTGCTTCAGACAATGAATATGTGGCGGTCCTTGAGGAATGAGAGGAGATGGAGGAGCCTAACATCCCAATGTATGGGAGCCGTGTTGCACAAATGTCTACCAACTCTGCCCTTCCAACACCACACCGTCCACACCAGGGCAATGAGGACAATA
Organism: Chionoecetes opilio; assembly: GCA_016584305.1. NCBI lineage: Eukaryota > Metazoa > Arthropoda > Malacostraca > Decapoda > Majidae > Chionoecetes > Chionoecetes opilio. The sequence continues at coordinate 903,126 of JACEEZ010015863.1, forward strand.
ATGACCAGGACAAGGATGACAAACAAGGTTGCATCGAGATGGCTGTTGACAACCCCGTCACTAAATGGAGCACTTAATGGGCACAGGAAGTGATAGCATATGGTTTTTAGGTTATACATATATGTGATTCAATTAGGTTTAATAGGAACTCTTTTTAAGCCAAAAGTGGTTAGGTAAGGGTGGTACAAAATACTTTTACTGTTGGGTTCAGTGGGTTCAGCTAGTGATGGAAGGGAGAGATTATTGGTAGTGATTATTGGAAAGCATCTCTGATGCCCCATCCTGGCCTGGATTACATTGCCTACTTCACATTCAACTAAATCTGGCCATAATTCTTGGATAATTACAGTAATTTAACATACTGAGCCTCACATATTATTTCCTTATGGGTATGCTTTGCTTCCCTCACCCCCTCCACGATTATAGAATTTAACTAAACCAACAGTATAGTGTCACAATCAAACAAAAAAAGGCATCCAACTTCCTTAAATGATATTGGTGAAAAAAATTATGTCGAATAATGTTGCTTTAAATAGTGCAATATACATGCATGTAATATATATTTGTTTTTTTCAGTACACGCATTGATATTGTAAAAAAAAGTAAATAAATTAATTAATTAATTAAATTAAAATTCTGCTGGATTCTGGAGTGAAGCTTTCCAAAATCTAACTAAATTATTAAGGTGAAAGGAGAAACTGCTGATGAAAGATTTTTTGTTTTTTGAGCTATCTCTTATGTACATACATACCTATAGTGTATTCTCTGTATGATGTATCTTTGAAATTGTCACAGTTGAATCTCTAGTAAACTACCAGACTCGAGGGCAATCATATGGAAGATAACTATGTAGAAATGAACTAGGAGGAATATATTCTTATGGTCCACTCCACACAGTAAGCAATCATTCCCTTAGTTTTTGGTAAAAGTAGATACTTGGTCAAAAAAATGAATGGGAAGTTTAACTTATGTTTAAACAATCTGCAACAATGGAGTGGCAACCAGCAGTGATAATGTAGCATTTGTGATTCATTTTCCAGATGGAAGAAGCGAAGACTGAGAAGATTCTTCTGGTCTTTGATTTTGACCACACACTGATTGACAGCAACTGTGACACCTATATCTACAAGCTTGCCCCAGATGGAAAAATTCCTGATAACTTGAAGGCATTGTACCGAAAAGATGGATGGACACAATATATGGCAGAAGTATTCAAGTATTTGTATGAAAATGGTGTAACTAAGGAAGACATCCTTCAGTGCTTGAGTGAAATCCAGTTAACAAGTGGAATGGATAAACTACTGAACAGTCTTCCTAAAGGAAGGAGTGAATGTATAATCATATCAGATGCTAATTCTGTATTCATTGACCACATCCTCAATAATTTAGGTCTACAGCACCATTTTAGAGAAGTGTTTACAAACCCAGCTAGATTTAATGATGAAAGTTGTCTTACCATTGAAATGTACCATCAGCAAGACTGGTGCACCTTGAGCACAAAAAATTTGTGTAAGGGACACATTCTTGCAAACTATGTAAAATCAAGGGAAAAAGAGAGCATAACCTTCTCAAGTATTGCATATGTTGGTGATGGTACAAATGACTTCTGCCCAAGCCTACGGCTGCAAGAATGTGACTTGGTATTTCCTCGACGTGGGTATAGTTTGATACAACATATTCCAAAAATGGAGACTGAACAAAATCTCAAAGTAAAAGCAGATATTTGTCCATGGGATATGGGTAAAGATATACTGGATCGAGTATTGTTAAATTTTGGTCATCTTGGCTCTACACAATTACCAGTGCCAAGGGTTTCCATTCCTTCTGATGCTTTATAAATTAATTGCCAATATTTCGGAAGTTTTGGAGTGAGTGAGAAAGAAATGTATTATGGTTATATATTCTGTAGCACCTGTTCTGATGCCTGTTCTCTTTAAATCCTTATCCATTACATTTATCTTTTATTGCTTTTTGTCTATACAATCACCTTTGTACAGTCCAGTTTTCTCACCCTTCTTCAGTCCACAATTAGTATTAACACTGGTCTAATTTTATAGTGTCATTGCCTTGCATCTGCAACATACTATACCCTTCTTGTCTTCGCTTTTCCTCGTTTGACAAAGTCATCTCAAGGTATTTAGTATCATCTTCAATTTACAGCTTTCTTATTCTAATAAATGTTTGTCACATTTCACACCATAAATACTTCTTTTATTTCTTCTATTTAGAATATAGATTTGGTTTTTCATGTACAATGCAGGTCACATTGGTCTATATCAGTGTTAATGCTGTTATGCTATCCTATTACTGCTTGTTATGTCTGCATGCTTCTAGTCATTCCTTCATCGTAAATCCTAGACTCCCCATGGGCTACTTCTTTGCACATCTCCCTCTCCATGTATCATATTTGCACAGGACTGAATGAATATAATATTTGCTCTCACTCCCCTCCCCCATTATTTGTCCTAATTCAGCAGTGTTCTTGACTCATTTTTCATTCAGTGGATCTGTGTTAAGTCAGTTTCTTAATTTTTTAGGGACTATTACCTTACTTACGGTTATATTTCCTTTCAGCTTTCTGCTCTTGTAAATGTTCTTAAAACTTATTACCAATTTTTGCAGACCTTCAATTCTTTGCACTCACAATACATATGCATATTTCTACTGCAAGGGGATTCACTTCTACTTGCACTTATTTTAAACCTCTATTCGTGTATTGAAAATCAAATATGAGAATATCTTGCATCCCAATAAAAAAAAAATTTAATCCTTATCTGTCACATAATTATGAAATGATTGCAGTGCTTCAATTTCTAGTTTTCCATTCACATTGTACACCTTTATATCCAACATTGCCTCCTTAATTAGTCATATACAGTAAACCCTCTCTACACTACCCTCCCGAGTTTCACGATTGCTTTATTCCGAAGGCATAGCGCGAAACTCACGGTTCGCGAAACTCGGGTATTATAAACCCTGTAAAAATGCGTATTTAGTCCGGTGCGAGGCGTAGTACCACTAAGGCTTATAAAACTCACGTTTTCCCCCAAAAAACAGAAAAATACTAATGGTCTTCCAAGAGTAATGTTGTAGTACTTCCTCAGTACTCAGTGCCTCAGTACTTACCTGTTACAAGTATCACAAATACCATAAGACATTCAAATAAACCATCTGGGCTCAGTGTGATGTTTGTTCCACATCTGAGGCTCGGCAGATTGCCGCCGCCAACAGCGCCATCTATCGTCTATTATCGAACCCCGGGCAGAGCGGCAATAGATGGGCTGTTGTCTTAAAAAGAAAAAAAATCGAGCCACTTCCTTGATTTCCTGACATCACCCTGATATCTACAATCTCGTTCAGGACACAACACTGACAACGGCACTGCGTGTCGGCAGCACCGACGGTGATGAGTGGTAGTGTGTACTGTGTGGTAAGGCAACGCGCGAATCCAGCAGTAGGAACACGTATCCCATACGTGTACAAAGTGTATCCCATACGTGTACGAAGTGTATCCCATACGTGAACGAAGCAGCGCGTGACGCCAGCAGTAGGAACACGTATCCCATACGTGTACAAAGTGTATCCCATACGTGAACGAAGCAGCGCGTGACGCCAGCAGTAGGAACACGTATCCCATACGTGTACAAAGTGTATCCCATACGTGTACAAAGTGTATCCCATACGTGAACGAAGCAGCGCGTGACGCCAGCAGTAGGAACACGTATCCCATACGTGTACACTAGGGTGGTCCACCAAAAATATTTTTCTACTTTTATTCTTCCACAAGGTTATTTTTTGTCCATTATCCATAGGTTACAAGCCTATGAAATTTCATGGCGATAAAACTTAATTTAGAGGTCGCCCCATCATCTCGCTTTCTATCATAGGATTTAACCCGGAAAATATCACATACCCGAATTGGAGCACTTCCCGACATCACAGACCCAAATGGTGTTGATTTCTGAATTCTCCGGGGTTGGTAACCTCATAGACACATTTTATCAACTAAAAACTGATATACAGCTGTCTGAATGCTGATTTTCATTATTTGGTTTTCATACCGTAAATTAGGGGTAGGCCATACCCTGGTTAGGGTACTTCTAGTAGAGATACAACAAAATGGTTTGCATTTTTGAACTCGTAAGGGTCGATTTACACATAGAATTGCTTTCATATTTCATTTATTTACTAAAACCTGCAAAATATGACAGAAAATTTCAATTTCTCTATTTTCCTATAGAAAAACTTTTTTTGGCAATATTTTGTGAATTGTCAATAAATCAGTGTCGTTGAAACCACTTCTATGTGTAAATTGACCCTTCTGAGTTCAAAAATGCAAACCATTTTGCTTTATCTCTACTAGAAGTACCCTAACCAGGGTATGGCCTACCCCTAAAATTTACTGTGAAAACCAAATAATGAAATTCAGCATTCAGACAGCTGTATATCAGTTTTTAGTTGATAAAATGTGTCTATGGGGTTACCAACCCTGGAGAATTCAGAAATCAACACCATTTGGGTCTGTGATGTCGGGAAGTGCTCCAATTCGGGTATGTGATATTTTCCGGGTTAAATCCTATGATAAAAAGCGAGATGATGGGACGACCTCTAAATATCATTGTATCGCGATGAAATTTTGCACACAAGGAGAGGAATGCAACGCGAAAAAAAGCAGCAGTGTGGAGAAAGGACCAGTGCACTTTGAAATTTTACCCCCTCTTCTTGGACCACCTTAGTGTACAAAGTGTATCCCATACGTGAACGAAGCAGCGCGTGACGCCAGCAGTAGGAATTCCATACGTGTACGAAGCAGCGCGAAACTCGGGGAGATAATGCGCGAAACTCGGGATGGTAAGAATTTAGGACTCGGCGTAAAACTCGAGGATCGCGAAACTCTAATAGCGTGAAACTTGGGAGGGTAGTGTAATTCAAACCTGTATAATTAGAACTTCAGATAATTTGACCTGTTTCAGGTTCAGTTCGAATTTTTCAACAACTTTCCATAATCCGAACTGAAGTTCAAATTGTCCGCACATTGTTCGAATTGTCTGACGATGTGCGCAGGAAGCGCACATCGTTGGAGTTTTCTGCAGCATTTTCCACCTCCTCTGTGCCATCCACTTCATCAGCCAGCCTCCACATCGCCTCTGAAGCACTGAAGACTTTACCTTACAAATGCCCAGTGACACCACTGTTACGTTGAGTAGCGGTCACCCCCCCCCCCTCGCACCCTCCCTACTGAACTATACTGAACGCTTCACAATACACATTGCTACCAAGATAGCAACTGCCGAAATTTATCTCTGTGGCTATTCTTATTGTTGCAGAATAACTTGCTGATGAACCTGTATTTGATGCACCAGAAGTTATAGCACCAGGAAATTAAATATTAAGGAGGCGAGAATAGGAGAAGCTTTCTTTGCCCTTTGTATACATACCCTTATTGTGGCAGGAGCTGGCAACTCAGTGGCGATCCACCTCCCAGCAGGGCTGTAGTGCGGAGGTAGCGTGCGCTAGGCATACTCAATGCTGAGGTCACATTACACCTCCGTGTGCACCTGTGCGCTTTGCCTTATTGAACGCGCAGCCCTTGCCTGAAAACGCTATCAGTGACGCTTGAGTGTTCAATGTATAGTAGTACTGCATTTCAAGACATCAGTATCAGCCATGTTTTGGTGAGTACCGAGTACAAGTACTACAATCTGTGCTGTTTTGGCATGTTTTAGTGGGATTTTATTGTGTGGAGGGGCTAGAGGTAACCATCGGGTAATTCGGACTTTCGGCTAATTCGACCTAGATCTCCCCCCAATTAGTTAGAATTAGAGGTGTTTTACTGTATTATAATCTTCCTTACATGTTTATGTATTTGCATATAACGAGTGTTTTTTAGTACCTATTACAGGGAAGTCCCGAAGATACGAGCAGTTAGGTTCCACCTGGCATACTCGTAAAGCAAAATCTCGTATAGCGAAATACAAAACTAATGGTAAAATATAGGATTGGTTCCAGGACCCCATCAAAGACATGTTTTTCAAGCTAAAATAAACTGTAAACTGTAGCAGTCCCAAGGTTGGGGCCGCACACCTGGCTAATTACCCTTCAGGTCACGCCTTGCTTGGGGTGACCTGACTGGGGTCAACCAAAATCCTCCTTTGTCCAGCCCGAGAGTCCTGTATTCAGTCAGTTACCTACCAACCAGTACAGTGAGAGGAACACCACTCCTCCTCTCCCTGTGTTCCTCTCACTGTGGTGGTAGGTAGGTAACTGACTGAATACAGGACTCCCGGGCTGGACAAAGGGGGATTTTGGTTGACCCCAGTCAGGTCACCCCAATCAAGGCGTGACCTAAAGGGTAATTAGCCAGGTGTGCAGCCTGATCTTTAGGGGTAATTAGTCAGGTGTGCGGCCCCAACCTTGGGACCACTACAAAACTATACCAAAAACAACAAACACAATGTTTGAATGTCGTAGCATTGGATTTTCGATCTCGTATATTGAAAATAGACCCTAATTTACTCAGCTCGTATCATTGATTTCTCGTATAACGGGACTTCCCTGTACAGTAAACCCTTCATGTTCGCGGGTTTCAGGCTCGCGGATTTGATTACTCGCGGGTTTTCAACCTCCCCCCCCCCCCCCCCCTTTTTTTTTTTTTTTTTTTTTTTTTCTACTCCCTCCCAATTGCTTGCTCTCTACAGGGGCCTTATCTGCCCATGTATGGAGCATGTCTCACATGTTTGGGGAGGATCCACTCATACAGCTCTTCTAAACAGGGTTGAGTCAAAAGCTTTTCGTCTCATCAACTCCTCTCCTCTGACTGACTGTTTTCAATCTTTAAATCACCGCCGCAATGTTGCTTCTCTTGCTCTCTTCTACTGTTACTTTCATGCTCACTGCTCTTCTGAACTTGCTAACTGTGTGCCTCCCCCACTCCCGCAGCCTCGCTGCACAAGACTTTCTACTCATTCTCATCCCTATTCTGTCCATCTTCCTAATGCAAGAGTTTAATCTTTACTCTTTCATCCCTTTCACTGGTAAACTCTGGAACTCTCTTCCTGTTTCTATTTTTCCACTTTCCTATGGCTTAAATCTTTTCAAAAGAAGAGTAACAAGACACCTCCCGAACTAAATTGGCCTACCCCTCTGTTTTTATTTTATTCTCTTACTGTCTTCTTTATAGGGACTGGCGACTAAGCGGGCTTTGTGTTACCCATTTTTGTTGTGCCCTTGGCCAGTTCCTTGTGACGAAAAAAGAAAAAAAAAAGAAAAAAAAAAAAAAAAACTATGGGTAAATGAATGACTAATATCATGCTCACGGATTTACGATACTCGCGGGTGTGTCTGTTCCCTAACCCCCGCGAGCATGAAGGGTTTATTGTACTCGTTAGATGCGAGATCTTACTGTATCTCTATCCATTGCTTTAACCTCTTCAATGCCCAATGCTGCCAGATCCTCTTTAACACACTGCCTCAATGTCTTCCTTGGCCTGTCCGTTGGACGGCGACCTGGCACTTCCATTCCAACAGGTCTCCCCAATGCCAATCCACCTTCTCTCCTGTTCACATGCCCAAACCACCTTACTCTCAGCACTGTACTCAAATCCCTCAATCCACATTTTCTTGCCACCTCTTCATTGGCCACTTCATATCTCCATGTGATCCCTGCCATACCTCAACATTCTCCGATCACAACCAACCAACACATCCACCAACTTCTTCGTCAAAGCCCATGTCTCAGAACCATACAGCAATACTGATCTTATACATGCTTCAAATACTCTTTCTTTGTTTTTTAGTGTTTTATCAGCAGTCCTGCTATCTCCACTCCACCCTCGCTATCTAACATGTCACCAAGATAACAAAACTGTTTAACTTCTATTACACCAGCATTCAGTTCTGTAGTTTCTACCTCTTCCTATAGTACCTATTACTGACGTTCAAGTCTGCACCGTCTAAAGGCATGTCCAGACGAGCGGGTCTGATCGGCGGGCATGTCCGTCATTGAGCACATTTGACGGACAAACCATCGAACTGCCTGATTCCCTGTTCAGCGAAATCCCGTGCCCGGTGGCTTGAGAAGCTACGACTCTGCCAGACGTAAGTAAACATTGGGGATCCATAGAAGGCTTGCCTCCCATTTATCACTTCGTTGTAACACGGTTCACATCAGGAAATTTATACACACAGCAATAATTATGCTACACAATACTTTCTTCGCAGTAGTATTGGGCACCATGTTTATCGTACCCCACTCGACAACCTACTGACATCGTTGGGCACGCCCGCCCATTCATTGACTCAGCCATGTGGACTTCACGGGCATGCTCGGCAGAATTTGTCCGCCGACCGCTCTGCCCACCGGGCACGCCCGCTTGTCTGGACATGCCTTTACCCATTATGTCCCCACTATACTCCTCAATAATGTTTCCATTTATCATTTTTTTACCCATTTATTTAGGATATTGGCATAGACTTTCCAGATCTTACATTCAGAAAGCTAATATATTTACTGTATGTACATCTTCCTACCTATATTCAACACACTAATTTCCCTAACTACCACATGCATTTTTGGGATCTTTCTATCTGTGGACTAGACGAATAGTTGGTTGCTCTTGCCCAGTTTTTAAGCAATTTTTTACTTCTTTTCAGTGGTATGTAATCAGTCAGCCTATTGTCTATTCTGTGAACATTTCTTGCTTTCTGTACAGCTTTCAGTTTTCTTTGTGACTAAAGAAATCTTGATGTTTCAAATATGAAAATAGAATTTTTCCTTAACTGTATAGGTCGAAATGTTTAATATAATATTACTTGTTTAATTATGGTTTCACTTAGATCTCAGTTCATGTGTAAGGGAACAAATATATTGCAGTTCCAAAGCATTGTTTTAATTGAAATGCTCAGATTTGAGTCATTGCTTTCTGCATATATGTGAGGAGAGAAAAGCAAAATATAAATTAGTAAGGTATTTTAATTTTGAATATGCTTATGTACTTAAAAACAATGTTTTTAGAGAAAGAAAGATTGAAATTTAATTTCTCTAAATGTACCCCTGCCCATCAAAGCATCCTCAGGAAATTAATCTCACAGCTTGTATCTTGAGATGAATTTGATAGATTCTGAAAGGCAGGTCCCATGTTTGCTTGAATTGCCTTTGTTACCTAATGACAACTTGCCAATCTGTATGGCTATGCAATTTATTTGTCAGATCCTCTTACTTCTATGTTCCTCTCCTCTGTGGCCTATCTACCCACAGTTAACCGTCCACTTCAATATGCATATCATCACACTTCAGCCATTATTTTAAGCACATTTTTTTCTTCAGGGCACCTCAGGCAGTTTTTTTTTCTATCACCTGGGCAGCTTTTGGTGAATTCACTATTACTATTTGGTAAGAAACTGACAGTCATTCAGTATTCTATTGTCATGTCTCTAACCCTAATAGAGAATTATGAACCATTCTACCGTTCAGGGTACATTTCATGTATCCTTTCGATTCAATGTAATTTTGTCACCAGTTTTCAAAGTATGTGATTGTAGTCAGATATGTAAGTTATCATCTACCACAAACATTTATCTTCTTTTTAATCATAGGGTTGATATGGTTAGACTTAGTGTTTTAGAATGTTCAGTCACTTTGTGACAAATACCTACATGCAATTGCATGTAATAATTGAAAATGACATGTAAGTACATATAATCTTTATGACAAACTAATTCGAAAACATTCTATGTGTAATTATTGAAAATTATACGCAAAGTATTAATTTCAGTGGCTTACATCATGCAGTACAGTGTATAACTGATGAATGTTCTCTTAATAATGATCAGTGATACTTAATAAAGAATTGGCAATATCTGATTAATAGGAAAGTTTAATGACCTAAATACATTCATATAAAAGCTGTCTATGGTATCGGGTAGATGTGATTAAAAGTTCCTGTGTTGTTTGCTTCACATACAGTAAACCCCTCTCTAAATTGGACCTCTTTATTCCGGATATCGGATAAATCGGACTTTTTCAGGGCTCCGGACACCTATTTGTAAATCAGGCGCAAACCCAGATTATAAAGGGAGAATCCGGACACATATGCAGGGCTACATGCGGCATCCAAACACAATACACTTCACCACTCCATAAGTAATCCCCCCAACCCCTGCCACGTTCCCCCCATCCCCTCCATGCTCCCTCCCACCTCTGCTGCACTCGGATATCTTTGTCCAACTCAGAGAAATGTTGATTTATGGTAGTCATATGGTGAGTTTTCAACCCTCGGTTAATCTGAACTTTCAAATAGTCCGATCGGGGTCCGAGAAGTCCAATTTATTGAGGGTTTACTGTACCATTTTTTTCTGCATAGTTTTGTGCTTCTGAGGTAGAGATTTTATGGAGAGAGAGAGAGAGATAGCAGACTTGAAGGAACAGTATATGTGTGAAATTTTCTTCAAAACTAAGATCTAATATTGCAATGGAGATGCACTAACTTCTCCACAACCCATAAAATGTCATAGGGAGAATCAGGCCTTCCATTTGGATCACAGGTTATCAATGCATTAGTGACACTTGCAACATACGGGTCCAACAGGATTCATGGACAATGCATTCAGATTGGAAAATTCAGCATGAGGCAGCGTCACCTGCTCACCTCGAAGGGCAATGTGGGTATAGTGTGTGTGGGGAACTTAACAACGGGAAAATAACGAATCAAAGAAAACAAAAACAAAAAATCATTCAAGGAAGGTACAAACTTCAAACCCCCCAAAAGGGATTCTATCAGGTATATAAAACCAAGATAAGGGAATAAGTCAGGCCGTTAAGGTCAGGACAGGGTGAGGTCTTAAATACAGATGAGGATATGTGTAAAAGTCTAAATTATTATTTCTTAAGTGTTTTTACTGAGGAGGATACACAGACGATACCTGAGTGAACAGATGTTCAAAGGAAGCGATGAAGAGAAACTCAAAGATATTGTGATAACTAGGGAAATTGTGGAAGAGGGTATAGATAAAATGAAGAATTTTAAATCGCCAGGACCAGATGAAGTGTATCCCAGGGTATTAAAGGAATGCAAGGAGGTTGTTAGTGAATCGTTAGTGCACATTTTTAGGAAATCGGTCGAGATAGGCGATGTGTCATTATTGTGGAGGAAAGGAAATGTTCCCATATTGAAGAAGGGAGACAGAGGACTAAAGTCAAATTATCGACCCGTAAGTCTAACGTCAGTGGTAGGTAGATTATTGGAATCTATTATTGCAAAAAACATTAGAGAGCACTTAGATAAACATAGTTTGATCAATAATTCACAACATGGATTCACCAAGGGTAGGTCATGTCCCACCAATTTATTGAGTTTTTATAGGAAAGTTTATGAGACGGCAGATAATGATAAGGATTATGATATAATATATCTGGACTTTAGTAAGGCATTTGACAAAGTACCACACGAGAGACTCTTAAATAAGGTTAAGGCTCATGGAATAGATGGGAAGGTTCTTTGTTGGATCAGAGCTTGGCTAAGTAATAGGCAACAAAGGGTTACAATTAATGGTTCTAAATCTGAATGGGGACTGGTGACAAGTGGAGTTCCTTCCACAAGGGTCTGTTTTGGGTCCATTACTATTTTTTATTTACATCAACGACTTGGATAGTGGGATTAGCAATGATATCAGCAAGTTTGCTGATGATACTAAGATAGGTAGGATTATTGGATCACAGTCTGATGTAAACATATTGCAGGGCGACTTAGATAAACTTAACGAGTGGGCAGTCAGATGGCAGATGGAATTTAATATTGATTGTGGAAATTATCCACCAACCACCCTCTCAATAATTGGTAGAGTGATGGTTTGTTTTCTCCCCCCTTGTGAGGGAGGTATTGTCCGCTCGTCATAGGGGAGCGTAGGGTTATATATATAATTATAATGGTAATGGGTAATAATTAAGGTAATTTAAGTAAATGATAAGTACTAGGATAATATAAATTAACATTCCCAGTGGTTAATAAGCATTTGCACCTTAATTTGGAGCGACCGGTCATTGGCCGCCGTCCTTTAAAATTGCACCCATTGAGGTGGTCCACCTGCCGCCTACCTAAAGGTGACACGTGTAATTTGTGGTGGCCGCTGCCCGCTCCGCCCAAGGAGATATTAGTACACTCCGAGCCCTCAAGAGAATAACATCTCATATTAAATATACGTGCTTGTATATATAAGTACACTACCAGCTCCCACGGGATTGACATCTCTTCTCTGATTATAATGAAGAGATTTGTACATATGTTCATTTTGTACATATAAATGTTAAACCAATAGGATGTTTAAAATCAACACAGATAATATCTCGCCGCGTCGTCAAGTTACTGGGTTATGAAAACCTACTGACGCCATAATAAAGCACACCGCCTCCAGCCCTCCGCCTCTGTCCTTCACAGGGCGGCCTCGATCACGGCGACCACTTTGGATCACAGGACAGGCAGTATTGATAAAAGCCTACAGCGATTTCAACCCACTATCCACCGATAAGTATCCTAGTTAGTTGATTAGCTGGGGTATTGTGTCGGGATGAGATAGACGATGGGTTTTGATTAGGTAAGACCTCACATTAAATATATGTATGTGACATAAATTTCTACATTTTCTACATTTCACATTTCCTCAATCGGGGCACCAAATGTAGAAATTTATGTCACATACATATATTTAATGTGAGGTCTTACCTAATCAAAACCCATCGTCTATCTCATCCTGACACAATACCCCAGCTAATCAACTAACTAGGATACTTATCGGTGGATAGTGGGGATAAACCAGCTATCGCGAAAATGGACTGGCTTATATTGGCACACACAGGTCTTGAGAGCGGAAGAGAAGTCGAGTGCTGTCACTGAATCCACGCCCTTGGGTTAAGCCAACTTTGGCAAAGAAGCTTGACCCATTACTCTCTGGCGCCCTGCTCTTTCTGCACGCTTTCAGAGGGTGTGACACTACGTCTAGACCTTATGGGATTGGCAAAGTGTCAGTACTCAAGAAATATGCAGAACTAGAGCGGTGTAGTTCAATATTAATGTCTCCATCTTCATCTAAAGCAGAAATAGAAAGAGCTGGAGAAGATGCCTTGTTGATCATCTATGGCTGCACAACATTTCTGAGCCTTGACTTGGCAAGAGTGGACAAGTTTCAGCAGAAAGTGGGTACTGCCACGCAGTATCTGTCGCCAGAGAAGCTTCCGCCAACATCTGATGCAGCCATTTTCCATAGTCATCGCGCATACCATCAGGTTCAGGCATGGTGTGGTAATGATCTTCCTGCAGAAGAATGGGGCTGGACGACTTCTCCTTCTGGCTTATATCCCGTCAAAATGTCTCAGCCGTCGGCACCTGATCGACTACTTAAGATAATGCGATGCAATTGTGGTGGAAATTGTAACACAAGAACATATACATGCCGCAAAAATGGGCTCCATTGCACTCCAGCTTGTGGTCAATGCAAGGGCATTACCTGTTTGAACGGTCCACCTGTGGATATTGAAGAAAATGAGGTGGAAAACGATAATGATGAAACGGGACTATAAATAAATTAATGTGTTTGAAAGTCACTTTGGAATATACACATATGCATATATACATACGCAATATACACAATACAATAATACATATGTAAAAGATTATAGCCGGTTGTTCAGACAATTAATTTTGCTCATTTTAGGGTAATTTTAGGCCAAAATTTAGATTTTTCGAGGATTTCAATATGAACACATCCTCCAATCTCTTCCAAAGTAACTTTAAATGAAAGCACCTCAAAATTAGTAGGATTAGACACTTTATTTGTGTTTCTATGTTGATTTTCAGCAAAGTTATGCCTATTTCAATATTTTACCTTCTGCGGCGGCGGGCATCTAGGATTTTCAGTGAAAAAGAGTATTTGCCATGGGTGGATTCGAGTGGACTTTTTTGTGTGGTTAGAAATACCTCCAAAGAACCCATTTCAGGTGAAATTGCTTTGTTAACATTTTTGTCCAACCTCGGCACTTTATTGCCTGGCCTACAGTGGCATGCCAGTAGGCCCTCTAACATCCATAATTTGGCATATTTTCCACACTCAGAGCTGCTCTCAGAATTACTCATTGTCTTTGGATCCATATCTAAGCATTAAAATATTTGAAGGATGAATAAGCAGGTCCGAGAAATTCATGTTAGTTATATAGGAGCACCTTTATGTGTGAACATTGGTTGGTTCCTGGGGTTTGCACTTACCTTGAAACATTTATGTCCAACATTACTATTGAAGATAATGTACACAACATTCCAAAAGAAATGTTTGTACAATATCGTTATACCCGAATATTATTCAACCAATATTTACCAGCAATAAATGTTTGGATGATATTACCATCACCACTAGCTCCACTTTCATGCTTCTGAGACATCTTGGGGTTTTAAATATCTGAAAACCATGATATTTTTACGGACAGTATGTTTGTCTGGAAATATGTGACTTGAAAGTTTGTGATTAGGGGAGTGCCTGTAATATATTTTTGGACAGAATACAGGGGTTGAAATTATGGACATTTCCTGCTATCTTGTGCAGGATATATACTACATAATATCCTTAGTGCTCAATGTGTCAAAACAAATCTGAGTTGTTGTTCCTCAGGCTGCCTGGCTGAGCAGCCCTGAGCTCCTTAGACCATGGCCTGGACTGAGTTTTCCCACAGGGCCTTCATGGAGTGTATGTTGTGTTGTTAGCGTGTGTGGGAATTAAATTGATAGGATGACTTGAATGGTTACACTCCTAAATATAAATTAAAACACTGGTGCTTGAATTAAACTCACAACTGAAAAAGATAATTAAATTAAGGGACAACTTGAAATTAACTAACTACCACTAAAAATATTTACCTGGTGGTAGTTAGTGGCTGTCCAAATAATGTCACCAAGCTAAACCTTATTATTGAGATCTCAATAAGCTAGGAGAACTGGAATGGGTTAACTGCCAGGGCTCCTGCAAAAGTTTTTACTTAGTTGGTGACGTCTTAGATGTTGAAAGACATGATGTTTGCAGACAATATGGCGGGCGTCGTGGTAACCTTCCTAACGTATCAAGCCGATTCATGGACCGGGATATTGGGTTTTAGTAACCCATACTCTCCATGAATACTATTTACAATATTTACACGAGAACACACGTGGTGTCTCTAAATGTGTATAAGGAGCAAAGTGGTGATGACCTGCTCGCCTTCGTGGAGTCTGACTGAATGAGGCCGAGTCAGCTGGATTTCCCCTGACGTCGCTTTGCTCCAAAGATATACGAGCCCAAATTAATTTCCCAATAAATTTATATTACTCCTATGTTTACTACTATTAATTTTAGTAATATTCTTAATTATCTCTGGAGAAATTTATAATTTCCGACAGCGTGTGTGATTATGTGCAGTGCCGTCTTCTGTAATGTGTTTGATAGTGTGGGATGCTGTTTTGCATCCTGGGCAGGCATCCGCAATGGACACATCCAGTCTTTTCTGATAACTCAGAAGAGCCGGGTGGTGTCCACACCACAGCCTGGCCAGGTGGACTCTGTCCTCACGGGGAAGGGAAGACTCGGAAGGGTAGATGTCTTGGGCCCGTGCAAGCAGGTGAGTGTTGTCCTTGAGTGATTGGATGGAGTGATGGGTGATCTGGGTATGGATATGTCTTTGGATGCCGGTTTGGGGAGGACGAGGTGGAAGTGATGATAGAATTTGTGTGATAGCGGCCCATATACAAGAAATTTTCTCGACCTGTTGCACCGCGCAGCGGCAAGCAAGAATCATTTGAAAACACTCCACTTGTTGCGTTGCTCCATCGGTTGCGTTGTCCATGCCTTGTCCTCTGTCCTTTTTCCATCATATTTCTTCCCAAACCATTACAGGTGAATTTTCAACATAATCAAGTGACATACATACACTGTGAATGCATATGTGTCATAATTAAGGTAAATTTAGGTGCAGGAGGCCTTATATTGTTGTGATAAGTGGTGACGAGGGAGAGCGGCGGTGGTGGAGGTGGTCAGCCATATTGCTTTGTGGCGACTGGCGGGACGTTCAAATGTACTCACAAGCATCACTCAGGCCCATTTTTTCTACATAAACGCCTCAGATAAGTGGCGAACACTAAGCTATTATTTTAATGGCAGAAATTACCAATTAGGCTAGTAAAAGGAATTAGATAGGTGTAAAACAGTCAAAATACTGATGCCGCCTTGGACTCGATTGTGTTGGTATGACTGCCCAAATCTCCACTGGCCGGGCATTTCTTGACTATCCCACCAGTGGAGATACGACGGTCGGGAATCTCCACCTGCCGGGATTTGAAGAGCATTCTTGCATTTAGCCCAGTGTGTGCAAGGTGTTGTTTTGATGTTTCTTGGCATGTGAGGGTGGTGTGCAATGTAGTGTTGTGGTGGCTGCAGCGAGTGTGTGTGTGCCTCTCATGTCAAGGTGGTCCTGGACTTTGAGGACTTTTTTCATATAGTGTTGGTGGTCTGTAGGTGTGGTAGCTGTGCAACCTGTAATGCTTTATAGGGACTTACTTGTTCTGTATGGTCTGTAGGGTGTTGTGATGTGTCTTATTGAAGTCAGAGGCCCAGGTAGGGCTTACCTAATCCATCACTGAGCATATTGTTTGTATACTGTGGTTGTGGATTCTTTGTTGTGTCCAAATGTTGTATTGGCATGCTGAAAGTTGCTGAGTTGTGATTGCACTTGCAGTACTTACAACTTAACTTCTTCAGTAATCATGAATACCCATTGTAATTCATGGAAAATTTTGGCTGGGGACTGGTGAAATACTTAATTCATAGCTACACTGACAATACACAGGGCTATTCACATATATGCATATTCGGTTCACGGGGTATGTTTTGGTGCGCGGGGGCGTCGCGGGGTGAAGTCGGTAATGAAGGGGTTAATCTAAATGTTTGAGCACAAGCACAAGTTTGTGGTACAATGATTCCAGCAGAGTTGTGATTTCAATTTTGGCAGAAAAAAAGACAAAGCTGAGCATGCCAACCATTGGTAAAAAAAATTGAGTCTCACTCTATTTAATTCCTAAGTGCTGCTAAATTATGTCCTCAGCCATGATTTTTCTACTTATCCATGTACATGTAATACTTTTGGATAACAAATGATTATTTCCATCTGATAATGGAAATTAATTATAAATGCATGACTTATTTACTATTCTTTTTTCCTCTTAACTACACTTTCCTTGAAGTGCTGAAAGAAAGAAAATAAGAAAAACTACCGTTACCCCTTATACAAAGATGCAGCCCAGCATCTCCTGTCTCCACATTCATGTGATGCACCTTGTTAATAGTTTGCATTACAACAGCATTATCAATTAAATATTTGATGCTATAACCATTAGGTTTATTGGGTAAAATTCTGTACTGGAGTTATGTTACATGTACACAATATGACGATATTTGACTGAACCCGCTGAGCCCCGCCAAAAATGTATAATTTTGTAACGCCCAGACCCGTCAATTTTTACCTTTTTTTCCTCACGGAAATCTGTTAAACTCACATAGTTATAACACATAAACCCCAGAAAATCACTCATCATAGCCATTTAGTAGTCAATAGGGGAGGGGGGTTCTACTTGCCGACCGTAGCTTTAAATATCCCGGGTGGCTTGTAGCAGGGACACAGGTGCGGCTGTGCCAAGTGTCCGTCGGCGTCAAGCATCAGGCATTGGTTCACATCATAAGTGTGTTGTATGTGCTACTTACACACGTAGGAGTCACGACATAATGCACTTGTAATGTTGAGGTGTAGCTATAGCTCTTTTAGTAACATAAATCTATTTTTTATGTGAAAGTTTGGCACAACGGCTGGGGTGAGCGTTGCCCGTTACTGTGTTGGTTACCATGTGACGAAGCAGCTTCGGCCGCCGCGCCTCTACCTTTCAGCTCTGAATATCGCAGTTTAAAATTTCCCTCCCGAAAAGGGAAAAGTAAAAGAAAGACAAGAAAACATCTAGTTATGTTTACACATGGAGCAGAAAGCATGGTTTAGGCGCACAAAGAAATCAAGCTGTGAGGGGTGCGGGAGGGATGGGAGATGAGTTGCCAAGACGTGTGTATACTGGCTTCACATTCTGACTCACTATGTGTGTGAATATTGAAACGCTATGACCCTTATGTACGAAGATACAACGTTGAAAAGTTGTGACGGCTAAGAGCCGTCAGCGGGGCTGTACGGGTTAAGAGAAAAAAAATATCCCGTGCACAGTTTGCCTTCCAAGTGTTGAATAGCTGACTATAGTTTTTCTATTTCATCAAGTCACTTTAGGTGTGGCTGGTGGGATTAGCGGATATGCCACATCATCGCCGCTACCCTATCTCTCTCTCTCATATTGTTAACTTTTAACTACTGTACTTTTAAATGAGTTTTAAATACTTTTGTGTACATTTGATTATATGATAAGACCATATAATTCTACGAACGATTAGTTTCTGATGACAAAACAATGAGTTTGTACACATCCCTATAGGTTGTGGTAGAGTTGCTTGTGCCACGTTATCAAGTAGACAGGCCCTGACCTGCGGGCTGCGGTGATTCACTCATTCAAGGTCACCCACCATGGAAGCTTCCCCTACAACTCGCTCACGTGTTCTCCACAGCCAAACCAAGGAATTTATTTACAACGTAAATAAATGTTTCTTAGAAGAGAAGGCAAATAGAGGAGTTTTAAGAGGGAGGAGAGAGGGAAGGAGGGAGGAGAGCGGGTGAGAGAGGAGTATTGTAGGTGGTGGGGGTGAGGTGGCAACACAGCTAGCAGTCATACGCCTCAGGCGGCCCCATCTAAAGTGACTTGATGAAATAAAAAGACTATAGTGTGATCAGAAACACTGCCAGAATTAATTAAAACTGGGATGGAATCCATGGTAACTTAAGGTAGGGGCTTTGAAGAGCAGCTATGAGATGCATGGTACAGGAGAGGGCACCCTAACAAGGAATTACTAACAAAAGAGTTTTTCCTAAAATCTAAAATTCAGCTAGGATTGGACACACTAACTGGAAACTATTGAGCAAGAAAACATGCAGTGATCAATATTATGTAATATCACAACTCGGTTCTAAACAGTATATAGATATAAGTGAACAAAGAAGAGCCTAATGTAAATTATATGATAAAACATAAGAAGCAAAAAACATCTCTATCAAACTGCTCACTTCTGTAATAGCACTACGGTAGACTAGCATCATTTGGGAAAGGCTGGTCTTACCAGTGTACTGATCAATAAATGCCATTAAACACACCAAAATGATCGTACAAATTTGTGGTGCTTGAGCAGCTACTGATTATATACGTATACTGATTCTTTTCTATAATGCATAATGTTATCACTGAAAATAAACATAACATCAAGAAGCATATTGAGTACACACAAAATACATGTATATTATATGATGTTGCTTCTGTAAAGTTATGAAACACACCAGGTATTTCATACTATAATCATAATTCATAAGTAACTTAACATCATATGATATCTTAATAATAACTAATTAAATAGATGGAATCTCATAATGGTAGCCTATAAATATAATGCCACTATTTCAACACATTTGTGCGACCCGCAAGTAATTAGCTTCTTGTTGAGCGACACAATTCTTTGGCTCAGCATGACCTACCGTAAATGGCGGTGTACAAGTCCACTCTTTGAGCCTGAAAAAATCAATACTTAACATATTTAACACAGATTGATATATAAATAATAAAATAATAATAAAAAATTTGTTTATATCAACACAAAACCACCATACACTACGGGAGTCAAGACATTGTAAGCTTTGGCCTACCAGTAGCCTACCGTATTTTTTGGGCCGACTTATACGGCAAGTCTAGGCCTAACCCGTAATCTTGAGCTAATAATCTTGAGGTCGACTTGTACGCCGCCATTTACGGTAATGAACAGAAAGGATTATTCTAATCAATCTTATGAAGACTGAAACATATTGGACAAGTGTTGAAAACAACAACAACAATGTCATGTTTTGAATGGGAAATTTTTACCTGTAAAAATACCTCAATAGTATAATGAATATTCCTTTGAGTTAACAACCTTGGTGGTGCAGTGCTGTCATGGATGAGTAGGCACAAAAAGCACTTTATGGCATGAAGTATTTTATCATTTCATGTCATGCCACTTTTCATTTCAGCCTTCTTTCTTTGAAGCTTATTGCATCTGTCTGTCTGTCTTGTCTGCCATTCTGTCCTCTCTCCCTCTCTCTGATAAAGAAATGAAAAAATATAATAAACAATAAAAAAATTAACAAATAAACAAATAATAATTAATCTTTTCCATGCCATTAGTTCTTCCTGACCCCAAAAACTACAAACTATCAGAAAACATATGATATGCAATACTTCATCCTCCAGTTCTCATTTTCTATGTAAAACAAAAACAAAATTTTCTTCAAAAGATCAAGTGGTGTGTAAAACAAACAAGCAATGCAGTGACAGGAAAGACCCCCCTGTTCATGTCTTATTGTTCTTCTTCAAGCTGGGAACACTGTTGTTTCCCCATATATTTAAATGTCATCAATATCTTTCTTTTCTTAAACTATCACAAAAAAAAAAAAATTGAGAATGAAAAAAATGTCATACTTTATTCTCTGTATTTTATATTGTTTCCTTAGTAGTGCAAGTATTTACGTGACACTTGACTATCAAAGACTAAATACTGTAGTGTAGTTTTGTTGAACATTCAAATAGTGATATCTTTCACAGCAATGTTCATGTGCTTATTATGTTTGCCTACAAGTCTTAAAAGCTCATCATTCATCATGTTTAATGTCTGCTCCCCTCCGGGGAATCCCATACTATGAACGGCCATGGTACAAGTACATCACATAGATTGTGGGCACCTACCACTAAGTGGTGCTGGTATAAAGTTCATGATTATGAGTAAGACCTCAACCTAGCATCACCTTTGGTGAAAAATATGCAAAAAGTGAGGGAGGATTACAGTGGGAAACAAAGGACACCAGCTATTACCGTGACAGTGACATTGGAAATTCATTAAAATAGCTTAAAATTCATTGATTAAAAAATGTTGCGCATGCTACAAGTAGATCTTGCATTAATGAAAGACAATAAAAATGCAAGCAGGTAGTGTTCTGCAGTGAGGTGTAAGGGCCAGGGGCAGACAAACTGTTGCTAGGCTAACAAGAGCAATAACCATAGGAATAGTAAGAGAAAATACTGTGGCTATCCATGGAAACGACTTGTCAAAGGGGGGAAATTGATGAGGTCAGAAACTCTGAACTCCAATATATTCAAAAGCAATATCTGGAAGTGCTCTAAAGGATTATATTTAAACGATATCATTTGCAAGATAATCAATCAACAGAAATCTTTAGCATAAAAACTTATTTAATAAGTGCCATGTGAACATTCCTCAACGGTCTTGATGGACTGTACGTACCTTAAACAAGTTGCCATATGTAGGATATCTCTCTCGAAAGTCACTAGGCTGCCATAGAGTACATTTTCAGAATTCCCTTATGGGAGCGCTCTGTTATGATGTGGCGAACAATATTTTGGCGCGTAGTGTAACTACATTGTTTACTTTCTAAAGTGTACAGGCATGGTGACCCTACCGCCTGCTACACTGTGGTCTACACTACTCTGTAATTCAGTCATGCAAGGAATAAGGAGACATGCACTCTATGTCCCATGTCTTGAGGCTGACCATAAAGTTAGCCACCCAGGCTGACTGTGCCAGAGTAGTATAGACTACATTGTAGTGGGTGGTGGGTTGCCACATCTGTGTGCCATAATATATATGTATCTATGGCCACACGCAAAATTACATATATAATCAAACTCACTCATATTCTTCAATCTTTTTTATGCACATGAGCATTCCTTTGCGATGCAGCTCGCCTCTTCATGATGCGAGTGATCAAAGAAGGAAACAGAGTGCGGAGGATGATTGCCAGACGGTGCAACATTGGAGCGAGTAACAGCTCCTCATTACCATTAATCAAGCATCCAACTATGCTATCAGCAACATGTTCAGGACTCATGCCTCCACTTGTTGTTTCATCCATTTCTGTAAAGACAGCTTTATCTAATTGTTATTGTTAAATGTAAATAACAGACACACTCACCCTCCTACCCTCCCAACTACACCACGGAGGCGTAGTGGCTAGCGTGCCCGGCTACGAATCTGCGGGCCCTGGTTCGAATCCGGGCCAGGGCAAGTCCCAATAGCACTAGCAACCCAGCTGTTCTTCCTCCCTTTCGGGGTTGATAAATGGGTACCCGGGGAAGGTAACTGTGGTAATCCGGATGTCACACTAGCCCTGTGTCCCGGGGTAACGGGTCTTCACCCACCACAGGGTTAAAGGGCTAATGCCACGGAGATGAGCACCGAAGGCCACACACAGCCTAGCGTATGCCCCCATCTTTACCTTTACCTTACACCCTTCCAAGCCTACCCAGTCCTCAGGTGACATTTATTCTCTTGTAAGGTGTTAGCAGGAAACACCAAGAATATGCAAAGAGTTTCAAGTTAAGATAGACCAAAATTTTTGGATAGACGGGACCCTTTTGAGTATAAATCCTTTCCTGCATAATCATGATTAGGTAAACACACACACACACACACATATCTATAGACTTTAAGTTTTACAAGACATTTTGTAGTGTATCAAAATCACTCATCATCTAATGACTTACCTCCATACACTGATCCATTACCAGTGACTGCATTGACAGAAAGATTGGTAGCAATGTATCCTGGACTTATTACTGTCACTTTCACTTTGCTTTCAGCAATTTCAGCTCGAAGTGAATCAAAGAAGCCTTGGAGGGCATGCTTTGAGGCAGTATAGCAAGATCTGCAAGAAATGGATACGACAGGAGGACACATTATACAAAGGCAAAGAAAAACCCTTTTTGAAATGTTAACCCTTATGCCTTATGCTTATGCCTAGTACATTCGTTATTTCTGCTTTATGGATGAAACTGTCTTGCTTATCATCACCATACATACAAAGCTAAGTTCTTAATGACTTACCTATATGGAATGGCAAGTTTACCTTGGACACTGCTGACTGCCACTATGTGGCCCGTCTTCCTCTTAATCATCAGTGGAAGAATTGCTTGAAAAGGGGGATATGGGATGGGAAGAAAGAACACATGATTATAAGAATTACACTTCAAATTTTAGGGGAAAACAAGAAGCTATTGTACAGAGAATTATGTAATAGGCAAAGAGTAGGGAAGCAGGTATCTGAGGTGTACAAATGGAAAGGCACTAAAAGGCAAGGGTAAAGTTGCATTCTAAAGTATAGAGTAACCAACTATTTGATCACGGGTGCACTTCTTATAGACTGCTCACTTTCTTATAAAATTTTTACTTCTGTTAGGTTTAGTATATTAATTATTAGTATCAATTCTCAAAATGATTTAAGTGGTCTGCGAGAACGTAGGATCTTTACAAATAATCAGATAGCCTAAATTTTGGAATGTAACAGCAGAAAAGAGTATTGGATATTGTAGGTAAAGGGTTGTTAAATGAGAATATAATAAGTTGTAAGAAATAGAGGTTACATTATACATTCATGAAATTATACCATACAGAGCAGGAGAATTTTAATAGGAGACTTAAAGGTACAAGTAATAAGAGTATAAAGTAATACTTTAAGAAATTATCTTGCAGAGTTTAGAAGCTGTTTTATTGACGATGCTGATGTGTAGCTTACTCAATGAAAATAGTACTTAACCAAAGCACAAAAGAAATCAAACTTATGAAGTCTTAAAATAAACAAGTACTGTTATCACAAATAATCAGTATAGCAATATGAAACAAAACTATGTATTATCTAACTAACCTTTAGTTAATGCCACATGTCCAAAGTAATTGACTACCATTAATCTTATGTCAACACTGATATCAGTTTCTGCAGCCACTCCTCGGTAAGACATGCCGGCATTGTTGATGAGAATATCAATGCTTCCATGGGAAGCAACTATTTCTTCTACTACAGCTGGGATGCTGTTCAAATCTTCTAAGTCCAATTTGATAATGGTGGGAACATGAAGTTCTGGAGGCTGAAATATAACATTTCATTAACATTTGATTAGTCCACTTTAACTTCTTAGAAGTCATATGAATAATGGCTGTCATTATGTAAGTATCTATTCTGTGGGAATCCAATGTTACACACATATAAACAATCACCGGAGAAACATACAGTATCCTTCCGAGTTTCGCGCTTTCTTTCTTCCGAAGGCATAGAGCTAAACTCAAGGATCGTGAAACTCAGGGTATTGAAAACACTGAAAAAATGCTTATTTATTCCAGTGCAAGGTATACCGCACTTTTTCCCCAAAAAAATACCCTGAAAAATACTCATGCGTCTTCCAATATGAATGTTGTAGTACTTCCTCAGTACTTACCTGTTACAAGCATTTCAAACACCATAAGACATTCAAATCAACTAATCTGTCCTCACGCTGTGATATTTACGTTCCGCCTCGGAGGCTCGGCAGATTGTCGCCAATAGCACCATCTATCGTCTACTAGTGTTGATGTATCATTAACCACCAGGCTGTCACACGTTAGCTCTTTTCAGTCCTGGAAATTATCGCCCATGGCGAATTCATCAAAATGATTTACTAATACTATCGCATACAGTAAAAGCCTTTTAACTCGGCACGATAGGGTCTCTGGCCCTTGCCGAGTTATTCAATGTGCCAAGTTATGCAATGTAAAAAGTAAATACAGTACTGTAAAAGCATAAAAACTACACTTACCAGTGAACGGGTAGAATGTGCTGGATTTTATATCAAACTCAGCACAAATAGCACGCATGGACGCACCTGCATCCATCCTTGCCAGCACTTTCACCTTTTCCTGCAGGCTCAGGCTCTTCAATTTCATTCCCTTCCTGCTGGAGACACCCTTGCGTGATGGAGCTGACATCTTGAAATACAGTACTGTATGATGTAATCCCAAAACACGTAAATTAGGTGGCAAAGTAAAGCAAAGTTCGGGAACGAGCGTGTAGGCTGTCAGCTGAGCCGTGTTTATGTCGTCAAAGCACCGTCTTGGATACAAATTCCGTTTTTTGTCGAAATTGAAAAAGGATTGATTTCTGCTTCAAAAACACAACAAGCTTGGTAGGAGCCGAAATAATAATGCAAAACATTGCAAACAATATCACAAAGTAGTATAACACACATTTCAGCAAGTGTTATTGGATTGGGATTCGTAATCCAAGACAACAAAAACACGGCGCAGCCTACTCACTGGTTCCCGATGTTTGCTTTAATTTGCCACCTATTTTACTTGTTTTGGGATTACATCATACATATCAAGATGTCAGCTCCATCACGCAAGGGTGTCTCCAGCAGGAAGGGAATGAAATTGAAGCGCCTGAGCCTGCAGGAAAAGATCAAAAGGACAAAAATACGACTTTATGCGACTGACGATATGCCGAGTGTAAGCGAAGAGATGCAGTTACAGTAAAAGCCTTATAACTCGGCACGATAGGGGCTCTGGCCCTTGCCGAGTTATTCAATGTGCCGAGTTATGCAATGTCCTCCTCTGATATGGGTTTAAAAAAAAAAAAATAATAATAATAATAATAATTACAGTACTGTAAAAGCATAAAAACTACACTTACCAATGAACGGGTAGCAGCAGGCATGTAATCCAAGGAGAGGGGAGCCTTAGCCTTGTTGTAACATGTAGAAGATGTTAGGGGGACTCAGTCGCATTTTAACACTGGTATCCCTTTAATCACTTTATAATCACAACTCTGGGCGGGAAGCCAGCAACAAAGGTCGTATCGCCAGCAACGACCATCTCTCTGACTACCTAGATACTTCTTTTCCTTACGACGGAAGCTACAAAGCCTCCCTCGGTCAGTCGTAAACGCGTCGGAAGGCGCTGACTGGCTAAGACGAGTAATGACGTCATCAAGCTCATCATCAGTCACCAGCCAATGACAAACAGTTTTTAAAACTTCTCGACCAATCACAAGTCAGCGAAACATATTTCCGGGCAAGAATGGCATGCCAGACTGCCTCTCCCTGCCTTCTGTCCCCGTCATCTCAAACTAATTCTCGTTTTATTTGGAATGCTTGTGTTTTAAGGAGTTTTAATGTATCAGATAGTAAGATGTATAAGTAAGGAGCCTGTGTTGCTAGTGTTTTGGTGGTAGAAGGTGTGTGTGTGGGTTGAAATAGTGAATATTTGTGATATGGGGAGGCCCCGCGGCAAGGCCTCTCCGTCACTCACTGCCCCGCCATCAGTCACCTCATCATAACATCTTTAAATCACCCTTATTTAAGGTGACACACGGTGCTATATTGATTTAGATAATGACAAGTATATATAACATCTCACCATAATCACTAAGTTGTATAATAATGAGTAATAAGACGTTTAATCCTGCCCAAACCTACAGTGGCAGAGGAGCTGGCGGATCCAGCCGCCACTCTCAAAAGTTTTGAGTAAAAACCCGCAGTTATCCGCCTCACCTGTGCCTTCCTGAAGAAGACAGTCAGCTCCCACGCCTGTGATAGCACCATAGGATATCACCAGGGATCATAGGATTCCTCAAGGGGTTCTCGCTCCCCTACTAAATACACATAAACCTCGATTTCCCGGACTAATAGAGGGGAGCACTGGTCCGGGAATCGCAAGAAAAAAAAAAAAAAAAAAAAAAAAAAAAAAAAAAAAGTCCGATGCCATTACCCGATGGCATGGGGTAATGCTAGGATGCTAGGACGTTTATCCTACTCTAGTATTTACTGTCCGGCAACCGACAATATCAACTACCCCGCCGTGGACTTTTACGTCCGCTGAGCATGCAGCCACCTGGCGGGAGGCAGCAGAAAGTGTTCAATAGTCTCAAGAGACATTTTTGCACCAGGGGCAGTAGGGGTCTGGGGACTGACGGAGGCTGTGCAGATGAACCGTGAATGTTGTGTGCCCAAATGTAAACAATACGACCGCTGAGCATGCTGCCACCTGGCGGGAGGCGCGGACACTGACCAGGGGTGACAGGAGACGCTCGGACCGCCGGACAACTTGGTCAATTTACGAACAGGACCAGGCATTTAAAAAAAAAAAAAAAAAAAAAAATTGTCCGAGACTGACATATCCCCGGACCTCGGATTTTGTCCGGCAAATCCGATATCCGGGAAATCGAGGTTTGTGTGTATTACCAAGGACATCTATCTCCCTTGGTGAAGTTGGTGTTGATATCCACCTCACGGGCTTCATGCTGCTGCTGCCGAAGGCCGCGCTGCCAGACGTGGATGAGTCCCTTGCTTGTATTTCATCTCTTTACTCATATATATGAATAATATCCATCCAGATGCAATCATATGTCTATATTCACCTATAAGAAAGATATTTCATAGCATACCAAGCAATAATGAGCATGCCTGGAGACTTCCGACCTCTGCTAATACCGGTCTTGAGCAGTCGTTGGCCAGTGTGCACGTTTACGACCAAACCTACGACTTTTCCGCGCTGTGGGTTCCGTCGTAGGACTTCCGACCAAAAAATGGTCTTAAAGTGTTTTGTGGCTTCCCTCCCTGTACTGTATTGTATACAGTACTGTACCTGTACAACTTAATTTTACATCACTTAAGCACTTAATTACTGCAACACTATGCCCTGTCCATTAACTCTACCTTGGACTGCGAGTGCATGGGAGGACACAGGGGGCGGCATGAGCCTCTAATCACAGGCGTCACTATAAGAATCCTGCCTGCACCACCACGGGCGAGGGCCAACCATCACAGCCCTCGAGTGAACCTCCAGGGCCTACCATCCCACCCATGGAGCTCACTGCTACACGCACTATAGGCATAGGTGAAAAAGAAAAAAAAAAAAAAAAAAAAAAAAAAAACCCGTGTCTTTGCCATGCCGAGTTATATCAAATTCCGAGTTATACAGTGCCGCGTTATAAGGCTTTTACTGTATAACATCAATATGCCGAGATACATTATTTTTTGCCAATTTCTGTTACATGTTCACACAAGAGGTTGTGAGGGCATGATATGCCGAGTGAAAACCAAGAGATACAGTTTAGGTGAGGCGGTAGCAGAGTGGTTAGCGTCACCGGGTGGCGTTCTCGAAGACCCGAGTTCGATCCCGAGTGAGACCCATAAATCCACTTGAAATCTTTCTGCACCGTCGAGTGGCCTAAGAACACCCACATGCCCTGTCCATTAACTCCACCTTTGACTGTGAGTGCATGGGAGGACACAGGGGGAGGCATGAGCCTCTAATCACAGGGGTCACTATAACAATCCTGCCTGCGCCACCATGGGCGAGGGCCAACCATCACAGCCCTCGAGTGAGCCTCCAGGGCCTACCATCCCACCCCTGAAGCTCACTGCCTACACGCGCTATAGGCATAGGTGAAAAAAAAAAAAAAAAAACTTTCTTTGCCATGCCGAGTTATATCAAATTCAGAGTTATACAGTGCCGAGTTATAAGGGTTTTACTGTACATACAAGCTAAAAGTTGTATGATACGCCAAAGAACATGGAAACAGAGCAACAGAAAGACACTTCAGACCACCGCCTACCGAGAAAATTGGTAGATTTCACTACCGCCAACCGGTAGAAAATCTGTTTCTTTTTCTTCTTACAAATTTCTTCACGGCCAAATTTCACGAATTTGGGCGTAAAAAATTGGCGGCCACCTGGCAACACTGGTCTAAGGCAGCGCACGTGATGCCAACGGTAGGAAGACGTGTCCCGTACTTATACAAAGCAGTGCGAAACTCGGGGAGATAATGTGCGAAAGTCGGGATGGTAAGAATTTAGGACTCGGCGCGAAACTCGAGGATCACGAAACTCAGATAGCGTGAAACTCGGGAGGTTACTGTATTGATAAAATTGTTGGTGCAACAGATACTCGTGCTACTAGTATGACTCCTTTCTTAAGGTTCCTTGACTCCAGCTCTCCACCCCTTTCTAGTATTTCCCACACTTTTTCACCTTCATTTTATGATCTTTATACACACAACCCTCGTTTCCCCGGACTATTAGGGGGGAGCACTGGTCCGGGAACCGCAAACGTCCGGGAATCGCAACAGTCCGAGGCCATTACCCACCCCCGGACGTTATCCTATTTACTGTCCAGCAACCGCCAATATCAATTACCCTGCCGCAGACTTTTACGTCACTTTGTTGTTGTTTTTAGGGCTGCGAGGATCCCTTGGGGAACACTATGAGCTCTGGTGATTTCCTATGATGCTATCACAGGCGCTGTAGTTGACCTGTCTTCCTCAGGAAGGCACAGGTGAGGCGGATGACAGCGTGTTGCCAGGAGGGGGGGTCGCCAGCCGCCTCCAGCAGGGTGGGCAGGTCACAGGTGGTGACATTCAGGGTGAGGAGTTGAAAGCGTAGCACTACACGGTGGGAGTGGAAGCGCGGACACTGCAGCAGAAAGTGTTCAATAGTCTCAGAGACGTTCCTGCATCAGGGGCAGTAGGGGATCAGGGGACTGACGGAGGCGGTGCAGGTGAACCGCGAGTGTCGTGTGCCCAAATGTAAACAATACGACCGCTGAGCATGCTGCCACCTGGCGGGAGGCGCGGACAGGGTAGTGGGGGTTAGGGGACTGACGGAGGCGGTGCAGGTGAACTGTGAGTGTCGTGTGCCCAAATGTAAACAATACGACCGCTGAGCATGCTGCCACCTGGCGGGAGGCGCGTTCACTGACCAGGGGTGACAGGAGACGCTCAGACCGCCGGACAACTTTCTCGATTTACGGACTGGACCAGGCATTTGTCCGGGACTCTGACATATCCCCGGACCTCGGATTTTGACCGGCAAATCCGATATCCGGGAAATGGAGGTCCCGGAAAACGAGGGTTGTGTGTATTTTCTTCATCATATCTTTCTCTTCCACTCTTGCGATTTGAACATACCACTTTAGCAAACATTCAGTTCCTTGATTACAGAGAAAAAACAGCATACTTTCCGATATAAAATTTTATAAAACTTACTGAGAATAAGCATTATAAGCATGCAGTACAGTATTCTGCTTAAACAGTGTCTCTATGCGATGATTTTTGAAAATTCAACTGATAGTTATCTACATTATATAAATTGAAATACTCACCTTATACGCCTTTAAAAGGGTCTCCTTGATGTTTTCCAACTTTTCTGTATTGCGTGCGGCTAGAATCAAACGGACACCACACCTGTATAATGCATGTGCAAGAGCTTCACCAAGGCCAGAACTTGCTCCGGTGATTAATACAACCTGGAAATACAGATACCAGAATACAATTGTTATTTTATTGACTGATATCATAGCCTATACACTTCTTGGGAAGATGAAACTGAATTACATACTGTATCCTGAATAGTTTGTTGACTTTACTTACAATCTGAGGTACAAGTTACCTGGTGAATCAAATGCCTTTTGATGTCTATTTGTAATGGTCACTTATTGATTTCACCCATATAATTCACGTATATCATTCTATTCATCATACAATGAATAGGGAAAGAAAAATAACTATGCCTACGTGAAACTACATAAACAAACAAAAACTATCACTGGAAGTATGCATGATTAAATATGTTACACAGCAAACTCTTTCACATGATTTATGATGCTGCTGTTTAGGCTATACCAAACTGAAAACCAAACTTGAGTACAGTAAACCCTCGATAACCGAACGCCGTGTTGCCTTCGAACAAGCCTCTGATATAGGAACTCTAGTTCAGCATATGTGGCGATTGGTGATCCGACAGAACATGTTGGCCGGCCCGTGTGTCTCAGTTTACACTCAGCTCTCATTGTGTGTGCACTACTCCATTGGACTACCTTGTACAAAATTATATTTTACTCTACAGTTCTGTACATACAGTTAACTTTGTTTGAACACGTATGACCGAACGACGCCCCTCATAAACTGAACTCTGTTCAGTTTATGAGACGGACAACCGATCATCCTATAAACCTGAACTATTGGATATTGCGATCGACCCTTCCCCCCAATTGGTTGGGTTTATTGAGGGTTTACTGTACTAAGGGTTTCAGAGTACTATTCTTCATATGAGGTGTCTTATTGACATTGACCAAACATAAAAAGAGGAAGATAAAAAAAAAATGGAAAAACTTGTCAAATGTCAAATCTCTGAAGGGCTAATTGTGGGGGGAAAAAATCTGTTATTCTTCTCTCTGCTTTGAAAAAAAAAATTGTGATACTTAATAGAAAAGCACTGTAATAATTACATTTACTGTCTGTATATGTATATGACTGTAATAATTTCAAAATGCAATTTTTCCCTAGGCTCTAGCTGTCTCCCCTTCTCTTTTGATCTGGCAGTGCTGTGAACATTGCTATAACTGTTTAAGGAGTCCATGTTTGGCTGAAATACGTAGGCATTGAGAAAAATCCACAATATGCAATGCGGGGATAGAATAGTCCTTGTCATGCACAGGAAACAGAAACACTAGTCATGTGTTTGTGGAAGAATAGTACAGCCTGTACAGGTGCTGCAATTGGCTCAGAGAAGCTCATACAGTATTGGGCGAGGCACGTCACTGGCTACCACTCTACTATGCCACGCCTGGCTCTAGAGGGACCTTTAATTGCCCAGTTGTGTTTCCATGTTCTAAAGTTCTGGGTGGGGCTTGGCTCATGCCACACTGTGTACTTGTTGAAAGAACGAGATTTTAGACCTTACAAGAATGTTCATCTTTAGTGTTTCCCTCTTATGTAATAAAGCAGGAGGATGGGGACACTATTTGTTTGGTGAACTCTATAATGACAAGATAAGATAAGATTTTCATCCTATCTAGACACTTTGCAAGTACCAACTACAAGGTTATTGACTATACAAAGCGCCGCCACGTCAGCACGAACTAGGCAGACTCGAACCGCTGACCGAATGCACAGGGTCTATAGTGACAAGGGTGGTGCTTGGCAAGTTAGGTGGAATCACATGGGAGGGATGGGAGGAGGGGTATCGCAGGGGTATCGCAGTAACATGACCTGTTACTACACTGCAACCATCAAAATTCACAAAGTCACAAGCTCAGCAGTCACCTTCTATAGTATACTATAGAATACAGTCGAACCTTAACATTCCCTGGCTTAACTATTGTAATTTAATTTCCTTTCCATGGGGTTACCTGTGAGACTCAACCACTAATCTCAATCTTGCTTTAGTAGGCATTTAAGTTATTCACAAAGCAGCTGCATCGTCGCATATGTTTACGGGTAGCCTACTACTCTCAGGGCTTTCATTATTTGATGCTGCTCCTGTACAAATGAATGGTTTACCACCTTATAAAAAGACTTTACACCTGAATTTCAGTGATAATGACTCTTCATTGCAACACAGGAAATATAATATGTAGTGGGAAAATGTCTGCATAGTCCTTAAAACAATGCACTGAGGCAAGACACCTTCTGCATGGGTGGGAAGTGCATGATTCCCTCCTTGTCATAAAAGGATCCAACTCTTTGATTAGCTGGACATGAGGAAGGGAATCCTGTGCTGATTAATAAGCTCTAAACACTGAATGAGACAGGGTTAAGACAATCATGAAAATGTTTTCCTCTCTTTAAAGCCTGGCACTGATTACTACACACCAGCTCCGCCACAGTGCCATTCCCTCATGATGCATTGCCTGGTATATGGCTCACTGAAGCAATGGCCTATATGCACAACTGTATTTCCATTTGCATCCTAAAACATAATTTCAAAGCATTTCCTACACAAGTAGCTAAACATGCATGTTCACGCCACCTCCAAGTGACACCCTCGAGACATGCATATGACGTCATTTTGGCTTTGCAGATCCAGACAAAGTTACTTTAAAGTAATCGTCCAGACCCATTTTTTTTTGCCTAATTATGTTGAATGTGCATTCAAAACACCTAATCCACCAAAAATAATTGATTTCCAGGCCTTATTTCTGTAAAAACACGACTTTTGTAAAAAAAAATAGAATTTTTTTTTTTCTTCCCTCCAACAGGGCTACGCATGTTATTGATGACGTCACGAGAGGAACGCTCCAATCCAATGTAAACAACACTCGTCTGCCTCTGTGAGACCTGTCGGCAAATGTTATGATGAGCGATTGTACTTCGGTGTCAGGCAGTGAATCTGTCGCTGTGATAGATCTAGAGTACGATGCTCAATCTGAGACCGAACTAAATGACGCTGCTCGCGTATATGAGGAAAACGAACATCGGATTGTGATGGGAGCCCAACCCTATATGTTTGAGCCAGAGTACGAGGTGGATGAACAAGTGTTATTGGAGCCTGCTAGGTTCAACACTACTACACACACAAACACTTCTACACACACACACAAACACTACTACACACACACAAACACTACTACACACACACAAACACTACTACACACACACACACAAACACTACTACACATACACAAACACTACCACACACACACACAGCAGCGCGGGAAGAGGAGCCTTCCTTTTGTTACGTCATCGAGCCGTGGCGCATCGTCTGCCAGTTGCCAGCAGCGTTTTCGAAGCTCGGGGAATTTACAGATTTTTATTGCGAATTATTAAAAAACGGCTGACTGGATGCAAAAAGTGACAACCTATTGTTGATACACTCGATAATGGCTATACTCTAACTACATCAAATCAGGAATGATGAAGTGGTCTGGACGATTACTTTAAGACTTTAGATTCAAAGAAAAAGGGCACCAGTGACAGCTAACACTTACTATGCTGTAACACTGTGTGGCTCCAGTGGTAATAGTGGTAGTGGTAGCACGGACAGATCATCATTACCATGTTCTCTGGCCAGGATCAGAGAGATAACTGCATCCATCACAACTAGAAGGGCCTCCTCCACCTCAACGGGTCACTTTCTTGCCAATGACACCCCATCTAAGCCACCTGGTGTTATTGAAAGCAATGACTTGACTTGAATGATCCTCTCTCCCGAGGCAATGACGCTGGAAGGATTAAGGAGTCTACTTCCTTTGCGTTTATTTGGCATATCTTGTGTGTTTGGCATTCCACTTCCAGTTTTTTTCTGATTATGGTTAGATTAATTATTCCACTAATAAATCTCTAAAGGTAATTACACTAAAAAAATTAACCGACATGATCACAAATATGGGCTACCAAAAATTAAACTGACATCATCACAAATATGGGCTACCTATGTTAATAGCTGTGACAGTATTGACAAGCAAACGTGCTAGGAGGTGCATGGCTGTATGCTACTGTGGTGGCTGTAGCTGGTGGATGGCACTTGTGTGATGTTTGATGGCTGTTGATGGCTGTTAAATTTTAAGAATTTTGGCCCATTTTTTACTTATGGTCAGGGCTGGTACAACAAGTACAACGCTAACAAGGGAAATAAGATACTGAAGATTAGCTGGATCTAATATTGGTACGGACCATGTTAAAAGTAGTGGCGATGACTTTAGTGTTCCTCTTCCCTTCAGCACTGATGCTGGATGGAGCAAAGAGGAATATGCCTAGTAGTAGCTTGATCTGGTGGTGCAGTTACAACTTGTAGCTGTTTTTACTATTTTTGAAATGTGTAAAGATAAGATATGTAAAAGGTCTAGGGTCATCTTTAAGGGGGTGGCAATAATTTGTGGGTGGATTTTTTTTATCAATGCATGTCTGTGATCTAACTTGGGTGATAGTTAAGGTTCGACTGTATACCAATGAGAACCTTCCCCTATATTTTGTAATGAGAAAGATAAATACTAAATATTGATATTTCCAAAGTTGTTATATACTAACTTTCCCACACAGGGCTCTCTTGCTTGAAAAAGCCCGTGATACGATGGCCATCAGGGTTCGATATGTAACCCTGGCAGCAAATAGTGGACCCATAACTGCTAATGTTGCCCAACCTGTAGAGGTAAACAAACAGTTTATGTCAGATATCATTATGAACAAAAATATATGAAAGTTAAGATATTAGCCACAAACTACTGTAAGACATCTTTGGGGCTGTTTGACGAAGAGGAAGGGTATCTGACATAAAAAAAAAATGTTATATGTACATAAAAATTTAATATGGTATAAAAGTTTGACACTGCTATCTATTTCTTATATTATTTCTTATATATATTTCTGATCTATATTGTCGCCTCAGTGGTGTAGTGGCTAACGTGCCTAGCAACGGATCTGCGGGCCCTGGTTCGAATCCGGGCCAGGGCAAGTTGGCAGCCAGCCCAAACAGCTGTTCTTCATCCCTTTCGGGGTTGATAAATGGGTACCTGGGGAAACCTAGGGAAGGTAGCTGTGGTAACCCGGATGTCACACTAGCCCTGTGTCCCGGGGTAACGGGTTCTCACCCACCACAGGCCCAAAGGCTAATGTGACAGAGATGAGCACCGAGGCCACGCTCATCTTTATAGGCCATGCCGAGGCCATGCAGCATAGCGTATGCCCCCATCTTTACCTTTACCTATCTATTTCTTGCTGCTACATATACAAAATTATACATAATGAATGAATTGATAAGAAATCTAAAAAGGCAAATGAACAATTAATATTGCATGATCCAGAATAAGACATGGTGTGTAATTGGTTAAGGGAGGGAAGTGAGAATGTTATGGAAGGCTATGGGAAAGTAGTGGCAGACCAGTCAGTCATCACCTCACAACATTTCAATACTTTCTCTCTGATATTCACATTTATAAATGGAGAATACATCAGCAACTGGTGTCAGAAGGAACGATGGAAAGGCAATAGTGGGAGGCTGGTGGGATTGGAGGACGGAGAATACATATGAAATGGGATGATAGTAGAATGAAAAGATTGAGAGAGTTGGTCAGCCACTACCTCATACTTTCATGTCTAAGCTTCTAACTTACTGATAGAGGAATAAAGCAGCTGGTGTGAGATGAAGGTAGGGTGATATGAGGGAAATGGTAGAGAACTCAGTATGCTGTTAAGAGGTAGTAGAGAAGACTTGATTTGAACAACTTTGTTAATCAATCTACTTCATGGTAACAGAACTGCTGTTCACATAGCATCACCAAAGGAGACTACTGATTGGGATTGTGGTGGAGAGGGAGGAATGGAGAGATCCAAGTAATTGCTATAAATTCCTTGTTTAAATGCTTAATTATTACCTATCTATAAAGAGAAAAGAAGGGGCTGGCACATAAATATACAATTGGAATATAATAGGGAAATAGAGACATAGTGATGGTACAGTGGCAAGTGGTATGGGAGGCTGAAGGGGGTCAGGATTTTGACAGTGAGGGACAAGAGATCAGTTGGTTGCTGTTGGAGGATGATAAAATATTTGGCAAGTGCAGGCCTACACAAATGAATGCATGAACCATCTGTAACCCTGTCTGAAGGGGACACCATCACAGTGGGTTAAGCTTTCATGGTTTCTTATCTAGATTATGGAGGTACAGTACTTTAGGAGGAGGTAACATTATGTCACTACCTTGATGCCACCATGCTATATCCTTTGCTACCAAAAAATGGTATTCATACATTATGTTGACTATGAGATTTGCATTTTATCTCTCAGATTATCAAACAAACTGATTTGTAAACTATGCTCTTATTCAACCTCTACAACAACTCATATACAATACACAACTCTACAAATGTTCCCCTGTCATATTATGTTTTGTTAATTTCTTCACTTGCATCAATCAGTTTAAAAATACATCACATTGTCTTGCTTTTTCAGATAACTATGCAACTAAATCCAGTTTGATTCACTTGAACATAGTCCTGCCATGTGAGAACCGATGATACTTCCACATTAGCTTCGTAAAATTATATAAAGAACTTCACAGAAACATACCGAGAATCCATGGCAAAGAAGTCCATGATGCCAGACTGTATGTATTCTTGATAACTCTATAAAGATGAGTGACTAAAGTGGGCCATCCATCGCTTCCTTTATCATTAGCCATGGTATTATTCTCCCTGGTCTTGGTTCATGGTCTACAGAATCAAAAGCAATAAGAAAATTATTTACAAATAGGAAAAGATAATAATACAATAGGCTAGTTAAGCATACCAATCACATAATAAAAGCTATCTAAGACATGAAGATTACAGCACTATTCTGAACAATTCTTTGGATAACCCTTTATGATCTTGGCCTTATTTTCTTTCCTTATTTTTTTTCTCTGTTCTTGCCTACTTAGACATTGAAACTGTAAATCTGTTCTGTTTTATTGATATCATACATATTTCTACCCAACGAAAAGGATATATTTTTTCCTTCAATACCTGATACTGTCAGTATCTTTCCTTCTGACATCACATCTGCTAAACAGATAAGAATTTCTTTGCTAAGTGCTCAAAAACAAAATGATTATCACATTTGTTCTATCAATGTAGCACAAAGGGAATTTTCTTGGAATACTTCAGTCTTACTTTCCGTAGATAACACTAAAGTCGCCAGGACGTGTCTTTTCGATTTACAGACGTCTGGTGGCGTTAATACTTACATTTCTACATCCATAATTTCAGGAAAGTTAGAAGGGGCTATCTGTTGAGTCTGTGTCATTTTGTGTCTTCATCTGTGTCATATTAAGGCTATATATGAACAAATTTCCAAAATATCAACAGAGTGGCAACATTGGTAACGGCTACACTAAGGTCGCCAGCTAGTGTTTATTATCTCCCGCCCGAAGGTGATGAGCAGCCGTCTGTCATCGCCCGAAGAAAAAAAACGAGTAGTGAAATTTGAAACAGTTTATACTTGCAGATACAAAACATAAAACAACACGAAAACAGGGTAGATTATACACAATCATGATATAAACTACTGTGTATCATCTTCAGTTGCACATACAAATCAGTAGTGATGCTATAATTTGTTATATATGGCACCTGGCGACATCAGTGCAGGTGGCGACTATAGTGTTATCTACGGTAGGTAGACAAAAATATTTTTCTGATTAGTTTGACGCATTTTTATTTAATCCGTTGATTGCTTTTCTTGCAAATCATGTTGACTTCTTTCATAATAACCTGATGATTTACAACTGCTACTACTGAGTGAGTGGATGTTAGCCCACCCTGGAATACCTTAACTTAACCTCCTAATGGAACAGAGGTTTGACTTCTCTAGGCCTTCCCATTGGTTGCTAACTATATCCCATTATTTCTTCCTATCAGGCTGGGTCCAACACCCCTTCCCTTACTTTACGGGATTTTCAATTGCAATCTCTCAAGTCATTATTTTTTGTCCCCTATCGTGTGTTATATTTTGATTGAGTAGCTATTAATAACAAAAATGTCATCTGAATTAGTCGGTCCCCTTAAGGTGGGTGTGCAATTTGGTTTGGGAGGTGTCTTGTCACTCCTCTTTTGAAGTAATTTAAGTCATAGGAAAGTGGAAAAATAGAAACAGGAAGAAAGTTCCAGAGTTTATCAGTGAAAGGGATGAGTGTAAAGGTACTGGTTAACTCTTGCATTAGGAAGATGGACAGAATAGGGATGAGATTAAGTAGAAAGTCGAAAGTCTTGTGCAACGAGACTGCAGGAGGGGGGGAAGCATGCAGTTCGCAAGTTCAGAAGAGCAGTGAGCATGAAAATACAGTAGAAGATAGCAAGAGTCAGTATTGCAGCGGTGATGAAAAGAAGACAGTCAGTTAGAGGAGGGAAGTTGATGAGACGTAAAGCTTTTGACTCTACCCTGTTTAGGAGCACTGCATGAGTGGATCCCCTCAAACATAGGGAGACATTCTCCATACATGGGCAGATAAGGCCCCTGTACAGAGCAAGCAACTGGGTGGGAGAAAAAATGTACGAAGATGCCACAATACACCTAAAGCTGATTTAGCAAGAGATTAGATGTGAAATTTTCAGTTCAGATTTTTCAGTTAGAATAGTCTAAGAATGTTCATTGTAGAAAACTGAGACAACCAAATGCCATTGAAGAACAGGGGATAGTTCTCTGCAGTGGCGGCTCGTGATAAAATAAATGGAGGGACTGCAAGCCTTACACAACAGTAGGATACACAAATTTTACCTATCTCAGGTATGAGTTGTAGTTGATATTCACGGATTTCAGGGCATGGTAGTAGTGGTGGTGGTAGAAGGGGTGGTGGGGGTGGTAGTGGTGGCAGTAGAGGGGATGGCTGAGGTGGTATGGTAGGATTACAGTATTACTTGAAAATAAAGTCAGTACCGCTTGATTTCAGTCTTTTCATTTAATGTCAGCTGGGATAAGTTGATGTGTTGCAAATAGTTCACTGGATTTTCTATCGTCATAGGGTAATTAAAGAAAGTACGATTTAACCACACCGTCTACACGCACTGTAAACACGAGAGGGACGAGACTTAGCTGCCTCGACTGCAGCTCTTTGTTTTCACAAGTGGCGCGGCGGCGGCGCAGACATGAATTGTACAGCAAATATGAAAGTAACTTAAATTTTGGTCTGGTTTTAATGAAAATTCACTTAGTAACATATTGAAAATAATTAAATAACATATAATTACTTTTTATTATGATATATTTGTTAGTGTATCAATTCTGCTGTGTCTCTAAAGGCATCATACACCTGGCAGTGAGTGTCTGGGGGTGCTGCAGCTCTGCAGCCCTATGCCACGAGCCGCCACTGGTTCTCTGGAAAGTTTTGTTGAGTAGATAGGTGAAGAAATTGGGTTTTTGAATCATTGAATAAAACAACGTTTGGTTTGCCCTATTCAAAATTTTTAAAAAGATCAGAAATTAGGTGTCTGTGGCATCCATCTGTGAATCATTTAAATTCTTTAGGATCGGACGTCTGGTGAAACTGAACTGTATTTATGTGTTACATTTTGATGTGCTTCCTAATAATCTGATAACTTTTTTTTGCAAAAACATGGCCTTGTTCTATCATTACTATTTATACATATTTTTACATACCGGTACGTACACTTCACAGATTTTGTTATAAAAAATAATTAAATTTTTTTAAAATCTTGCCAAAATTGAATGAGATCAGCTTTACAGATCTTGAGAAAAATGTTGACACCTCAGATTCTCATGAAAATTGGTACGGAAGTTTTAAGGCATACAGTACTGTGATTAGTTTTCTAATTACTATAACTCTAAACCCTAATCCGTCCATGTTTCCTTATAAATCCATTAGAAATAATCATGTAATGCCCGTGACTGCCGTGATGACCACTTGAACACTTCACTCCTCTAGCTTGTTCCTTTCTTTCTTCCGTCGTTGTGAGATTATTCTGAAGGGGATGCCAAAGGGGGAGCTGCAGCCCTCATGACTAGGAGTAACGAGGATGTAATCACTGGTCATTGAGGCTATGAACAGGGAACCCATGTATTGCTCCATAGGTGTAGTGCAAGGCCAACAGAGCGCTACACTGCCCTGGGCTCACAATTATCCCTTATGAATCCCATCAGAACCCTCTGATAAACCTCCTCTGCTAGGTCAAACCGGTATCCCTAACTGCAGTGAAAAGGATTATGTCCTTAAAGTAAGGACAGGCTGAGTAAAGTAAAGTAAAGCCAGATACCGAGCCAGAAAAGCAGCGGGAGGCCGAGAACCAAAATGTTACCATTAGAACTAATATATGTGTGGCTGCTGATGCCTGATTGCCCTAAAATTCCCCTTATCTGATCATGTTATCATTGTTATCATTATGAGATAACTCCTATCATAAGTGCCAAGACTGATTTGGGTAGCACTACAGTTTAGTACAATACCTCCTATTGACTGATACTTTCCTGACATAACAGTACGGGGGGGGGGTCTAGGAGGCCTTGCCCTCTCTCTCCGCTAGTTCACTAACCTAACCTGGGCATTGATTACAGTAACCTAACCTCGCTGAGGGGTTTTCGCCCTGCCAGACCCCCTTGTGTTATTTTTCATTTCCGACGGTTGTTGTAGGGGTTAGAAATACTGCAAATGATCAGATCTACAAATTGAGGATACTTATAACTACGTGCATTGTAATGCATTAAACTGCAGTAGAACCGATTCATTGTGTCAGGATACATATTTAATATATCAACATTGCAGAGACAGAAAGTGGTGTGTGCAAGCAATATATGGTAAAATTCTAGAGTCCTTTCCCGCCCTTATTAGTAGTTTTATTTTCTCCAGACCTTCACAGATCCCTTCAGATACCTTTAAAACGTAATTATATAATGGATGAGAGAGTACCCCCTTCAACCCCCCTCCCCCTTGTATTACCCCCGCCCTGAAACCCCAAAAATAATATTACTAACCTAACCTAGCTATAACCTACCCTAACCAATAACCTCCTACGGTAGCGAGACCTAAGGGTGAGAAAGAAAAAAAATTGACCAGGTTAGGCTAGGTTAGTAATTTTTTTTTTTTTTTTTTTTTTTTTTTTACCTCTCCCCCTATTTATAATTACGTTTTAGAGGTATCTGAAGGGTTCGGTATTATTCTAGTGTTTGCCCATACACCCCCTCTCCCACAAAACAAGCTTGGGGACCTTGGGGAATGCGGGATATTAGGCTGGGGTACAAAATATGCGTCGCAACCACATAGTTTTTCAGTTAGGAGTTTTGAAAAATTCCCTAGATCTAGGGAAAATTAATTGGATTTCTTCCGAGTCCAGAGATGTGTGAACTTGACGATCCTCACAGAATGATGACCGAAGTGTCGAGAACCCCCCGCTAGGAGGTTAGGTTAGATTTGTTTAGGTTAGGTTAGATTTGGGTTAGGTTAGGGTAGGTTATATTTGGGTAGGTAAGGTTAGATTTGGTTAGGTTAGATTTGGTTAGGTTAGGATAAGTTAGATTTGGTTAGGTTAGGTTAGGTTAGGTTAGGTTAGCTTATCGGTGGGTCAAGTTTCTGCTAGGTTAGGTTAATTTTGGTTAGGCAAATTTCTCTAGATATACGGTAAGGAAATTACCCTAAATCTAGGGAATTTTACCCCCCCTACACAACTCTCAAATTACGTGTTTCCGACGCATAATTTGTTCCCCACCTGAACTTGTTTGGGGGAAGTGGGAGAGTATGGGCAAACACTAGAAATTTACCAAGGGTTCTGTGAAGGTCTGGAGGAAAAAACCCAACTAATAATGGCGGGAAAGGACTCTAGAATAGAATTTTACTCAATGGTAAAACTTAACAAAGGCTCCACCCCCTATCTTCTTCTTCTTCTTATAGCCAACAAGCTTGGGTACATGGTGGGAAACCGGGGTTTTTGGGTGGAGGAGCACACGCATATGGGAAATATGGCCCCCCACAAAAATCCAAATATCACAGACTATGGGAATATTGGC